>SJYT01000895.1:0-52357 GCA_006410635.1 Cephalophus harveyi | reverse complement strand
GATCGAGTTCTGTCTTCATAGGACCAGTGTGCCAGTCTATTTTGAAACTTTATTTTAGGTCTTGACACAAACATTAAATGCAGATCTTGATTCAGTTATGAAGTGGAACTAACTTTTTAGATTAGCAAATACGTTACTTTACTGTAATTTCCCCCCATATTATCTGAAAAGGGAAAAAGACCCCAATGAAAATGAATTTCTTTTAGAACTTAGTCCCTGACTTACAAAAATTCTGGACCAAATTCCTTTTTTACTGATGAAATCAATATTTTAGTCGAAAACCAAAAACTCAGACAAGATACAGTGCAGCCATAGTTCTTCCCTGAGAAAATACAAAACACAAATTTAAGAGGACAGAAAACAAAACCTTTTCAGGATAAGATCCAAATGAATATCGGTTTTTAACCAATCAGGTTACTCCAGCCAAGTCTGGCCAATCAGGATCGGATCATCTGTATAAAGTCTCGTCCTGGGAGCGGTGGTTCAGTTGCTTCTTCCGCGACGCAACTGTTTAAGCAATGGCTCGCACAAAGCAGACGGCTCGCAAGTCCACCGGCGGCAAGGCACCGCGCAAACAGCTGGCCACTAAGGCGGCCCGCAAGAGCGCGCCGGCCACCGGCGGCGTGAAGAAGCCGCACCGCTACCGACCCGGCACGGTAGCTCTGCGCGAAATCCGCCGTTACCAGAAGTCCACGGAGCTGCTGATCCGCAAGTTGCCGTTCCAGCGGCTGGTGCG
This sequence comes from Cephalophus harveyi, assembly GCA_006410635.1. Taxonomy (NCBI): domain Eukaryota; kingdom Metazoa; phylum Chordata; class Mammalia; order Artiodactyla; family Bovidae; genus Cephalophus; species Cephalophus harveyi. Next base: position 51,621 of record SJYT01000895.1, on the reverse strand, counting down.
CGAAATCGCGCAGGACTTCAAGACCGACCTGCGGTTCCAGAGCTCGGCCGTGATGGCGCTGCAGGAGGCGTGCGAGGCCTACCTAGTGGGGCTCTTCGAGGACACCAACCTGTGTGCCATCCACGCCAAGCGTGTCACCATCATGCCCAAGGACATCCAGCTTGCTCGCCGCATCCGCGGGGAGAGGGCATAAACTATCCTTAAGTGGTTTGGGGGCATGAGCTTCCTCCCAAAGGCTCTTTTAAGAGCCACTTCCGTCTTCACTGAGAACAGCTGTTACACAATTTTTCTCCTAAAGCCGAGAAAAACTTTATCCAGAAACTACATAATCTTAGTCACAATACAGGTATGAAGCGTACTTGCCAAGGCTGAACACGCCGTGACAGTTTTGTAAGCTATTTTTAGAAGCTTACTGATAACTGCTAATAGGGGCAAGAGTGTCTCCACCCATAAGACCACCTGGGCCCTGTTTGAATTCCAGTGTAAAAATCTCTGTAAGGAGGAGTCAGTCAACAAAGAACTCTGCCTACCTAAGTTTAAAAGCAGAGAGCAAGTCCCTCCCCCAGGTAGAGTATCCTCAGGATGCAGAAATCGGGTTGACTGTCCCGCTGTGTATGTGCAGTGCTTGGCAGGGCCAGTATTTTATAAGTTCTAACCAATTACTGATTAAACTGTCCAGGGTCCAAGGAGGGGCAGAGTATATCTAGGTAAAGTCAAGCAATGTGGCCCAGGATCTAGCAATAGTGGGCAGACATCTAACGTAACTGATAATCATCTGGTTGAAGCTGGCTACAGGGTGTTCAACAGACTAAGCCCTTTTGAGAACTGCATTTCTCACTGTTTAGCGGTAACGTGGTAACCCTGCAGGATCGAGTTCTGAGCTGTTTATTCTTCACCCCCATTCTAAGATTTGATATTGGGAAATTAACAAATTAGTCCTCTGGCTTTTATTTGCCAGCTTTCACGAACCTCCTAACACAGACAAGCACAAGGAGCAATCCACAGGCGTCAGTGTTCAGTCGCTCAGTCTTGTCCGACTCTACGACCCCATGAACTGCAGCACACTAGGCTTCCCTGTCCTTCATCTCCCTGAGCTTGCCCAAACTTAGGTCCATTGAATCGGTGATGCCATGCAACCATTTCGTCCTCTGTGGTCCCCCTCCTGCCTTCAATCTTTCCCAGCATCAGGGTCTTTTCTAATGAGTTGGCAAGAGCATCAGGTGGCCAAAGTTTTGGAGCTTCAACTTCAACATCAGTCCTTCCAATGAATACTCATGACAGGTGTCATGCATGCCATCAACGTCTGGTGACTGTTTAGAGGTAGAAGCCACAGTGAGCCTGTTTGAGGCAGTAATGCCCTCCACACCACTTGTGGGCTTATCCCATACCTGACATCACTCACACCTATGAAATTCTAGAACTAGGAGAGTATTCTCCTAAGTCTGTGTGAACATGTTTTATTTTTGTAATTTTTTATTTTATATTGAAGTATAGCTGATTTTATAGCCAAATAATGTGATAGTTTCAGGTAGCTAGGAAAGGGACTCAACCATTCATATACACATATCCATTCTCCCCCAAATTCCCCTCTCATCCAAGCTGCCACAAAATATTGAGCAGAATTTCCTGTACTATCAAGTAGGTAAGTCCTAATTGGTTATCTACTAATATCTTAAATATAGCAGTGCATACATGTCAATTCCAAACTCCCTTTCTATCCTTTCCCCCTGGTTCGTTCTCTAAGTCTGTGAGTCTGTTTCTGTTTCGTAAATAAGCTCACTTTTATCGTTTCTTTTTTAGATTCTGCAAATAAGGGATGTCATATGATATTTCTCCTACTCTGTGTGAAACTGTTTTAAATGTAAAAATTCATCCCTTTTCTATCACCATATACATTTCATAAGGCCAATACAAAAACTTTCACGCTATTCACTGATGTTTCTCCAGAATAGAAAAAGCCTGACACAAGCAGGTGCTCATCAAATTCTATTTGAATGAAAAATTAGAACTAGGTAGAAAAGCCTGTTTTCCTTTAAGTGGAAAGGCAGAAGTTAGGCTATTTTAACATCTTGCAATTTCTCAGTAAGGACATCTGGGATTTGGATGCCGATTGAGATCTGAATTTAAGAAGTGTACTATGGTTCAGTGAGGACATACTCTATTAGAAGCCTAAGGTTGGTTGTAGAAAAGGTGGTTTTAGGAAATGTCCAAAAATTCTTAAAAAGAAAGAAAGAAATTAGAATAACCACTAACTCAAAGGCACCAACTCTAACTACTTTTAAAAACATGACTTTCAGAAAAGTCTTGGCCTGCTCAGGCTGCTCTATCAGAATACTACAGACTAGGTGGCTTGTAAATAATAGAAATGTATTTCTCACAGCTCTTGAGGCTGGGAAGTCCAAGATCAAAGCGCTGTCAGATTTAGTGTCTGGTAAGAGCCCTATTCCTTACTCATAGATGGCTATTTTCTCTATGCGTGGAAGAGTCAATGGGGTCTCTTTTATAGAGGCATGAATACCACTGATGAGGGCTGTGTACTTAAAACCTAAGCCCCTCCCCAAAACCTTACCTTCCAAATACCCTCACATTAGAGATTAGATTTCAACATATGAATTTTGGGGAAATAGAAACAGCCAAAAGAAATCAGTCTGCTTTTTAAAGATTAGAAGTTTAGGAACTGTGTTCTTATCCTCTGACCCTATTGTAAACCCAAAGGGGCAAGACAGCAGGGGATTCCTGCTCCACGGACCCCAATCTTTATCTTGATTTTTATTTTCTCAATATCCATCCAACCCTGGAGATGCTAGTAAGGTGAAGTGAATAAAAGGGAATCAGAGTTTCTGGCAGTTATTATCTGATATATTTAGGCATGAAAAATGACTAAATTAGGAGATAGAATGGACTATGAAGACCATTATTGATCACATTATATTACAGAATTTTGGAAACAAGGTAAGGCAAAACAAGGAGAGAGTGTTAGGCATGAACAGCTGTGTATATTAGAGAATACATTTAGGTCTTGAGAGAGCCTTGGGAGAAGGTAAAGGGTTTCTTAAAGGGTTTTGCAATTCTGGCTTCAAGTCATGAGCAGATAAGAGCAGGGCAGAGTGGGGACTTCATTGGTAGCCGTGTGGTTAGGATTCGGTGCTTTCACTGCTGTGGCTCAGGTTTGATCCCTGCTCAGGCAAATAAGATCCCAAAAGATGCAGGGCAAAAAATAAATAACAAAAGGTGTAATAAGATGAAGGGGCCAGTAGATTCTACACCCTCAAATTTCTTTAACTGAAATAATACATGGAGGCATAGATGCTTGAGAAACATTTGAGAATGAAAGCAAGGATGGTGATTGCTCTGGGGTAGGACCAAGGAAGAAGGAACATTTTGTGCTTGCCTGTCTCATATTTAAGATTCTGACTTGGTAAAAGGCCAAAGAAAAGATTTGAGAAGTTAAGCTCATGGAGTGGAAAACACTCTAAAGGGCTGGTTTTGGATTAGTGTATGTCTGCGTGTGTCTTTGTGTGTTTATGCGTAAATATATGTGTTTGGAGGACAGGAGAAATGAGAATTAAGAAAGGCACTAATGACTAGTAAATAAACTAACTTTGAATGAAGAACAATGCGAGAACAATAATGATAGCTTATGGTGAACAGTCTTGGATTACAATGGCACCCCACTCCAGTACTCTTGCCTGGAAAATCCCATGGATGGAGGAGCCTGGTGGGCTGCGGTCCATGGGGTCGCAAAGAGTCGGACACGACTGAGCGACTTCACTTTCACTTTTCACTTTCATGCATTGGAGAAAGAAATGGCAACCCATTCCAGTGTTCTTGCCTGGAGAATCCCAGGGAAGGGGAAGCCTGGTGGGCTGCCGTCTATGGGCTCGCACAGAGTCACACACAACTGAAGCGACTTAGCAGTAGCAGCAAAGAATTAGCTTCAGGACCAGGGACCAGGCTTGATCACTCAGAGCTTTTGTGTAGCAGAAGTTTTATTACAGCGAAAAAGAATAGAGAAAGATTCTGACATAGATATCAGAAGGGGGATAGAGAGTGCCCCACTTGCTAGTCTTATCAAGGCCTTATATAATTTAACCAGACCCACTCCCACAACATACATCTTAAATCAACAAGGTTAGTCAGAAGGATTCTTGTTAAGAAGGAGAAACATGTCCTCGAGCAACATACCTTGTTGTTATATAATCATATGGCAGAAGTCCTCTAGAAGGAGGTCACAATTAACCCTGCCATAGAGCCAGAAGCTACACAGGACTGGGAAACAGACTCTTGGAGGGCACAAACAAAATGCTGTGTGCACCAGGACTCAGGAGAAAGGAGAAGTGACTCCAAAAGAGATTGACCCAAACTTACCTGTGAGTGTCCAGGAGTCTGGCGGAGGCATGGGTTGGCAGTGGCCTGCTGCAGGGTCGGCGGCACTGAGTGTAGCAATGCACGGATGGGACCATTTGAAGGAGGTCACCATCGATCAATGCAAAGAAATAGAGGAAAATAACAGAATGGGAAAGACTAGAGATCTCTTCAAGAAAATTAGAGATACCAAGGGAACATTTCATGCAAGGATGGGCTCGATAAAGGACAGAAATGGTATGGACCTAACAGAAGCAGAAGATATTAAGAAGAGGTGGCAAGAATACACAGAAGAACTGTACAAAAAAGATCTTCACGACCCAGATAATCATGATGATGTGATCACTCATCTAGAGCCAGACATCTTGGAATGTGAAGTCAAGTGGGCCTTAGAAAGCATCACTACGAACAAAGCTAGTGGAGGTGATGGAATTCCAGTTGAGCTGTTTCAAATCCTGAAAGATGATGCTGTGAAAGTGCTGCACTCAATCTGCCAGCAAATTTGGAAAACTCAGCAGTGGCCACAGGACTGGAAAAGGTCAGTTTTCATTCCAATTCCAAAGAAAGGCAATGCAAAAGAATGCTCCAATTACCGCACAATTGCACTCATCTCACATGCTAGTAAAGTAATGCTCAAAATCCTCCAAGCCAGGCTTCAGCAATACGTGAACCGTGAACTCCCTGATGTTCAAGCTGGCTTTAGAAAAGGCAGAGGAACCAGAGATCAAATTGCCAACATCTTATTTCTTTGGAAGGAATGATGCTAAAGCTGAAACTCCAGTACTTTGGCCACCTCATGCGAAGAGTTGACTCATTGGAAAAGACTCTGATGCTGGGAGGGATTGGGGGCAGGAGGAGAAGGGGACGACTGAGGATGAGATGGCTGGATGGCATCACGGACGTGATGGACATGAGTCTGAGTGAACTCCGAGAGATGGTAATGAACAGGGAGGCCTGTCGTGCTGCGATTCATGGGTTTGCAAAGAGTCGGACACGACTGAACTGAACTGCCATTATCTTCATTACCTCCACCATAGTTTGGCCTCAGGTCAAACAACAGGGAGGGAACACAGCCCTGCCATCAACAGAAAATTGGATTAAAGATTTACTGAGCATGGCCTTGCCCATCAGAAGGAAATTCAGTTTCCTCCTCAGTCAGTCTCTCCCATTAGGAAGCTTCCATAAGCCTCTTATCCGTATCTATCAGAGGGACAAGACAGAATGAAAAAACCACAATCACAGAAAACTAACCAATCTGATCACATGGACCACAGCCTTGTCTAACTCAATGAAACTATAAGCCATGTCATGTAGGGCCACCCAAGATAGACGAGCCATGGTGGAGAGTTCTGACAAAACGTGGTCCACTGGAGAAGGTAATGGCAAGCTACTTCAGTGTTCTTGCCTTGAGACCCCCATGAACAGTATGAAAAGGCAAAAAGATAAGACACTGAAAGATGAACTCCCCAGGTTGGTAGGTGCCCAATATGCTACTGGAGATCAGTGGAGAAATAACTCCAGAAAGAATGAAGAGACAGAGCCAATGCAAAAACAACACCCGGTTGTGGATGTGACTGGTGATGGAAGTAAAGTCCAATGTTCTAAAGAGAAATATTGCATAGGAATTTGGAATGTTAAATCCCTGAATCAAGGCAAATTGGAAGTAGTCAAACAGGAGATGGCAAGAGTGAATGTAGACATTTTAGGAATCAGTGAACTAAAATAGACTGGAATGAGTGAATTTAACTCAGATGACCATTATGTCTACTACTGTGGACAAGAATCCCTTAGAAGAAATGGAGTAGTCATCATAGTCAACAAGAGTCCAAAATGCAGTACTTGGATGCAATCTCAAAAACGACAGAATGATCTCTGTTCATCTCCAAGGCAAACCATTCAATATCACAGTAAACCAAGTCTATGCCCCTACCAGTAATGCTGAAGAAGCTGAATTTGAACAGTTCTGTGAACACCTATAAGATCTTTTAGAACTAACACTCCCCAAAGATTATAGCAGACTGGAATGTGAAAGTAGGAAGTCAAGAGATACCTGGAGTAACAGGCAAATTTGGCCTTGGAGTACAAAACAAAGCAGGTCAGAGGCTAACAAAATTTTGCCAAGATAATGCACTGGTCATAGCAGACATGATTATAGCAGACTGGAATGTGAAAGTAGGAAGTCAAGAGATACCTGGAGTAACAGGCAAATTTGGCCTTGGAGTACAAAACAAAGCAGGTCAGAGGCTAACAAAATTTTGCCAAGATAATGCACTGGTCATAGCAGACACCCTCTTCAACAACTGCTAAATAACAAGGCAGAAAGCTGCCTGGTTTTTCTATAGTTGCAAGGCAAGAGAATTGTTGAGATTCAGTTCAGTTCAGTTCAGTCGCTCAGTCGTGTCTGACTCTTTGCGACCCCATGAATCGCAGCACTCCAGGCTTCCCTATTCATTATCATCTCTCGGAGTTCACTCAGACTCACATCCATCGAGTCCGTGATGCCATCCAGCCATCTCATCTTCAGTCGTCCCCTTCTCCTCCTGCCCCCAATCCCTCCCAGCATCAGTCTTTTCCAATGAGTCAACTCTTCGCATGAGGTGGCCAAAGTACTGGAGTTTCAGCTTTAGCATCATTCTTTCCAAAGAAATCCCAGGGTGGATCTCCTTCAGAATGGACTGGTTGGATCTCTTTGCAGTCCAAGGGACTCTCAAGAGTCTTCAACACCACAGTTCAAAAGCATCAATTCTCCGGTGCTCAGCCTTCTTCACAGTCCAACTCTCACATCCATACATAACCACAGGAAAACCATAGCCTTGACTAGACGGACCTTAGTCGGCAAAGTAATGTCTTGATCTCCTTCAGAATGGACTGGTTGGATCTCCTTGCAGTCCAAGGGACTCTCAAGAGTCTTCTCCAACACCACAGTTCAAAAGCATCAATTCTTCGGCACTCAGCCTTCTTCACAGTCCAACTCTCACATCCATACATGACCACAGGAAAAACCATAGCCTTGACTAGACGGACCTTAGTCGGCAAAGTAATGTCTCTGCTTTTGAAAATACTATCTAGGTTGGACATAACTTTTCTTCCAAGGAGTAAGCGTCTTCTAATTTCATGGCTGCAGTCACCATCTGCAGTGATTTTGGAGCCCCCAAAAATAAAGTCTGACACTGTTTCCACTGTTTCCCCATCTATTTCCCATGAAGTGATGGGACCAGATGCCATGATCTTCGTTTTCTGAATGTTGAGCTTTAAGCCAACTTTTTCGCTCTCCTCTTTCACTTTCGTCAAGAGGCTTTTTAGCTCCTCTTCACTTTCTGCCATAAGGGTGGTGTCATCTGCCTATTACATGCATGCATACTAAGTCACTTCAGTCGTGGCTAACTCTTTGTGACCCTATGGACAGTGCCTGCCAGTTCCTCTCTGTCCATGGGATTCTCCAGGCAAGAATATTGGAGTGGGTTACCATTCCCTTTTCCAGGGGATCTTCCCAACACAGAGATCAAACCCTCATCTCTTACATCTCCTGCATTGGGAGGTGGGTTCTTTACCACTAGTGCCACATGGGAAGCCCAAACATGGGGGTTACCTCCTATGATAATAGAATGAGGAGAACTAGGTCATATGCCCAGCTGGATTTCAGAACTGCCAAGGACCAGTGATTAATCAATGCTTCCTGTTCTCTTCCTTCTTGAACAGAAGTGTCTATTGATTACCGCTGAAAGTTGGGATTGGGGATGGTGGTGGAGGTGGAGGCTGAGGAGACAGGTAACTTCTCTTTTTAGTCCACTGTTCTGTGTATCAAGAGGAATCATACTTAAAGAGATACAACCAAGGAGCCTGAGCAATCCTAGACTAAATGAACATCATGAGGTACCAGACTTTGAATTTGCTACCATAATGGAATAAAGCTTATCTGGGTTGGGGGTGGGATACAGTGTCTTAGAAATAGATGAGTGTGTTTTGCTTTGAAAGCTAAGTCATGTCCAACTCTTTGTGACCCTGTGGACTGTAGTCTACCAGGCTCCTCTGTTCATGAGATTTCCCAGGCAAGAATACTGGAGTAGGTTACCATCTCCTTCTCCAGGGGATCTTCCTGACCCAGGGATCCAACCCATGTCTCCTGTTTGGCAGGCAGTTTCTTTACCACTGAGCCATCAGGGAAGCCCTTTGCTTTGTAGGAGGGGTATAAATATTTGTGGCCAGTGAGCAGAACATGGTACATTATTTATAGTCACAAATTCTTTGCATCTCTTACCATCAAGAGTTTGAGTCTACTGTCCTAAGCCTTAAATTAAAGTGGCTTCATTTGCAAAGTCTGGTGTAGGGTACTGACTCTCAGCTATATGCCTCTCATTCTTCAAAGGCTAGGCCAGCTTCCTCACATGACAATCTCAGGGTGGTATTCAAAGTGGAAGAAGGGAGAAGTTGCAAATCTCCTCAAGGCTCCAGTACATTCCCAAAGTCATTTGGCTACATATTCCTGGTCAAAACAAGTCACAAGAGCAACCCAAGTTCAATGATGGGGAGGGATATAGATACTACCTCTCAATAGGAGATTGGTTCTAAAAGAATTCATGACCATACTTTATGTCTCTGGGTAAGAACCTTCCAAATTCTGAGAACATTTTAAATTAACTATAGAAATGTTTTTAAATCAATATACTGTTAGTGTTTTTGTATTAAGAAGAACTATGTTCTTCAATAGAAAAAAAAAAAGAGGAATTTATATATTAAAAGAGAGCTAAAGTACATCATGAGAAACGCTGGACTGGAAGAAACACAAGCTGGAATCAAGATTGCTGGGAGAAATATCAATAACCTCAGATATGCAGATGACACCACCCTTATGGCAGAAAGTGAAGAGGAACTAAAAAGCCTCTTGATGAAAGTGAAAGAGGAGAGCGAAAAAGTTGGCTTAAAGCTCAACATTCAGAAAACGAAGATCATGGCATCTGGTCCCATCACTTCATGGGAAATAGATGGGGAAACAGTGGAAACAGTATCAGACTTTATTTTTGGGGGGGCTCCAAAATCACTGCAGATGGTGACTGCAGCCATGAAATTAAAAGATGCTTACTCCTTGGAAGGAAAGTTATGACCAACCTAGATCACATATTCAAAAGCAGAGATATTGCTTTGCCGACTAAGGTCCGTCTAGTCAAGGCTATGGTTTTTCCTGTGGTCATGTATGGATGTGAGAGTTGGACTGTGAAGAAGGCTGAACGCCGAAGAATTGATGCTTTTGAACTGTGGTGTTGGAGAAAACTCTTGAGAGTCCCTTGGACTGCAAGGAGATCCAACCAGTCCATTCTGAAGGAGATCAGCCCTGGGATTTCTTTGGAAGCAATGATGCTAAAGCTGAAACTCCAGTGCTTTGGCCACCTCATGAGAAGAGTTGACTCATTGGAAAAGACTTTGATGCTGGGAGGGATTGGAGGCAGGAGGAGAAGGGGAAGCCAGAGGATGAGATGGCTGGATGGCATCACAGACTCAATGAATGTGAGTCTGAGTGAACTCCGGGAGTTGGTGATGGACAGGGAGGCCTGGCATGCTGCAATTCATGGGGACTCAAAGAGTCAGACATGACTGAGCGACTGAACTCAATTGAAAGTACATATTCTGGGCTTCCCCAATGGCTCAGCAGTAAAGAATCCACCTGCAAGTCAGGAGCCACAGAAGATGCAGGTTTGATCCCAGGGTCAGGAAGATCCCCTGCTGGAGGGCGTGACAACCCACTTTGGTATTCTTGCATTGAAAATCCCATGGACAGAGAAGCCTGGCAGGCTACAGTCTATAGGGTCGCAAAGTTGTACTCAACTGCACCAATAGCACACACACAAGCAAAGTACATATTCATTAATTGCAATATATGATTTCATTGAAATGCAATTTAAAGATGTAAACTGGAACTATGCATTGATCACATTTATGAGATAACTGGAAAACTGATCATTGACCAATATTTGATGTTATTAAGGCATTAATCTTTAGGTACAATATTAGTATTTTACTGTTTTACAAGACTTTAAAATTTCAAGATACATACTGAAATATTTGCAGATGAAATGATATATTGAATAACATCTGGGATTTGTTTCAAAATAATCTGGGAGATGCGAGAGTGACTGAGGGTGCAGATAGGGCAGGGCTGGTCATGTGTGAATGTTCGTGAAGGCTGAGTGATAGGTACATCGAGGTTCAGTACACTATTTTATCTACTTTTGTATGCATTAGAAATTCTTCATAATAGGTTCTAAAATGAAAATAAAAAGGAAGGATTCTGGGCCTAATGAGCATTTTATATACTTGTAAATTTGAATAAAATTTGTACTATTAGGATAAAACCCCAGTTTTAAATGTACAATTTGATAAGTTGATTCAAACTTGATTTTGTCTCATAATATATGTTTATAACATTCAAATATTAAATCTTAAATATTTTAAGAGAATGTTTGATTCATTAGATTTTAGTTTATTAGATTTACAAGAGTTAAATAAGCACTTGAGAACATTTTATATAAAAGGAACTCACATACTTAATCTGTGAAAGCAGTTCCAAATATTTGAAGATGTTTAATTGTGTAAATGGCACAAAATATTATTCAAAGGCTCCCTAAAAGTGAACTGCTAAAAGTTGCTAGACTTAGAATAAGGTTTGTAACTTGAATTTAAAGCCTTAGAAATTTACTTTTCTAACTTTCATAAATCAAACATAAAGTTTAACAATCAATCAAAAGGTGAAAATTTTTCTAGTCATCTGAAAACCATATCTAAGAATTAAAAGTATTGCAAGAATAAAATACATAAATAAAAAGCAGATTATATGAAGGATACTAACTATTTGTATTATAGCTACATGCAATCGGGCTTCTTCTATTAAAACTTCATCTGTTGGGAACTCCTCCTTCGCCTTATTGTCACTTGAAACATGAGGAGTCTGAACAGAGAAAGAGTTAAAAATAAGTAAAAAGGATTAGGAGCTGTCAAATACTCTTCTTGACCAAGATTCCAATAACTCAAATCAGAATTACTAAAATGAAGGGCTGTGTGTAAGTGAAAAACATTCACCATGTTAGAAATGTTGATTTCAATTGTGGTGAAGTAACTATTCATTTGGGGAGCTTTAGAAGCCAAATTCTTCCCCAAACCGGTCTATGCTTGACTGCTCTCTGAAGCGGCCTGTGTTTTCTGCTTTTGAATAGTACTTGTACAGGGAGAAATCGCTCACTTCCTTGACCAGCTGGAAAATATCACCCTGGCAGAGGCCATTCATAGTTACTCAATCAGCCTATTTGTAAAATACCAGTTCTCTCGTATTTGGCAAATAAAGATAGATTAACAACATCTGTTCAGAGATAGAATTCAGAGTATTTTGGTTGATAGAAAAAAGCTAGTAAATGTATCTCTCTTCAGTATCCTAACCTATAACCAGCAGAATCAAGTTTTGCATAATAAACATAAGAAACAGAGAAAGAGAAAGGACTAGATTTTGCCAGGAATCAACTCACAGGAATGATGTATTCAATCTTTGTCTTTTCTTCTACTAAGGTCCAATTAACATTCGTCAAAAGTTTTTCTGTTTTAAATAAAGTTATTCTGCTCTGTATCATCTCCTGGATGTGCTTAATGGCATTTTGCATGGCCATCTGTCTTGGAATGGAAAGGACACACAAATCTATGACAAAGAAAAGAAAGGACCTTAATAAAACAGTGAAGAATGCACAGGGAATCAAAATGTTACATGATGTAGTGAAATCTTGGCATCACCTGCAGAGCCAAACCAGAGTGCTTAGAGCAAGGACAACTATTTGCCCAAAATTTTCCAGAAAATTACCCAACTACCCATTTCCTTTAGGCTGTGCAGCTCAACTTTATCTGACTCAACTGCTAAAGAATGTTTTCTTAGTTTCTTTTTGTTTCCTATAACTAGAAACATGACTCACTATTTCAAGTTATCCAATCAATATTTCTCAAAGTATGGAAAATTATCTGTACCTTCTTACAGTAGAAGAATTGCCTGTTGAATTATTCCTGGGCTTTACCCCACGCCTGGAGAATCTGACTGGCCTGAGAATTTTGATTTTAGCAACTTCTCCAACTGATTCTTATACATAATAAAATTTAAGGACCACTGCAATAGAGATGCCTCCAATTTAACATGTTTCCTGACCAGCAAATCATTAAGTCCAAAGTTTGTGGCAGTTTGTATCATCCTGAAATATCAATTTGAAGTTACAGCTATCAAGCTTGCTTACCAAAAGGAGAAATTTAATTAGTGAGTGAGCTCAGCCTACACATTCAGAATTCCATCTCAATAAAACTGTTCTTGATAAAAAACAAGATTCTACTGTATAGCATAGGGAACTGAATTCAACATCCTATGATAAAGCATAATGGAAAAGAATATAAAAAAGAATGTACACATATGTATAAATGAATCACTTTGCTGTACAGCAGAAACTAAAACATTCTAAATTAACTAAACATTAAATGTTAATCTCTTCATAACTGCATGAGATGTCTCAGTTCAGTTCAGTCGCTCAGTCATGTCCGATTCCTTTTTTTTTTTTTACTGTATTGGTTTTGCCATACATTGACATGAATCCACCAGATGTGTACATGAGTTCCCAACCCTGAATCCCCCTCCCATCACCCTCCCCATATCATCTCTCTGGGTCATCCCAGTGCACCAGCCCCAAGCATCCTGTATCCTGCATCGAACCTAGACTAGTGATTCGTTTCTTACATGATAGTATACATGTTTCAATGCCATTCTCCCAAATCATCCCACCCTCTCCCTCTCCCAGAGAGTCCAAAAGTCTGTTCTTTACATCTGTGTCTCTTTTGCTGTCTCGCATACAGGGTTATCATTACCATCTTTCTAAATTCCATATATATGTGTTAGTATACTGTATTGGCGGAGAAGGCGATGGCACCCCACTCCAGTACTCTTGCCTGGAAAATCCCATGGACAGAGGAGCCTGGTAGGCTGTAGTCCATGGGGTCTCGAACAGTCGGACACGACTGAGTGACTTCACTTTCACTTTTTACTTTGATGCATTGGAGAAGGACATGGCAACCCACTCCAGTGTTCTTGCCTGGAGAATCCCAGGGACGGAGGAGCCTGGTGGGCTGCCGTCTATGGGGTCGCACAGAGTCGGACACGACTGAAGCGACTTAGCAGCAGCAGCAGCAGCAGCAGCATACTGTATTGGTGTTTTTCTTTCTGGCTTACTTCACTCTATATAATTGGCTCCAGTTTCATCCATCATTAGAACTGATTCAAATGAATTCTTTTTAATGGCTGAGTAATACTCCATTGTGTATATGTACCACAGCTTTCTTATCCATTCGTCTGCTGATGGACATCTAGGTTGCCTCCATGTCCCGACTATTATAAACAGTGCTGCAATGAACATTGGGGTACATGAATCGCAGCACACCAGGCCTCCCTGTCCATCACCAACTCCCAGAGTTCACTCAGACTCACGTCCATTGAGTCAGTGATGCCATCCAGCCATCTCACCCTCTGTCGTTCCCTTCTCCTCCTGCCCCCAATCCCTCCCAGCATCAGAGTCTTTTCCAATGAGTCAACTCTTTGCATGAGGTGGCCAAAGTATTAGAGTTTCAGCTTTAGCATCATTCCTTCCAAAGAAATCCCAGGGCTGATCTCCTTCAGAATGGACTGGCTGGATCTCCTTGCAGTCCAAGGGACTCTCAAGACTCTTCTCCAACACCACAGTTCAAAAGCAGCAATTCTTCGGTGCTCAGCTTTCTTCACAGTCCAACTCTCACATCCATACATGACCACTGGAAAAACCATAGCCTTGACTAGACGGACCTTTGTTGACAAAATAATGTCTCTGCTTTTTAATATGTTATCTAGGTTGGTCATAACTTTCCTTCCAAGGAGTAAGCATCTTTTAATTTCATGGCTGCAGTCACCATCTGCAGTGATTTTGGAGCCCCCCAAAATAAAGTCTGACACTGTTTCCACTGTTTCCCCATCTATTTCCCATGAAGTGATGGGACCAGATGCCATGATCTTAGTTTTCTAAATGTTGAGCTTTAAGCCAACTTTTTCACTCTCCACTTTGACTTTCATCAAGAGGCTTTTTAGTTCCTCTTCACTTTCTGCCATAAGGGTGGTGTCATCTGCATATCTGAGGTTATTGATATTTCTCCTGGCAAACTTGATTCCAGCTTGTACTTCTTCCAGCCCAGCGTTTCTCATGAGATGTCTCAAATAGTTTAAAATGTTATTAAAATGTTTCAATTTAACTTTATTGCATTCTCTACAGGACATTGTGGTGGTTGAAATCTTCAGGGATTCAAAAAGATTTGAAATCATATCCTTCTCAGTTCTCTATGGTCCAGAGCAAAGATGCATTTGATTGCATGCTAAAGAGTTAGAATGTGTTAGCTTTGGATTTAAAATTCCCATGGCATAGAGCACACAAGGAGAAAGTTTATTCATTTGTGTAATTACATCCCACCATTAGGATGAGCAACAGCCACTTTCCAGTTGCTCTGGGAAAACACGAGTGTAAGGGGACTGATTGATTGTATCAGTACATTTGAATGAACGCCTGTATTTAAGATGATTCTGGAAGAACATGAGGATGAATCTTTCCCTCTCTTTCCTTTTTTTTAAAATTTTATTGAAGTATAGATGATTTACAATGTTGTGTTTAATTTCTGCTGGACAGTAAAGTGATAGTGTTATATATATACATGAGTGAGTGAAAGTTGCTTAGTCGTGTCCAACTCTTTGCAATCCTATGGACTATACAGTCCAGTGAAATTCTCCAGGCCAGAATACTTGGAGTGGGTAGCCTTTCCCTTCTCCAGGGGACCTTCCCAACCCAGGGATCAAACCCAGGTCTCCTGCACTGCAGTGGATTCTTTATCAGCTGAGCCACAAGGGAAGCCTTGCGCTAATATACATACATATATATATATATATATATACACACACACACACACATATATATATATACACACACACACATATTCTGCATATTCTTTTCCATTATGATTTATCACAAGATATTGAATATAGTTCCCTGTGCTATAGAGTAGGACCTTGTTGTTTATCCATCCTATCTGTAAAGGTTTGTGTCTGCTAATCCCAAACTCCCAGTCCTTCCCTCCCTTCCCTCCTGGCAACCACAAGTCTGTTCTCTATATCTGTAAGCTGTTTTTGTTTCATAAATGTGTTCATATATATCTTATTTTTATTAGATTCCACATACAAGTAATATCATATGGTATTTTTCTTTTTATGACTTACTTCACTTATATGACAAGCTCTAGATTCAGAGGATGGAAAGCATTAGACCAGGTGGAAGAAGCTAATTTGAAAATCTTCCTGATAAAATTCAGTTTTGTCAATTACATACTGCTGCTGCATCGCTTCAGTGGTGTCCGACTCTGTGTGACCCCATAGATGGCAGCCCACCAGGCTCCCCCATCCCTGGGATTCTCCAGGCAAGAACACTGGAGTGGGTTGCCATTTCCTTCTCCAATGCATGAAAGTGAAAAGTGAAAGTGAAGTTGCTCAGTCGTGTCCAACTCTTAGCAACCCCATGCAGTGCAGCCCATCAGCTCCTCCGTCCATGGGATTTGCCAGGCAAGAGTACTGGAGTGGGGTGCCATTGCCTTCTCCCCAATTACATGCTAACATGAGAGTAATTCTAGAAAGGATGAGCACTGATTCTGAGGATAAAGTATGTGACATACATATTTGTTTCATAATGAAAATTCTGAGGCTCAGTTCAGTTCAGTTCAGTCGCTCAGTTGTGTCCGAATTTAAAAAAAAAAAAAAATTTTATGGGAAGAAAAGGAGGAGAAAAAAATATTTCCATGATAGTAAAACCTCTTGATCTTGTTTCTGAGTATCAGAGTAAGAGCAATCTGAACCAAACAAGCATGGGAGAAAACCAGATGCCATGTCATAAGCCAAGAGAGCAGAGTGGGTCTGGATCCGTGAAAGCCTATAAAAATTGGTGGGAAGGGAGGTGTAAGCAAACCTTCAGAGATAGAGTTAACTTCACTCACACTCCAGCATAGCAAGCTCTTGCTGGCCCAAGCACAACTTTCCACTGCAAACAAGAGCAAACCCCATGACTGGGCGAGAAGGAGTGCTGCCAAAACTCTGCCCCATTTACTAGTCCTATTCATATACTGGAGCCCTAGACTTTGAGGTCAGCTTTCACAAGAAGCTCTGCCATAGTGTTGATATGGCACAGTTTCAGGAGTGGGCAGACCTATGGAAAGACACAAGCAGAGAAGCTGAATTCACCAAGCTATTTCTCTATTTATAAGAACTCTCCTTCCTCAGTACCCTTCCATCAACCTCTCCCAAGTTCCACACCTTCCAAGAACCCTTCTGATTACTAATTTGATTTATTAAGGAAATTGGTATTTAGAGGTGAATAGGAAATGGCAATCCGCTCCAGCACTCTTGCCTGGAAAATCCTATGGATAGAAAAGCTTGATAGGCTACAGTCCATGGGGTCGCAAAGAGTCGGACACGACTGAGCGACTTCACTTTCACTTTCACCCTGAATAATGATCACAATTATTTCAGACATAGAAAAAAATCATCCTCATTATAAATTAATAAATTGATTTTCTGCTGCTTCTCTATTCTCCTGGGAGTGCAACAGATGTAAATTTCCAGCCATCTGATTAATTCTAGACACTCTGACAAAATCAGGTCTCTGTACCAGCAAAGCTGAGAATCAGGCCATGGGACACTGGACAATACTAAGGCCCTACTCCTCCAAGACTCTGTGTAATTCTGCCCCACTCTCTCTCTCCTCATGGACTCCACTGCCACTGATTATCTTATCCTGATTTCTTTATTGATCATGGGCCTTTTTGTGAATTTATTATATTTATGTACTTTATTATCAACAGCTTCACATTTTTTCTAGAAACAGGCAACTCTGGCAGATCCTGCTTACTGCTCCCCTTCATTCTCCTCTTCTATCTTTCACTATAGAATCTCCATGCTTTGGCTAAGCACATGACCAGTCAGTTAAGATAGTACTTCCCATCTTCCTTTGCCTTTGTGTGCCCATGAGACTAAGTTCTGGCCAATGGACTGTGAGTGGTAATGATATGTACAACTTCTGGAAGCAGAAGGAAGCTTTTTTAAATAACCTCCTTACTTTCCATTGACACCATCACCACCACCATCACTCCCACCCCATTTTCCCTTTCTAGTTGATTGAATTGAAGATAACAGTGACTGTGAGCCCACTTCTACCCTGCAGACAAGAGCAACACCCTGGGAAGCAGGGGAGGAATGAAAGAGAAGGATTTGAAATCTCTGGACAACCTCGTAGAACAGAACCATCCTACTCTTCTTGATTTTCTGATGGGGGGTGGTGGGAAACAGCTTCTGTCTTGTTTAAGGCAATCTTAATGTGGTTTCTATTAACCGGGAGTGAATGAAAACTGATTGATTTCATGATCAATTCCTTGAGCTCCAGAAGAAATGTCCCACCTTCAGCAACAATCTATTCGCATTATTCTTCCTGGTTAAGTAGACTTTACCTAATGTCCTGGCCAAACGAGTCATCATGTATGAATTTATTCCCAAGGTCATTAAGGATATTACTTGTATGTACAATATAAACTGAAAGACAAAACACATACACATTAATAAGTTTTCCAAAGGGAATCATTGTTCAGTTAATCACCAACAAAATTCTACCTTAATCTACATTTTTAAATCCTACCTCTGATAAGTAAGAAGAGGCAAAAGGGCTGGTTTGGGGCAGGAAGTGCAGCAACAGCAGGCAGTGGTGACAGGGAAATGCACCTACTGCAAGCATCTACTACATAAAGCCTTACAAGAAGCTCTGAAGAAGCAGCAATGGGGTTCAGAGAGGCACTGCGTCGAGGCCTAACCACATTTGTAGATCTTGGCTCTGCCATTTACTAACCATGGAATTTGTGGCCAATGAACTTAACTACTCTGAGTCTCAACATCCTTTACTGAAACGTGGAGTTAATAGCAGTGCATCTTCAGAGAGTATTTCTCAAATGACTGATATTTAATAAGCACTTGAAGCGCTTCTTATAGACCCTGACTCCCAGTTTAATTCCCTGCAGATTCTGATTCTGTAGGTCTGGGGTGGCATCAAACGGATTCATAACATCAGACAGATTTGGGAAACACTGGAAAATGATACTCACATGTTAGTTAACACTTCATTGTCTTGGTTTTAGACCAATTTCCTGCACAAAAGAAAACTGAGAGAGCTCAAATATTGGTCATTATTCTTTTCCTCTGGAACATGGAAGGACCCAAACTCGCTGCAAAACCACAGGTATATTTGGACTCCAAATGCATTTCCAGACCATGCTCATAGCCATGGAGTGTAAATCCTCAGGAAAGATGCGATGATTATGATACTCCATTATTTTTTAAAGCACTAGTAAAAAATCAGCTCTTTCTCTTTTGGGAGTTAGGGTGCCTGAGTTCTTTCACTAACATGCTATTTTTGTTTGTTTGGTTTTGGTTTCCTCACATACAAGATGAGGGAGGTGATATTTGCTCTTTCCAGAAAAGACATTTGAAAAACTACTGTACTCCTAGGATCTTCTAGGACAGGAGTAAAAGAGCAAAGAAGAGAAAATTCTGTACTTGCAGTAGGATAATATCAAAAAACTCTGTACATTTACCTCCAGATTAAGGTTCCTTGGGAGGTAGTGCTCTTTCTTTATGTAAGAGTTTTCTTTGGAATGGACTATTTTTAAAGTCTTTATTGAATTTGTTACAATATTGTCTCTGTTTTAAGTTTCGCTTCTTGGCCCCAATGGAAGTGGGATCTCAGCTCCCTGAATAAGGATTGAACCCGTACCCCCTGCTTTGGAAGGTAAAGACTTAACCACTGGATCACCAGCAAAGTCCTGATGGGTAGTGTTCTTAATTCACATTATTTAGGTGTTTTTCACCCTCCCAGGAGTAGGTTTGGGATTCATCTCACCAGGAAGTGGTGGGGATATCCTGGGGACTTCTAGAAACTTCTAATGACCTATCCAGGGAGCTCACAGAGTACTGTCACAAATACTAAGGTACGCTAACACTGTCAGCAGATGTTCTGGGCTCTCTGGACCTTCGCTGGCATCCCACTGATGCTGCCACTGCCTGATTTCCCACTGGCCTGGAAATCCACTGGGTGGCCCATGGGGAAAAGGTTTTGAGAGAGAGTAGAAAGGAAACCAAGTTCTATCTTGCACTGTGGATAATGTAGCCTAGGCCAAAATTTTTTAAGAAATTAATTTTTTATTTAGCCCTAAACGACATAAAGAATGAATGAAGAGACAAAGCCAGCAAAAACAACACCCAGTTGTGGATGTGACTGGTGATAGAAGTAAAGTCCAATGCTGTAAAGAGCAATACTGCACAAGAACCCGGAATGTTAGGTCCATGAACCAAGGCAAGTTGGAAGTGGTCAAACAGGAGATGGCAAGAGTGAATGTCAACATTTGAGGAATCAGCAAACTAAAATGGATTGGGATGGGTGAATTTAACTCAGATAACCATTCTATCTACTACTGTGGGCAAGAATCCCTTAGAAGAAATGGAGTATCCATCACATTCAATAAAGGAGTTCAAAATGCAGTCCTTGGATGCAATCTCAAAAACAACAGAATTATCTCTGTTCATTTCTAGGGCAAACCATTCAATATCACAGTAAGCCAAGTCTGTGCCCCAACCAATAATGCTGAAGAAGCTGAAGTTGAACGGTTCTGTGAAGAACCTACAAGACCTTGTAGAACTAACACCCCCAAAAGATGTCCTTTTCATGATAGGGGACTGGAATCCAAAGTAGGGAGTCAAGAAATACCTGGAGTAACAGGCAAATTTGGCCTTGAAGTACAGAATGAAGCAGGGTAAAGGCTAATAGGGCTTTGCCAAGAGAACAAATGGGTCATAGCAAACACCCTCTTCCAACAGCACAAGAGAAGACTATACACAGACATCACCAGATGGTCAATGCCAAAATCAGATTGATTAAATTCTTTGCAGCCAAAGATGGAGAAGCTCTACACAGTCAGCAAAAACAAGACCGGGAGCTGACTATGGCTCAGATCATGAACTCCTGATTGCCAAATTCAGACTTAAATTGAAGAAAGTGGGGAAAACCACTAGACCATTCAGGTATGACCTAAATCAACCCCCTTACAATTATACAGTGGAAGTGAGAAATAGATTCAAGGGATTAGATCTGATAGACAGAGTGCCTGAAGAACTATGGATGGAGGTTTGTGACATTGTACAGGAGGCAGGGATAAGACCATCCCCAAGAAAAAGAAAGGCAAAATGGTTGTCTGAGGAGGCCTTACAAATAGCTGTGAAGAGAAGTAAAAGGCAGAGGAGAAAAGGAAAGATATATCCATTTGAATGCAGAGTTCCAAAGAATAGCAAGGAGAGATGAGAAAGCCTTCCTCAGTGATCAATGCAAAGAAATAGAGGAAAACAATAGAATGGGAAAGACTAGAGATCTCTTCAAGTGATAGAGGGATACCAAGGGAAAGATACCATGCATCTTTTCATGCAAAGATGGGCTCAATAAAGAACAGAAATGGTATGGACCTAACAGAAGCAGAAGATATTAAGAGGAGGTGGCAAGAATACACAGAAAAAAGATCTTCATGACCCAGATGATCAGGATAGTGTGATCACTCACCTAGAGCCAAACATCCTGGAGTGTGAAGTTGAGTGGGCTTTAGGAAGCATTGCTACAAACAAAGCTAGTGGAGGTGATGGAATTTCAGTTGAGCTATTTAAAATCCTAAAAGATGATGCTGTGAAAGTGCTGCACTCAACATGTCAGCAAATTTGGAAAACTCAACAGTGGCCATGAGACTGGAAAAGGTCAGTTTTCATTCCAATCCCAAAGAAAGGCAATGCCAAAGAATGCTAAAACTATGACACAATTGCATTCATCTCACACACTAGTAAAGTAATGCTCAAAATTCTCCAAGCCAGGCTTAAATAGTACATGAACCACGAACTTCCAG
The DNA here is from genome assembly GCA_006410635.1 of Cephalophus harveyi. Classification (NCBI taxonomy): domain Eukaryota; kingdom Metazoa; phylum Chordata; class Mammalia; order Artiodactyla; family Bovidae; genus Cephalophus; species Cephalophus harveyi. The sequence continues at coordinate 30,207 of SJYT01000895.1, read as the reverse complement.
ATGTTCAAGGTGGATTTAGAAAAGATGGAGGAAACAGAGATCAAATTGCCAACATCCATTGGATCATCGAAAAAGCAAGCTGCTGATGCTGCTAAGTTGCTTCAGTCGTGTCTGACTCTGTGTGACCCCGTAGACGGCAGCCCACCAGGCTCCCCCGTCCCTGGGATTCTCCAGGCAAGAACACTGGAGTGGGTTGCCATAGCAGAGATTTCCAGAAAAACATGTATTTCTGCTTTACTGACTATGCCAAAGCCTTTGACTGTGTGGATCACAACAAATTGTGGAAAATTCTGAAAGAGATGGGAATACCAGACCACCTGACCTGCCTCTTGAGAAATCTGTATGCAGGTCAGGAAGCAACAGTTAGAACTGGACATGGAACAACAGCCTGGTTCCAAATAGGAAAAGGAGTACATCAAGGCTATATATTGTCACCCTGCTTATTTAACTTCTATGCAGAGTACATCATGAGGAACGCTGGGCTGGATGAAGCACAAGCTGGATTCAAGACTGCCGGGAGAAATATCAATAACCTCAGATATCCAGATGACATCACATTTATGGCAGAAAGCGAAGAAGAACTAAAGAGCCTGTTGATGAAAGTGATAGAAGAGAGTGAAAAAGTTGGCTTAAAGCTCAACATTCAGAAAACGAAGATCATGGCATCTGGTCCCATTACTTCATGGCAAATAGATGGGGAAACAGTGGCTGACTTTATTTTTGGGGGATTCAAATCACTACAGAGAGTGACTGCAGCCATGACATTAAAAGATGCTTCCTCTTTGGAAGAAAACTTATGACCAATGTAGACAATTTATTAAAAAACAGACATTACTTTGCCAACAAAGGTCCATCGAGTCAAAGCTATGGTTTTTCCAGTAGTCATGTATGGATGTGAGAGTTGGACTATAAAGAAAGCTGAGTGCCAAATAATCAATGCTTTTGAACTGTGGTGTTGGAGAAGACTCTTGAGAGTCCCTTGGACTGCAAGGAGATCCAACCAGTCCATCCTAAAGGAAATCAGTCCTGAATATTCATTGGAAAGACTGATGCTGAAGCTGGAACTCCAATACTTTGGACACCTGATGCAAAGAACTGACCCATTTGAAAAGACCCTGATGCTGGGAAAGATTGAAGGTGGGAGGAGACGGGGATAACAGAGCATGAGATGGTTGGATGGCATCACTGACTCAGTGGACATGAGTTTGAGTAAACTCTGGGAGTTGGAGATGGACAGGGAATCCTGGCATGCTGCAGTCTGTGGGTTGCAAAGAGTTGAACTCGACTGAGCAACTGAACTGAACTGAACTGAAAAGATATAAACATTAACTAGATCCTTAATTCAAACATTTATAAAATCTTTTTTTCCTTAGTATATTTAATAAGCATTTCAGTTTTCACTCTGATGCTATGGGAACTGGAACGCTCTAAATAGGGTACTGTTTTTTTCATACTTTCTGACAGCTCTTGAAAAACAGCATTTGTATGTTCAACAACACCTATTAAACATTTACTAAACTGTCAAGTGTTTTACTATCATTGCGATCCTCAACTTGAAGTCCCACAAGTCTAAAAAACTCACCCAAATCACTCAACCTGTGAATGGTGGGGCCTGAATTCAATCCCAAGTGTATCTCACTCCCACAGCTATCACCATTATTTGATATTTGGTCCCTTTCACACCGTCAATATTAACTTTCCTCCATAAGTTCCTTTCTACTTAAAAGAATGCATTCTCCAAATCTAATTTTTTACATGGTTAGCGTTTATTATTGGGTACTATGAAAAGTGCTACAAAATAAAATGAGTAAATATGAATAATCATGGGATATGATTTTTCTTACCAGCTGTGGTGACTCTACTCTTTGTTCAGCCAGATTATGAACTTCAGGAGCAAAGAGTAAGCTAAAAACTCCTTTAATTCCAGACCATGCTATAACAATTCCCCACCTCCAGTTATACTCATAACTTGAATGTATCAGAATAGGGCTCACTAACACAACAGTAATAAACCTGTTGAAAGAAAAACATTTAGTTTAAATAACACCTTATGTATTCATGTGTTTTGGGTTTTTGTTTTTGTTTTTGTTTTTTTGGTACGGTTGATACTATGTAGCAAATACTAAATTTCATGAAAATTTTTTCAGAAAAGAGAAGTCAATCCAGTTTATTGATAAGTTATTCAAACTTTCTGGGACTAACCAAATCTACTATCTAAATTTTGCATATAATACTCAAATCTTGAAAAATAAGGCTAGAAGTTCTATACAAGTATAAGAAATTATCATTAATATTAGTGTATGCTGTTTAGGATTTTGGTAGTAAATCCCTGCAGGGAAACTTCTTCAGATAACATTGACAAACTCCTCAGAAGGTCATGACAGGATTCAGAAATTAGACCAGTAGGATCTGTCATGAGGAAAAAGTAAAATCACTGTAGAGACTTTAATAAATTTAGCTCAACCAAATTTTTTTGAGCTGCTACAAGAAAGTGAAGGTGAAAGTCGCTCAGTTGTGTCTGACTACAACCCCATGGATACAGTCCTTGAAGTTCTCCACGCCAGAATACTGGAGTGGGTAGCCATTCCCTTCTCCAGGGGATCTTCCCAACCCAGGGATTGAACCCAGGTCTCCCGCATTGCAGGTGGATTCTTTACCAGCTGAGCCACCCCAAGAATCATACACTAAATCACACAAATAATTTCAATTCCTGCCTCCTTTCACTATAGATTATTTTTCTATAGGACTCTATGCTAAAATTTAGATTCTATCTGTAATCGACTTGCATCTCATTGTCCTTCAAATGAGATTTCAGCAGAAATACAATTGATATATTTCAGCTTCAAAAAAGATACTGTGTATCAGTCACTTAGCTATGAATTTCATAAGACAATTTAGAGGATTCCTGTTATCTACAATTTGCCATCTATAATATATATAATTGATTTGGGCAAACTCTTCAGGATCTACAGGTCCTCCTGGTCTAATTTCTGAATCCTCAATGACCTTCTAAGGAGCTTGTCAGTGGCTCAGACAGTAAAGAATCTGCCTGCAATGCAGGAGACCTGGGTTCGATCCTTGGGTTGGGAAGATCCCCTGGAGGAGGGCATGGCAACCCATTCTAGTATTCTTGCCTGGAGAATGCCCATGGACAGAAGAGCCTGGTGGGCTACAGTCCACGGGGTCGCAAAGGGTCAGACATGGGTGAGCAACTTAGCAAAGCACAGCACAGCACCTCCACCTTGCATTTAAGTCTTTTGCAAAGTAATTACCAACATTTTCAGCCTTACTAAATGATTTTTCTCTAAAATATCATTGAGTTCAGATGAAATAGAACAACTGATGTCATTTCCTGATATCAAAAAGAGAAAGGCAGTTTAGCAAAGGCTCTGGAGTCAGTCTACTTAGGTTCAAATTTAGACTTTTATTACTATGAAACCTTAAGCAAGTTATTTAATCTCTTCAAGCCTCAATTTCTTCATCTGTAAAATGGAAAAATAATAGTCACTGAATTGCCTCAAAGGACTTTCATGAAGATTCAACTAAATGAAGTAACATTCATAGGGCTTAGAATGACGTTTTAGGGCTTCCCTGGTGGCTCAGAGGTTAAAGTGTCTGCCTCCAATGCGGGAGACCCGGGTTCGATCCCTGGTTCGGGAAGATCCCCTGGAGAAGGAAATGGCAATCCACTCCAGTATTCCTGCCTGGAGAATCCCATGGATGGAGAAGCCTAGTAGGTTACAGTCCACGGGGTCGCAAAGAGTCGGACACGACTGAGCAACTTCACCTTCACCACCCTCCCTGAAGTTGCCTAGACAAGGGAATTGACAGAATGATGTTTAGAGGGTGGTTAGTAGTTAACACATGCTCGCAATGATTATGACATCCAGGCCTTTGTTTGACTCACCATCTCCAAAACATTTTTCTCAATAAGTCTCTTTAGAGCATAAAGCAAAGCGGAACTAAAGAGCCTCTTGATGAAGGTGAAAGAGGAGAGTGAAAAACCTGGCTTAAACTCAACATTCAAAAAACTAAGATCATGGCAGCTGGTCCCATCATTTCACGGTAAATAGATGGGGAAACAATGGAAACCGTGACACACTTTATTTTCTTGTGACATACTGTGCACAGTTAATGTTAAATAAATGGCTTTATCATAGTTGTGACAATAATAAATGATGATGAAGTCAACAAAATGTTAGGAGCCATTAATCTGGTTCCTGGGGTGCTCATACTAAACATGTTGAAACAGTTTCCTGCATCTCATCTTCATAGATTCAAATCAGTTAAATGGGATGGGCCCATGAATTTGCATCTCTATCAACCTCGTAGGTTATGCTGATGCTGCTGTTCTGCCCTTTCTCTCTTTACATGAAACCTTGAAGAGTAAATAGACTTTCCCTCAGTTTCACAGCAAGTTATTGTCAGGACCTTGACAACAATACAGGTTTCCTGACTGCATGTCCACAGCTCCTTTTGCTATAACCCACTTCTCAATTCTAATTCTGGACTTGAGAACCTGAGTTCAGTAAGCTAACTTTAAATTATAATCCTTACCTTACAAAATTCACTGTTACAAATAAGATAAACATGAAAACTACAGTATGAAATCGAAAATATTTGATTCCTCCACATCCAATTACGATGCCAAAGAAAGTGTATATTAAATGTTGGAATATACATGAAAACATTATTAGAAACCTAGGATAAATGGAAAGGAAATCACACTTTAAGGGATGTGCTTTTTTTTTAAATAGTTTCCTTTTCACATAAAAGCATCTATCTAAGCATTCTTGTCTTAGTAGAGGTCTTTGCCTCCATCACCACTACTATCAACATTTAAAAACTATTATGTTGGAATCAGAAACAGACTCACAGATATAGAGAACAAACTAGTGGTTACCAGTGGGGAAAAAGAAGAGCAAGATAGGAGTAGGGGATTAAGAGATAAAAACTACTATGTATAAAATAAATAAGCAACAAAGATATATAGCACAGGAAAATATAGCCATTGTTTTATAATAACTTTAAATGGAGTAAAAACTATAAAAATATTGAGTCACTACATTGTATTATGTTGAGATTAATAAATATTATAAATAAATTATATCTAAATAAAAATTAATGAATTTCATTAAAAGTATTTTGTTGGAACTAAAATACATCGTTTCATATTCCCATCACCCTCATCACACCAATATCTGTGGGCTGCCTCTCTCGCAGCAGAGTAGTGAGATCAAGGCAGAAAAATAAAGATTCCACCCCCCACCAAGTTGGTGATGTGGCGATTTTGCTGAGATGAGTTGGCAGCATATCCATGTCAGACCCATGACTGGAAACCACAGCTGAGGCTACTGCAAGGAGCCCCTTGTCTGGTTAACCCTGACTTTGTAATAGCTGACTGGATCCCCGCAACACGCTCTGCACTACTTCTCCTTTTGTGATTTGCATGAAAGTCCTTTATCCAGTATTCTTGTCTGGAGAATCCCATGGACAGAGGAACCTGGCGGGCTCCAGATCACAGGGTCACAAAGAGTTGGACAAGACTGAGTGACTGAGCAGGCACACTCATGCCCTTTTTTTTTTTAACTTAAGGATAATTGCTTTACAGAATTTTGTGGTTTTCTGTCATACATCAATAAGAATCAGCCATAGGTACACCCATGTCCCCTCCCTCCCAAACCTCCCTTCCATCTCCCTTCCCATCCTACCCTTCTAAATTGTCACAGAGCACCTGTTTGAGTTCCCTGAGTCATACAGCAAATTCCCACTGGTTATCTATTTTACATATGGTAATGTAAATTCCTATGTTACTCTCTCCATACATCCTACCCTCTCCCTCCTCCCCTTCCCTCGGGTCCATAGGTCTGTTTTCTATGTCTGTTTCTCCATTGCTTTCCTGAAAAGAAACTCACCAGTACCATCTTTTTAGATTCCATAGATATGCATCAGTATATGATATTTATATTTCTCTTTCTGACTTACTTCACACTGTATAATAAGCTCATGAGAACTGACTCAAATGCATTCCTATTTATGGCTGAGTAGCATTCCATTGTATATATGTACCACAGCTTCTTTATCCATTCATCTGTCAGTGGACATCTAGGTTACTTCCATGTTCTGCTGCTGCTGTTGCTGCTAAGTTGCTTCAGTCATGTCCGACTCTGTGCAACCCCATAGATGGCAGCCCACCAGGCTCCACCGTCCCCATTCTCCAGGCAAGAACACTGGAGTGAGTTGCCATTTCCTTCTCCAACGCATGAAAGTGAAAAGTGAAAGTGAAATCGCTCAGTCCTGTCTGACTCTTTGAGACCCCATGGACTACAGCCTACCAGGCTCCTCCATCCATGGGATTTTCCAGGCAAGAGTATTGGAGTGGGTTGCCATTGCCTTCTCTGACTTCCATGTTCTAGCTATTGTAAATAGTGCTGCAATGAACATTGGGGTACATGTGTCTTTTTCAATTTTGGTTTCCTCAGAATATATGCCTAGTAGTGGGATTGCTGGGTCATATGGGCACACTCATGCCCTTATCTTGAAGGTCTCTTCTGTCTGATTTCTCATCTACCAAATTCCTAAAGATGTTGTGAGGCTGACTCTAATCCCATACTCTTCAGGAAAAATATCCTCAGCACGCTTGGTGGTCATGATACTCCTCTGAGTCCCCACAGTGCCAGTCATCTACAACACTATGGTTCTCAAGCAGAGAAGCACATTAGAACCACTCAAATTGCTTTCTAAAAATCTACATGTCTTGTGACTTCCCTGGCCTTCCAGTGGTTAGGATTCGTCCTTCTAATGCAGACGGTATGGGTTCGATTCCTGGTCTGGGAGCTAAGAACCCACATCTCGCAGCCAAAAAATCAAAACATAAAGCAGGAGCAACATTGTAACAAATTCAATAAAGACTTTAAAAATGGTCCACACAAAAAAAAAAAAAAAAACAACAACTTAAAAAGGGCAAAACCAAAAATATACACATCTAGCCCCACCTCCAAAGATTCAGTGCTTAGGGCATGGGGCTGCTCTGGTGCCATGTGGTATCACACCTGGGTCTGGGCCAGGTCTGACTTGTACAGTCAGATCTCAAGTCCTGCCCCTTCTTGAACCCCTCTATTCAGACCTCCCCTTTCAGAGGACTGGGTGACCATCTCTCTGACACACAAACCAGTCTCCCTATAGGTAAGCCTCAAGATCTACACTGGGAAAGAAGTGTTAGGAAGCCTCATTTTAGCTGCAGATAGAAACCATGTTCTCTGATACAGCATTACTCCAATCAAGCAGACAGTCCAATTCTCTACCTGACTCCTGTCCCTTGATTCAGTTGATTCAGAACTCCTAACAGAAAAGGGTATCAGTGGGACCTCAAACCCCACAGCTTAGTTTTATCAAAATTCAGAAATGACGGAATAACTGACTGAGTAGAAGAATTTTTTTAATGTCTCCACAGGACCTTAAGAAATGCCTTACATATAGTAAGATCCTGCTGCTGCTGCTGCTGTTGCTGCTGAGTCGCTTCAGTCGTGTCCGACTCTGTGTGACCCCATAGACGGCAGCCCACCAGGCTCCCCCATCCCTGGGATTCTCCAGGCAAGAACACTGGAGTGGGTTGCCATTGCCTTCTCCAATGCATGAAAGTGAAAAGTGAAAGCGAAGCTGCTCAGTCGTGTCCAACTCGCAACAATCCCAGGGACTGCAGCCTACCAGGCTCCTCTGTCCATGAGATTTTCCAGGCAAGAGTACTAGAGTGGGTTGCCATTGCCTTCTCCAATAAAGATATAATTATTTTTACTTATTCACAATCTCTTAAATAAACACATCCATAATTTAACAATGAGTGTCTTCTGAGAAGGGACTTATTTTCAAAGTCCCAAACCTAGGATACAATGTCCAGGCCATAGGAGATACCGGAGAAGGCAATGGCACCCCACTCCAGTACACTTGCCTGGAAAATCCCATGGATGGAGGAGCCTGGTAGGCTGCAGTCCATGGGGTTGCGAAGAGTCGGACATGACTGAGCAACTTCACTTTCACTTTTCACTTTCATGCATTGGAGAAGAAAATGGCAACCCACTCCAGCATTCTTGCCTGGAGAATCCCAGGGACAGGGAGCCTGGTGGGCTGCTGTCTATGGGGTCTCACAGAGTCGGACACGACTGAAGCGACTTAGCAGCAGCAGCATAGGAGATAATAAGAAAGGCCTGGTTGAATACATAAAAGTATAAACAATTGAATGAATAGAATGAGTAATTTATAATGATGCTGACAGATAGCATGATTGGGCTCAGAAAACTGTCCAAAATTCAGACAAAAAGGATATGTTCTATGAACTAGTTATTTCTAAGCTTCTGGTTTTTGAAAACCACTCAGAGGTTACAGCGCCTGCCTGGAATGCAGGAGACCTGGGTTCGATCCCTGGGTTGGGAAGATCCCCTGGAGAAGGAAATGGCAACCCACTCCAGTACTCTTGTCTGGAGAATCCCATGGAGGGAGGAGCCTGGTAGGCTACACAGTCCATGGGGTCACAAAGAGTTGGACACGACTGAGTGACTTCACTTTCAAAGTGTCATTCACATATACACAAGACTAAAATAAGCTACAGAGGCCATTTTTAAAAAAGTTTGCAAAGTAGTTTTTTTTAAAGTGCCATCTTCCATGACTGGAATTCCATGAGAGAAATGACATTTTAAACATCTAAAAAGTATGAAGGACATAATTCCAGAACAAAAAAATAGTCCTTTATATTAAAGCAACAAATCTTCACGGGAAATCTCAGGATAATGGCTTATTTTTCTCATTTCAACGCTAGCTTTCATCCAGTGTGAGAATTTATACACTAGACTATGATTTGGTATGAAATAATTCTGAAACAATTCTATAATTTAGCACAGCTGCTCAAAGAATGGCTAATGCATTTGTCTGAGAAGACAGGCAAATGGCTTTTACTCTGTTCACACCACCAGAGGTAAAGCTAGATTAGAGTTTGCTGGTATTGCACCTTTCTGCTACTTTTCTTTTCCCAGCTCTTTGCATACTATGATACTGTCATTCATGTATGTTATGTAGAAAACAAAGGAATAAAGTAGTTTTTAAACTTCTCACAATTCAATTTTTATCAAAGAGTTAAAAGAAGTACTATGATCTCTGAGCCACTGATATTACATTATTCATAATAGGAATATCAATTCATAATAGGAATGTCAATAATTATTGGTAACTTAAGTTCTTTTCAAATATGACTGGCAATATAATTAAAAATTAAAAGATAGAAAAGTTACAAAAAGAATTTTATGAAGGCACTTAAGCACTAAACTTCTATGAGACCTATACCAAGTACAAAATATAAGACTTACTTAGTAATTATCAACTTGATCCTCGGTTTAAAGCTTAAGGAATCTAAATTTAGTCCTACAGTGGCTAAAGCAACTGTACCTGACATTCCCCAAAATTCCACTGAGGAGAAAAAAAAAAGAATAAAATTAGTTGTGTTCAAATCTGTACATGGAGCTACTTCTCTTGAGTGATGAATTGGGAAATTTAAAACAGTCAGTTATAGCATTTCTTAGAAAGTTGCTTAAAGGGATTGGCCTAATCCTTAGATTGGGGATTGACAAACTTTCTCTGTGAAGGATCATATGGTAAATATTTAATATTTGCAGGTCACATGGTCCTAGTTGCAACTATTCACCTCAGTTGTTCTAGTGCATAAGCAGCCACAGGTAATACGTAACAAATGAGCACGCAATAAATAATGGACATTGAAATTTTAACTGCAAATAATTTTTGCATGCTCAAAATATTTTTATTTGGGTTTTTTTTAATGTAAAAACCATTCTTAGCTCATAGGCAATGCAAAAATAATAGGCATATTTGGCTATAGTTTGCCAACCCCTGCCATAGATCATCCTTGAGGACAGAGCTAATGAAAAATAAGTTTAACAGCCTCTACCCAGCACCTCAAGGACTCTGTGCTGCACGTCCTAGGGGTTATGGCCCAAGCTCAGTGCTTTCTTGGTGACTGCAGGTCCTCAAGCCTACTGTTTTTTGCATGATATAGGCTCCCCTATGCAATTCCCTGGGCTCTAAACAAATGTGTCAATGCAGTCTGAGGCAGGAAAACCAACTATGAATGGTTGAACATCATCAATACCAACAGTTCTGAAGGTTTCAGAGTCTTCAAATAGCACATTATAAATGTCAGACAGAAGGAAGGGAAAGTACATGCAAGGTCAGAGTGGAAGCCCTTTAAACAGGGCAGAGCTGGTTGTTCTGGGAATGTCACCTCACCTTTCTCCATTAGTGTCCCTGTATCTGTAGTGAAGTCGCTCAGTCGTGTCCGACTCTTCACGACCCCATGGACTGCAGCCCACCAGGCTCCTCCGTCCATGGGATTTTCCAGGCAAGAATATAGGGCAGAGCTGGTTGTTCTGGGAATGTCACCTCACCTTTCTCCATTAGTGTCCCTGTATCTGTAGTGAAGTCGCTCAGTCGTGTCCGACTCTTCACGACCCCATGGACTGCAGCCCACCAGGCTCCTCCGTCCATGGGATTTTCCAGGCAAGAATACTGGAGTGGGGTGCCATTGCCTTCTCCACTGTATCTGTAGAATGAGTGTAAAAGAATAACGCCTCACAGAGTTGTGAGAATAAAATCAGATTACATGAAATGTGCTTGGCATACTTTTAAAACAAGAAATAAATAGTCATCATTATTATTGTATTATTATTTTTAATGTTCGCTTTGGTGGTGATGGTGGTGAAGTCGCTCAGTCGTGTCCGACTCTTTGCGACCCCGTGGACTGTAACCTACTAGGCTTCTCTGTCCATGGGATTCTCCAGGCAAGAATACTGGAGTGGATTGCCATTTCCTTCTCCAAGGGGTCTTCCCAACCCAGGGATCGAACCCAGGTCTCCCGCATTGGAGGCAGACGCTTTAACCTCTGAGCCACCAGGGAAGCCTGTTTATTAATTTGAAGAGGATTATATTATTCTTTTGTTTTATCGAATCACTTAAAGCCACTTTAGATTTCTTTTAACCTACTTATTTAACTGAATTTAACATAAATAACCAATGACAATAAACCAGCAGAATTAGGGACTGTGATAATAGGAAAATTATTCCTCAAAATCTTATTTCCAATTTCCTATAACTCGAACTACAGGATTTTAAAACTTATAGTTTTTTTAAATAACAGTCACTACTTAGAGGAAACATCTACTACAAGGAAACCACTAAGTAACTTCACTTTTAAACTGATATTATTTAGTATAATCCCAATATAACAAGAATATATAGTGTAAATGCATACATTAATACATCTATGTACATACGTATTTTTTGAAAACTGAGTACATATAACAAAATGTATCTTTGGTAAATTTATGGGTGATTTCTTCTTTGACTTTTCAGATTTTTTCCAAAATTCTATATGGAACATGTATTAGTTTTAAAATTAGAAAAACAAAGTCTTTTGAAAATTACAAATGTTATTACTTTAAATGGTATTTTAAATGTACAAGCAGGGGGAGAGTCACAGAACATGTAATAAAGTAATTTTCATCAGCATAAACCCAAGTTGTTAAAAATAGAGTTGTAAAGTTTTTCTCATTCAGTTGTAAGAAACCATCACAGGAAATTGATGCCACAGGAAAGTGGCTCTCTCTCTCAGACTCTCTCTCTTTCTCTCTCTGGTTTAGAAAAAGTGAAGGTCCCCCTAACAGGAGAATCAAAGGGATTTTGTTTCCTAAAAACAACAGGATTCAGGAATGGATGTTTCCCAACAAGAAAATGTTAGGGTCATGACCGAAGTCCTTTGACATTTATAGCCTAGATCAATGACATAAAAAAAGAGTGAGATCAGCCTTGGCACAGGTAAGAAAGGAATGCATTGTTTTAAAACAATAAAACTGACTAAAAGCTGTTTCCATTCATCAGAAATTCTGACCAATGCCACTTGATAAAATATTCCTTCTGCTATAACAGACCCCTCTCACCACCGCTCTTGGTGTAGCTTTGGCCTAGACATATACACAACCCATCATCTTACCTCCCCTCCTGTACCTCTGGCCTAGACTTACACACAGTCCATCATCTTACATGAATTATACGATGACTCTCTTAAAGTGCCTTTTATACACTAGGGTTTCCCTGGTAGCTCAGATGGTAAAGAATCTGCCTGCAATGCAGGAGACTGAGTTCAATCCCTGGGTAGGGAGGATCCCCTGGAGAAGGGAATGGCAACCCACTCCAGTATTCTCGCCTGGGGAATTCCATGGACAGACAATGGGGTCACAAAGAGTCGGACATGACTGAGTGACTAATACTTGCACTTTGGGGGCTTCCCTCATAGTTTAGTCAGTAAAGAATTGGCCTGCAATGCAGGAGACCTGGGTTTGATTTCTGGGTTGGGAAGATCCCCTGGAGAAGGAAATGGCAGCCCACTCCACTATTCTTGCCTGGAGAATCCCACAGACAGAGGCGCCTGGCAAGATACAGTCCATGGGGTCCCAAGACTAAAATTTTTTTCCTTGGGCTGATATATTAACATTGTTAGCCATACTACCTGTCAACCAACAATGTTCCAAAGTGTCTTGTCTATGTGGCAATGTCTGTGCAATTTCCTATTTTATTTTATGAAAAAAGAACAAATGTGCTGACACAGGTGATTTCTAAAACCCCAAGTACTGTGGATTTAATGAGACAAAAATGGAAATTACTAAGTGTGCTCAAAGAGATGAGGTTCAAACCTCAATCAGACACTCCCTGGATTCAAGCCAGTTAACAATGTGTTCGTTAGTGAAGAAAAAAAATAAAATTCGATAATAAGACAGAAATGTCACATTAGAGAATGTGTTAATAAAAATTTTATCTATGTCTAGCTTTCTGGCAATGGAACTTCTCCCTAGAACTATCTGTTCCTGACTTTTGTTATCAGGATCTGATTAAGTATAAGAGGAGAGAATGGCCAGGAAATTGTTTTTAATTCCTGAAGCAGAAGAAAGTATTATGGATGAGGGAATGGGTATTCATTTCCTAGGGCTGTTACCAAAGTGTCTTCAACAAGAATGTATTATCTCACAGCCTGGAGGCTAGGAGTCCAAGATCAAGGCTTTGTAGCAGATTCCTTCTGAGAGCAAGTGAAGGAGCAGACCTCTCAATCACTTGACCGAGAGCACCTACGTGAATTAAGAGGAAAGGGGAAAGGAATCACCATTTATTAGCTGCCCTACCTTGAGCCTAGTGGCATGCTAGTAAATGTTTATCAGCAGCAATCTGGGTGGTTTAAAAAAAAAAAAACGATTGTGTCTGCCAATTTCCATGGTCCCACTATGGCCTATTTCAAGCTACACCCACTTTATGTCACTTGAATATATTCAAGTGCTGGAAAGAGATGTGGACAGTCAGCTCTCCTGAGCAGGTCAAAGTTACCTTCAGGACGCCAGCATGAGTGAGTCACATGACACATACTACCTCACTAACGCCTGGCGCACCCCTCTAAATTAGGCTGTATTATATCATGTTTATAGATGAGGAACTAACTGAAGTTTAAAGAGGTTAAGTAATATTCCAAAGTTACCAAGCTAATAAATTGTAAAGCTCGGGTTTGAAGTGAACTCTGCCTAACTTTCAAGCTCTTTAAGGACTAATAGTTTATTCAACCAACATGTGTTTAATTATTATTGGGCCTATGGCAAGCACTGGGCTTGACTCGGGAGACATAGAAAAGATAATAAATATAAAGATGGATAAGAGACAGCTTTATCTCAAGGAACTTATGGTCCAAGGGGGAAAAAAAGGAAATATTAACTTTTTTTCTTCAGGCACTTAAGGCATTTGTAACAGGGACATAAGGGAGGGGAAAAATGAAGAGAGCAAGGAAATGAGTCTTCAGTGAATGTTTTTCTGTAATTTTACTGATTTGGGGTGGTGAGCAACAATAGGTAGCACTTTATCATAGAGAAAGTAGGACTGTTTGGTAACTGGAGGTGAAAAGAGGAGTAATTAACCTCTTGATACTTGAGGCCTTTCGTGGATGGAATTGCTCCACTGTGTGAGCTAAGAGGAGAAGCAAAATTTGGCTATGTTTTTGCCATAGTTTCTATGGCTTTAGGGAACTGGTTATCTCACTCAATGGGGTAAAAACTTTAGTTCCCAAGCTCACTGGATTAAACCAGAAGATGACTGTTTGAAGGTCTCCCAGCATTAGGCACTCTGATTCCTGTGATTATTCTTCTGTCCTGCTTTTCTTCCAGAAGTAGATATACCTGATTTCTCAAACTCCTTTCCTGCCTCCTAGCCTCAGGTAAGGGCCGTCATTTCTACGGTCCCCTCAATCTGGTACCCACTGAATGGGTACTGCTGAACTGGAAAAGATCTCAGGAGCTTCTCTCCTAGCTTTCTCATTTTAGAGATGGGTTACTAAGGGTCAGAGCAGAAATCAGCTCAGGTCTGTTTCCTCTTCCAGGGGACTTCCAGGGAATAAATGTAAGGTCAAAGGGTAGAGTTAAAAAAGAATAAGAGAGTAACCACATGGAGGAGGAATGCAAGAGAAGGAACATGGAGTTGAAATTTAGGGGATGTTAAGACAGTCTAGGAAAGAGCTAGAGGTGGCAGAAAATAGTATGACAAGACACACAAAGGAGCCACATTAAAAAAAAAAAAAAAAGCTGTTGGGAGGAAGCTGGATTCAAGAACAAGGGAAAATTAAAACATAAAACATAAAATACACATCAAGGATGGAATTTTAGTATCTGTTTCTGTCTTACCAATGTAGAAAGTCATGTACACCATTGAGATGCAAAAAATTATATTGGTCAGTGTATTGCTGAACAGGTCAGTCAATATAAACTGAATGATCCTTGCACACCAATATCCACATGCTATGCTCCCCAAAATGTCCAAGGTGAGGCCCATGATTACATGTAACTCTAGAAAAAGGAAATAAGAAAGGTGAAATAATTTTTTTTCTTTTATTAATGGCATTTGGCCAATGCCCGTCGGTTTGCTCTTGAGATTTTGAGTGTGGACCTTGTTCTTCAGCAGATGGAAGTTTCCCATGAAAGCCTGGCAAAAGAGGCATTCTGGGGATACATTTCCCCCACAGTCTGCAGCTGGAGGTTTGCTTATCTGGGGACAGCAGACTCAAATGCTCTCAGGAGTTAGGCAAAGAGCATAAATGTGAGTTGGTGATGGACAGGGAAGCTTGGTGTGCTGCATTACGTGGGGTTGCAAAGAGGTGGACACAACTGAGTGACTGAACTGAACCGATAAATGTGAAACACTCACCTGGTGAGTGAATAATGAGCCAAAACATATTTAAATATAATTTTGTTTTGACAAACTATGTCAGGGCCAAGCACACCGTGCTCAGGATCCCCACCAAGCCGCAGCCTATTTGTGACTTCTGCTCATTATCGCTTCTAGAACCTGACTCCACAGTACTACTTTCATCCTCAGACTCAAACTCAGGACCAAGCCACTTCTTTTTTTTTTTTTTAATTGGAAGATAAATGCTTTACAGTGTTGTTTCTTTCTGTTGTAAACAATGTGAGAATAAATTCTTAACATTCACTCACTGAGATCCAGATTGGTCTAGGAAAGAGGTTAATCTGAGCTACATGACACAACTGTATGTGTGTATGCACGTGCATGTTGAGAGATAGAAAATCATTTCTTTAACAAGTTTCCCCTCTAATCTAAGGAAACACACAGTGGCAATTATTTTCTTGTTACCTGATATACTATTTTAATTGGTCCATAAGTAAAGAATAGGGGAAGTAGCAAAGTTAAGATGTCTTGAATATATTTTAATTTTGGTATGAATTAAAATGGACTACATAAGAATGATTTTAGAAAATACACAGATGGGACTTCCCTAGTGATCCAGCAGTTAAAACTCCATCTTACAATGCAGGGGGCATGGGTTCAATTCCCAGTCAGGGAACTGAGGTCCCACATGCCATGGAGGGTAGCCAAAAATTTAAAAATTAAAAAAAAGAAAAGAAATAGAGAAAAACAATTATCTTACCTCTAAAGTTGGACATCTGAAGTATGCCTCTCTTAAAAATTGCAAAAAAAATGTATGTGAAGCCACAGATGATCAATGATTCTCCTCTAATGATATCAGTATACATCTTAGAAATGCCTGGAAATGGAAATATAAAACATAATTTAGTACAGTGCATGAAAATGATGCTCTTTCACAGGAAATACAAAAATAGAAGAGAAGGAATATGCTAGAAAAAAAAAAGAAGGCAGTCATTACTGTGATGGATCTATAAGATAATCACGATCACCATTTCTTAACTCTCCACTGTGCCTTGTGTATCTCCAATGGCAAAGGCACATGGTGATGGCACATCTTGAAATGTCCATTGCCTCAAAGCATGCTAGAACTTCAAAATGAGACAAAGCACTTCTCAGTTCAGTTCAGTTCAGTCACTCAGTCGTGTCCGACTCTGTGCGACGCTATGAATCGCAGCACGCCAGGCCTCCCTGTCCATTACCAACTCCCAGAGTTCACTCAGACTCACGTCCATCGAGTCCATGACGCCATCCAGCCATCTCATCCTCAGTCGTCCCCTTCTCCTCCTGCCCCTAATCCCTCCCAGCATGAGTCTTTTCCAATGAATCAACTCTTCGCATGAGGTGGCCAAAGTACTGGAGTTTCAGCTTTAGCATCATTCCTTCCAAAGAAATCCCAGGGCTGATCTCCTTCAGAATATAAAAGAGAATAAAGCAGTCAGTCAATAAAGCAGAAATAGATGTTTTTCTGGAACTCTCTTGCTCTTTCCATGATCCAGCGGATGTTGGCAATTTGATCTCTGGTTCCTCTGCCTTTTCTAAAACCAGCTTGAAATCTGGAAGTTCACAGTTTACGTATTGCTGAAGCCTGGGTTGGAGAATTTTGAGCATTACTTTACTAGCGTGTGAGATGAGTGCAATTGTGCAGTAATTTGAGCATTCTTTGGCATTGCCTTTCTTTGGAATTGGAATGAAAACTGACCTTTTCCAGTCCTGTGGCCACTGCTGAGTTTTCCAAATTTGCTGGCATATTGAGGGCAGTTCTTTTATAGCATCATCTTTCAGGATTTGAAAGAGATCAACTGGAATTTCATCACCTCCACTAGCTTTGTTCATAGTGATCCTTTCTAAGGCCCACTTGACTTCATGTTCCAGGATGTCTGGCTCTAGGTGAATGATCACACCATTGTGATTATCTGGGTCGTGAAGATTTTTTTTGTACAGTTCTTCTGTGTATACTTGCCACCTCTTCTTAATATCTTCTGCTTCAGTTAGGTCCAGACCATTTCTGTCCTTTATCGAGCCCATCTTTGCATGAAATGTTCCCTTGGTATCTCTTAATTTTCTTGAAGAGAGCTCTAGTCTTTCCCATTCTGTTGTTTTCCTCTATTTCTTCGCATTGATTGCTGAGGAAGGCTTTCTTATCTCTTCTTGCTGTTCTTAGGAACTCTGCATTCAGATGCTTATATCTTTCCTTTTCTCCTTTGCTTTTCACTTCTCTTCTTTTCACAGCTATTTTTAAGGCCTCCCCAGACAGCCATTTTGCTTTTTTGAATTTCTTTTCCATGGGGATGGTCTTTAGTCAAAGGTTAATTTTCCCCACTACTCAAGCAATAACCTTCTGAGTCCTTTACCTGATGTCCTACAAATTATGATGGTTTTCCACTTTGGCTGTAGTGAACATGAAAGGGATTTTTCCCTTTCATCCTTTGAGTGTTTTCATTCCCAGCATTGTGCAGTTTCTTCAGATGCATGCACTAATGAGCACTCACTCACCCAAAGACTCAAGTGGGTAGCTCTCAAAATTCCTTCTTCAGGACAGCTTTCATTCCTGCAGCAATTTGCCCCATGAACTTTAACTGCTTTGGCCTTCCTGGACTCCCAACTCTAGGTCTCCTCAACTCAAAGAAACTACCAAACTCCACCTAGGTTACCTTTCCCCGCACAAAGACCTAGAAACTCTCTCCAAGTAATAAGCTATGGAAAGGGCAATCAAGAACATACTTCTTTTTTTCTTTCTTGAGTATTACTGCCCCACATGGCCTGATGTCCATTATCTGAGAACTATTATTCATTTTCATATATTTTGTCTGGCTTTTTAGTTGGCTCAGGCAGAAAGGTAAGTCTAGTCCCTGTTACTCCATATTTTTTAATTTAACAAAGATATTTATCTATATAGCAAATATTAATGAAATCACTCAACATTCAAAAAACGAAGATCATGGCATCCGGTCCCATCACTTCATGGCAAATAGATGTGGAAACAATGGAAACAGTGACAGACTTTATTTTCTTGGGCTCCAAAATCACTGAAGATGGTGACTGCAGCCATGAAATTAAAAGACCCTTGCTCCTTGGAAGAAAAGCTATGACCAACCCAGACAGCATATTAAAAAGCAGAGACATTACTTTGCCAACAAAGGTCTGTCTAATCAAAGCTATGGTTTTTCCAGTAGTCATGTATGGATGTGAGAGTCGAACCATAAAGAAATCTGAGTGCCGAAGAACTGATGCTTTTGAATTTTGGTGTTAGAGAAGACTATTGAGAGTCCCGTGGACTGCAAGGAAATCAAACCAGTCAATCCTAAAGGAAATAAGTCCTGATTATTCATTGGAAGGACTGATGATGAAGTTGAAACTCCAATACATTGGCTACCTGATGCGAAGCACTGACTCATTGAAAAAGGCCCGGATGCTGGGAAAGATTGAAGGCGGGAGGAGAATGGCGACAGAGGATGAGATGGTTGGATGGCATCACTGTCTTGATGGACATGAGTTTGAGCAAGCTCCAGGAGTTGGTGATGGACAGAGCATCCTGGTGTGCTGCAGTCCATGGGGTCAAAAAGAGTCAGACCCAACTGAGCGACTGAACTGAATGAGTAGTAAATTAGCAAATTTACTAATATATCATTTAACTCTAAAACTTTAATAAAGATACAAATTAAATTGAAGTTAAGTGTTAAAGACAGATTTCAAATAATACTAATTAAAAGACATATGATGTTGTTTACATGAAACTAAATCAACAGTGATGGCATTAACAGTGGAGATTTTAAATTCAAGTCCAATTCTGAATCTTTGCTAAATTAAGACTGTGGAGAACCTCAGTTATCTATTGAAGTATTTCAATAGGAAAAGCAATTCTTTAAGATTTACATAATCTCATTGATTACTCATTAACAACTTCATGAGGTATAAACTGTTATTACCCTCATTTACTGATGAGAAAACTGAGGTAAATATAGGTTAGGATATTTGCCCAAGATCACAGAGTTGGTAGGGGCTTCCCAGGTGACACCAGTGGTAAAGAACCTTTCTGCCAATGCAGGGGACACAAGAGACTTGGGTTTGATCCCTGGGTAGGGAAGATCCCCTGGAAGAGGGCATCGCAACCCACTCCAGTATTCTTGCCTGGAGAATCCCATGGGCAGAGGAGCCGGGCAGGCTGCAGTCCATAGGATCACACAGAGTTGGACATGACTGAAGCGATTTAGCACACATGCATGTAGTTGGTAAGGGGTAGAGGTGGGGTTATAACTTCCCCGTCTACTAGCCAAAACACTAAGCTATTCTGCCTTCCATAGTATTAACCAAAAAGTGCTATTGTGAGCACAAAAATGAACAAAGTATATAATACTAAGTATGGTGACTGTCACATAGTCAACACTCAACATATATTAACTAGTATTTTGTCATCATTACCCTCTCATATACCTCAAAGCCTTTTCTGTCCTTGGGAAATATGTTCCCTTTTCATCTTGGTCAACTTGCAACATGTCATCAACCACCTCTTCTCCAGCACCCATCCTTCACAGACCTGATCCTGTTATTCCATCTTAACTACAGGAGTTATATAGAGGAATCCAGTGTCCTCAATGATTTCATGGAATTGCAGGCCAGCCCTGGACTTCTTTTACTTAAAAGCATAAACTCAAATTTAAGAACATATGACACACAGTGGTGCATTATGCAGCCTAATGTAAATACAAAATAATATAGAAAGAATTTACAACTACATGGTTTTTTAAAAGCAGCTATTTAATACATTTCATTGCACTAAAATCCAAACTGATCACATAAAATGATACTTTTTTAATGCAAGCAGAAATGATCTGATGAAGATTCTATTTTTTCCCCTTTGATATTTAGAAATTCAAAATAATTAAAAATATATAACTGAGGGTTCTCATTATTACTATTTTTAAGAACTATTGCCGGGAGAAATATCAATAACCTCAGATATGCAGATGACACCACCCTTATGGCAGAAAGTGAAAAGGAGCTAAAAAGCCTCTTGATGAAAGTGAAAGAGGAGAATAAAAAAGTTGGCTTAAAGCTCAACATTCAGAAAACGAAGATCATGGCATCCGGTCCTATAGTGATTGCAGCCATGAAATTAAAAGACACTTACTCCTTGGAAGGAAAGTTATGACCAACCTAGATAGCATATTCAAAAGCAGAGACATTACTTTGCCGACTAAGGTCCGTCTAGTCAAGGCTATGGTTTTTCCTGTGGTCATGTATGGGTGTGAGAGTTGGACTGTGAAGAAGGCTGAGCGCCGAAGAATTGATGCTTTTGAACTGTGGTGTTGGAGAAGAGTCTTGGGAGTCCCTTGGACTGCGAGGAGATCCAACCAGTCCATTCTGAAGGAGATCAACCCTGGGATTTCTTTGGAAGGAATGATGCTAAAGCTGAAACTCCAGTATTTGGACACCTCATGAGAAGAGTTGACTCATTGGAAAAGACTCTGATGCTGGGAGGGATTGGGGGCAGGAGGAGAAGGGGACGACAGAGGATGAGATGGCTGGATGGCATCACGGACTCGATGGATGTGAGTCTGAGTGAACTCCGGGAGATGGTGATGAACAGGGAAGCCTGGCGTGCTGCGATTCATGGGGTCACAGAGAGTCGGACACGACTGAGCGACTGAACTGAACTGAACTGAACTGATGCATAGTTGAAAAGACAGCAGATCTCTGCTTTCTAGTGTTTGATCTGAGTATATGAAATATCAGATTATAAAGATTCTATCTATCTTTACAAAAACCCTCTGAAAGATAGGATAGATACCAGGATAATACAGAATTTCTGATAACTCAGTGCCTAATTATGGATCAATATTAGGGCTGTTTATTTCTTTTCTTTGTGCCTCATTATTGTAGCCAATTTTAATTTGCTTTCTTTCTTTAGAAAGCAAAGAAAATAAAAGGCAAGGTAAATTATAATTACTACTTGCTATTAATTTTGCCTATGACAGAAGACACAAAATACTGGTTAAACAGGTTTGAAGATTATTGGCACATTTGATTTAGCTGGTCAAGAAATCCTTTAATTCTTCCCTCAAATTCAATAAGTCAGCCAGGAGCAAATAGAGCATAGGTTTATTGTATAAAGTTTTGAATTTGATGTATAGTTATTTTTAATAGTAAAATACCACAAGAATTACTCCCCACATTTTTATTGGCTTAATGTGAACTAACTTATATTCATTAATTCACTGTAAAATTTTTAAAAGGAAATAATAAAACAAAAAATCATCTGTAATTCCATGACCCAGATAAAACCATTTGAATATTGAAGGCTTTTTCAAAGCATGTAATTCCTTTTACTTAAATTGAGATCATACTAAAACTTTGTATTTTATCCCTTTACAAGCTCCCAGGCCAGATTCATTTTAAAGTAAAAACTGGTTGAGCCTTTGCGTTCTTTTAAAATAGGTAATAGGTTCCTTTTAACTTGTATGTGAACATCCATTATTTTTTTTCAGTGAGTCAGTCCACCTCAGACTCAGACTGTGCAGATTTCACAGTGCTCCAGAGCACCACATCAAATGAAGAAACACTCACACTGTAGGAACTGCCATTTTGTATGTTATTCTGGCAATTTTAGGCACATGACAAAAAATATTTTTTTTCCTTAAAAAAGATAATGTATTACAACAATTAGATAGAGGATCATTCTTATCTAATTCACACAAAGGTAAAGACATTATTGAATCCAGAACTATGTACTCTCTGAGCATAACTGGCATAAAGAAAATATCAACTAAGAGTCAAATACCTTTAATAGTTTTCTTGTAAAGAAATAGAAGACTTTCTACTCTCTTTTTGAAAAAATTTTTCAATATAGAAACTGCAATAAATATAGTTTATTAGAGCCTCTTTCAGTTAAGAGATTGCGGAAAGGGGAGCAGGAAGATAATGAGGAGAATAAAACAAGTGGCAAATACAAATGGTTTAGAGAGAAAAACAGATGAAGAAAAGACAGAAAAATATTGCACCTACAGGAAAAAATGAAAGAGAAAAAAAGATAGGGTCAGACTCTTTGAGAAATATCTGGTGACAATTTATAATATCACCACCAAAAGTGTCAAAACCTCTATGTTTTCTCAACTGTAAGTATAAATGTGTATAGAAGGGGATATCACCTGCCAGAAGGTAGGTGTCCCACCCTAATCATAAGGTGATATATTTCCACTAAATATACTGAAACCTTAAAATTGGTTAATAAATTTTTCTGAATCAAAATCAGAAATAACAGCATCTAACCATGTTATGTTTTTTTTTTACTGCTGGTTAATAAAACATGACAACAGATATTTCAGAGTGAAATTATCTTTTACCAAATAATACAGGAAGTAGTTCAGAACCCCTAGCCCTCTTGGGAATAAGCTTTTATTGAATAACATATTTGCCAGAGTATACTTTCACCTCATTTCTTCTAAATAAGCTCCCTCTCCCACCTGCCCAAAGTTACCTGCTTTAAAATAAAGGCCTTTCTAACAAGAAGAACCCAGGACTTAGAAAAGTGCTGGAAAGATATAGTGCCAAATCTCTAGCGTGTGGCTTAGAACTCAGTGGAATGGAATATAATACCAATTTTAGTCACCTTCTAGAAAGATAACATTTTCTCCCTGAAAAAAATTATTTGAGATTATTTATCCCAGGTCCTGGGTTGCTTTATTGACTTTGCATACTCCATCTCCAAGAAAAACAGCACAGAATGGCTACTCTGCTGAATGCACAATTCACTCAAGAATATTATCAAAAGGAAATTTATCCTCATATCTTCAAAATAAGAGAGAGAAATAAATCCAACATACCAATAGTTTTCAGTGAATTCACAGAATAAATAGGATCTGTAATGCCAAGGGCCATGCTAAAGAGGAGGCAAGACTGCAAATCCCACGAATATTTATTGAATTTCAGAACCACATATCCAATTATGATGAATGTTGTAGCAAAGCTAATTAATCCAGTTAAGAAGACCTGTGAAACCAATTCACAATACAGTATTAAATTTAACACCTAAGCATGGCATGACTGCATTTACTCATGTAAGAATCAGATCTTGCTATATATTTTATACAATTACTCAGGAAGATAACTTTAAAAGGTATTCTAGTTTACCTGCCTCAATGAAACCATCCCTTCCAAACGATTCTACTTGACTATAAGAAGACCAATGCACCCATCTTTCTTGTTGATATTCAACATTAATAATTTTCCACATCAAAATGTTCTAAGATGGAGTGCAAATTTTTCTTGCTTCCATAAAAAGTATTTCCTTGTTTCCACGGTGATGATCTACAGGTCTCCAGGCAGGCAACGATGGACAAAAACTACATGCCAGCTGACTTGATCCCCTTACTAAAGGCTTTCTGGAAAAATCCATAGTTAGCAAACTGGTGTATACATTTCGTTGCGCGATAGGTTTCTGACACTACCACACCTGTCAGGGATGCCGGGAAATGTAGCACTATTTCACACTCGGCCCACTGCCATACTATACATACAGTAAGCCACTCCATTATTGAGAAAGAAAGGGACAGGCAATCAACAATGCCTGCCTTAAAAAGAGCAACAGAATGCAAAACTTTTAAACCAGCAGAAGGCAAAAAAAAAAGAATAAAAAAAATTTTTTTTAAGAATAAAGAAAATTGAATAAATTGACTGAGAAAGGGAAAAGGAATGCGGAAAAGCAAAGGAAAAGCATTATAAATTAAAAGTACAAAATCACATGGGACAGATAAACACAAATCTATTTCTTTTGATCTTTAAAAAATTTACCTTTAACTTACATACAGTAAAATTCACTCTCTGACTGTATAGTTATATGAGTTTTGACAATGCATGTAGTCAGGTAAACATGACCACAATGAGAAAACAAAACAGGTCCATCACACTCAAAAATTTCTTCATTCTGCCATTTTATTTCTTCCCTCATCTTGCTCCCTGGCAACCAATGATCTGTTTTCCAAAGTATTTTTTGCCTTTGCTAGAATGAAGGTCTATGTACTGAATTATATTATTCCATAGGTACCCTTCTAGCCTGGTTTCTTGCTCTTATCAGTCGCTTCAGTCGCGTCTGACTCTGTATGACCCCATAGTCGGCAGCCCAACAGGCTCCGCTGTCCCTGGGATTTTCCAGGCAAGAACACTGGAGTGGGTTGCCATTTCCTTCTCCAATGCATGAAAGTGAAAAGTGAAAGTGAAGTTGCTCAGTCATGTCCGACTCGTAGCCACCCCATGGATTGCAGCCTATCAGGCTCCTCCATCCATGGGATTTTCCAGGCAAGAGTATAGGAGTGGGGTGCCATTGCCTTCTCCATCCCTTATCATAATACATCTGAAATTCTTCCATATTCTATTTATCAATATTCTGTTTCTTTTTTATTGCTGAGTGAAAACACTAAAGACTTAAACATGTGGGGTGAAGCTAAAAAGTTATTAGTGGAAAACTTTAAACTTTAAATGCACAAAATAACAACAATAAAAGAAGCTAAAAGTCAATCAACTAATACCTAGCTCAAGATACTAGAAAAAGTACAGAATAAAATCAAAGAAAATAAAACAGTTTGAAAGGAAAAATAATCTGGCAAGCATGATTAACAAAAAAAGATGAAGGCATAAATAAAACAACCATAGCAGTGAAAATGGACAAATCTACAGACACAGCTGAGAGGCAGTCAGAGGTGGGTTTGGACCCAGGCTCTGCCATCGGTCAGTCTTGTGACCTCTGAACTATAGTCGGCTTATATGTGAAATGGAGATGATATTAACTCAGTGCCTTAGTCACAGTAACTAATCTTAGTTACAGATCAGCAAATATTTATTCCTTCTCCCTCCCCTCAACTCTCTTTAATTAGTGATTCTGCACAGCAAAAAGAGTCAACTAAAAATGTGAGATTGGAGAAATATTAATGTGAGATTGGTGAGTTATTTAATCTCTCTAGACAGATTCTCTGTCAACATGAATAAGGAATAATGGACCATACTTTGTCTTAAAATGTGTTCTTACCTGCCAAAACACGTTCTTGAGTATATAGAAGTCCACATCCAAAGCAGCCATAAATATAATTAAAGGTGAAAAATAACAATAAAGTGAAAAACTTGGTGTTCTTAGAAGAGGGTAGACGACTTGGTGCATCTAAATAAACAAAGGCAAACAAAAAATTACTTTGTTACCATTTTGAAGTATTAGAAATTAGGTTGATGATCTGCCAATCAATATGAAGTTTACAATATTCCAATTTGCAACTAATGAGAGATAATCTACAGTGCCAGTCCTGGGAGTCTTGTGGTAGTTTTCTTGATCTAACCATCCACATGAGATAAACGCATAGTCCTCTATTTACCAGAAATATGTGCGACTTTAAGCTACGTAAACATTGCTTGTGGTAACTAATCAGTGTTTTCAAAAATGGTACTTCACCATTGGTTACCCCTGAGGTGATTTTAGGTGGTACTTTTTTATTTGACTGTTAGGTAATTATTTCATTTGTGTAAGAGTGGGAGAAAGACCTTTGCATGGGTACTTGTGATTTCACAGACATTTGCTTAGGATTTTAAAATATTTCAGTGAATTAAGTAGATAAAAATAATACATGGATAATAGTATAGATTGTATATATAGGATATAAATCATGAAGGTTATATACAGATGAATAGAAAACACAGCAACAATGACTGAAGTATAGTAAACATATCCTAAAAAGTCTTTGGCCCAATTAACAGTTTAATCTTCACCACTTAACATCTCTGTGCCTCAGTTTCCTCATCAGTAAAATGGGAACAGAGTACCTACTTTCATTGGATTGCTCTGAGGAGAAATTAATTAACTCAAGAGTTAATAAGTTAATACAGGTTTCACAGGTGGGACTAGTGGTAAAGGATCTGCCTGTCAGGAAGGAGATGTTAAGAAATGTGGGTTTGCACAATGAGGTACCATTTCATGCCAGTCAGAATGGCTGCTATCCAAAAGTCTACAAGTAATAAATGCAGGAGAGGGTGTGGAGAAAAGGGAACCCTCTTACATTGTTTGTGGGAATGCAAACTAGTACAGCCACTATGGAGAACAGTGTGGAGATTCCTTAAAAAACTGCAAATAGAACTGCCTTATGACCCAGCAATCCCACTGCTGGGCATACACACTGAGGAAACCAGAACTGAAAGAGACATGTGTACCCCAATGTTCATTGCAGCACTGTTTATAATAGCCAGGACATGGAAGCAACCTAGATGTCCATCAGCAGACGAATGGATAATAGATAAGCTGTAGTACATATATACAATGGAGTATTACACAGCCATTAAAAAGAATACATTTGAATCAGTTTTAATGAGGTGGATGAAACTGGAGCCGATTATACAGAGTGAAGTAAGCCAGAAAGAAAAACACCAATACATTATACTAACGCATATATATGGAATTTAGAAAGATGGTAACAATAATCTAGTATGTGAGATAGCAAAAGAAACACAGATGTATAGAACAGTCTGTTGGACTCTGTGGGAGAAGGAGAGGGTGGAATGATTTGGCAGAATGGCATTGAAACATGTATAATATCATATATGAAATGAATCGCCAGTCCAGGTTCGATGTAGGATACAGGATGATTGGGGCTGGTGCACTGGGATGACCCAGAAGGATGATATGGGGAAGGAAGTGGGAGGGGGGTTCAGGATGGGGAACATGTGTACACCTGTGGCAGATTCATGTTGATGCAAGGCAAAACCAATACAATATTGTAAAGTAATTAAACTCCAATTAAAATAAATAAATTTATATTTTAAAAAAAGAAAGAAAGAAATGTGGGTTTGAACCCTGGGAGGAGGGCATGGCAACTCACTCCAGTTTTCTTGCCTGCAGAATCAAATGGACAGAGGAGCCTGATGGGCTATGGACCATAGGGTTGCAAAGAGACACGATGAAGTGACTTAGGATGCACAGTAAGTTAATAAATTATTAAAATTTAAAAACCAAAGAACTTAAAAGGGAGTCTGGCACATAGTTAACACTCAAAAGATGCTAGTTGTAGTGGTGGTGTTTCAAAGAATAACAAGAGGCTTTTACAATCCTACATGCTCAAAATTCTCAATTCTCCAAGCCAGGTTTCAACAGTACTGTGAACTGTGAACTTTTAGATGTTCAAGCTGGATTTAGCAAAGGTACAGGAATCAGAGATCAAATTGCCAACATAAACTGGATCATCAAAAAAGCAACAGAATTCCAGAAAAACATCTATTTCTGCTTTATTGACTATGTCAAAGCCTTTGACTGTGTGGATGACAACAAATTGTGGAAAATTCTTAAAGAAATGGGAACACCATCCACCTTACCTATCTCCTCAGAAACCTGTATGCAGGACAAGAAGCATGTCCAAGAAGCATGAAACAACTAATCTGTTGTTCCATGTCTGGCTAGAACTGGACATGGAACAACAGATTAGCTCCAAATTGGGAAAGGAATATGTCAAGGCTGTATATTGTCATCCTGCTTATTTAACTTCTATGCAGAGTACATCATGAGAAACGCTGGTCTGGAAGAAGCACAACCTGGAATCAAGATTGCCAGGAGAAATATCAAGAACCTCAGATACACAGATGACACCACCTTTATGGCAAAAAGCGAAGAACTGAAGAGCCTCTTGAAAGTGAAACAGGAGAGTGAAAGAGCTGGCTTAAAACTCAACATTCAAAAAATGAAGATCATGGCATCTGGTCCCATCACTTCATGGCGAATAGATGAGAGAAACAATGGAAACAGTGACAGACTATTTGGGGGGCTCCAAAATCCCTGCAGATGATGACTGCAGCCATGAAATTAAAAGACACATACTCTTTGGACGAAAAGTTATGACCAACCTAGACAGCATATTCAAAAGCAGAGACATTTCTTTGCCAACAAAAGTCTGTCTAGTCAGTTCAGTTAGTTCAGTCGCTCAGTCACGTCCGACTCTTTGAGACCCCATGAATCGCAGCACGCCAGGCTTCCCTGTCCATCATCATCTCTCGGAGTTCACTCAGACTCACGTTCATTGAGTCTGTGATGCCATCCAGCCATCTCATCCTCGGTCGTCCCCTTCTCCTCCTGCCCCCAATCCCTCCCAGCATCAGAGTATTTTCCAATGAATCAACTCTTCGCATGAGGTGGCCAAAGTACTGGAGTTTCAGCTTTAGCATCATTCCTTCCAAAGAAATCCCAGGGCTGATCTCCTTCAGAATGGACTGGTTGGATCTCCTTGCAGTCCAAGGGACTCTCAAGAGTTGATTTCTCAAGAGGCAGGTTAGGTGGTCTGGTACTCCCATCTATTTCAGAATTTTCCACAGTTTATTGTGATCCACACATCAAGGCTATGGTTTTTCCAGTAGTCATGTATGGATGTGAGAGTTGGACCATAAAGAAGGCTGAGTGTGGAAGATTTGATGCTTTTGAACTGTGGTGTTGGAGAAGACTCTTGAGAGTCCCTTGGACTGCAAGGCGATCCAACCTGTCAACCCTAAAGGAAATCAGTCCTGAGTATTCATTGGAAGGACTGATGCTGAAGCTGAAACTCCAATACTTTGGCCACCTGATGTGAAGCACTGACTCATTGGAAAAGGCCCTGATGCTGGGAAAGATTAAAGGTGGGAGGAGAAGGGGACGACAGAGGATGAGATGGTTGGATGGCATCACCGACTTGATGGACATGAGTTTGAGCAAGCTCTGGGAGTTGGTGATGGACAGGGAAGCCTGGCGTGCTGCAGTCCATGGGGTTGCAAAGAGTCAGACACGACTGAGCGACTGAACTGAACTGAACTTTACAATCCTTAACAGATACAAGCACTGTCTCCATTTTTTTTAATAAAAAATGAGTTGATTCAAATTGTTATTCATTACTCTGCTGCTATACATTTAAAATTGTGTCAATAAATTAACGAAGTTTTTCTTGGATCTAAGTAATATTTTGTAGAATGCATGTTTTGCACTTAATCTGGCAGTTAGAAAAGAGTGTTCATAATTCATCATGACAGTAACTGAGCCTTTTGTAACTAGAGTCCCTGCAGGTGTGGAAGACAATAACGTGAGAGAGTCCAGCTGTATGTACAGAGAAAGGAAACAGGAGCAAGGACCAAAGGCAGATGGTAAAGAATCCAAGAAGGCAATTAGATTTACTCACTTTCAAAGTACTATTTTAAGCCTCTCTAATTCATGTTTCCTTTCTTGGATGGTTTTTCATTTTCAAAAATTTTAATACCAGATAAACATTTCTCAGTAGCTGTTCACATTTTTTTTTTTTTTAAATCCATTCATTCAGGAATGGGGACAGGATGTTTTTGGTCTTTGATCTTTAGTCTATCCTCTAGTTTATCATATGTAAGTTACCTCAACAAAATTGTAGGCCAGATTTCCTATCAAAAATCCAAATAGAGAAAGAATCGTCAAGACAATGACTTCAGAATTCTTTAAAAATGCCCTCAGAAGTCCTAAAAAAAAAAAAAAAAAGTATGTGTTACTTGGACATAAGGTATAATTTAAAAACAATTTATTATTATGTCTCTTTAGGTATGTGATTTTTAAACTTCCTTTGAATGTCATAGCATTATGAAGAAATAACTGACAACTGTTATATAACCCTTTCTTTTCAGTATAAGACACACATAATGAGATAGCACTCATGTGAATTTGGAAAATTTTGAAGTTACAACAACCTCCCATTTGCCAACCCAGTGGCACTGTCTGGGTATCTTGCTTCTGGATCTGATGAAGAGAAATTATGAAAATGAAATTTCCTGCCCTCAAAGTATCAGTTCCCTCATTTAGTCACTCAGTTGTATAAGACTCTTTGCGACCCCATGGACTACAGCACGCCAGGCTTCCCTGTCCATCACCAACTCCCAGAGCTTGCTCAAACTCAT
>SJYT01000892.1:25755-38008 GCA_006410635.1 Cephalophus harveyi | reverse complement strand
GATCCAACCAGTCCATTCTGAAGGAGATCAACCCTGGGATTTCTTTGGAAGGAATGATGCTAAAGCTGAAACTCCAGTACTTTGGCCACCTCATGCGAAGAGTTGACTCATTGGAAAAGACTCTGATGCTGGGAAGGATTTGGGGCAGGAGGAGAAGGGGACGACCGAGGATGAGATAGCTGGATGGCATCACTGACTCGATGGACCTGAGTCTGAGTGAACTCCAGGAGTTGGTGCTGGACAGGGAGGCCTGGCGTGCTGCAATTCATGGGGTCGCAAAGAGTCAGACACGACTGAGCGACTGAAGTGAACTGAACTGATATTAGTGTTTGAGCAATACACACCTTTTCTTAAAATGAAATTTTGTATTTGTATAAAATAACTATGGGAAGTAAAGGTGACAGTAGCTCCTAAATTGACACCTCTAACTAAATAGGTATATTTTGATGGAATGACAGTTACAGAGTGCATTATAAGAAAGAGAGCAGGGATCATTTTAGCATAAGATTTTATAGTTATGCATAATTATTATAGACTTTAATTCCACGTATTTTTCAAAGCTAATTTTGTAATCTAGAAAAATAATGTAACTTGGGCCAAATCTATTGTTTTAGTTTGTGGTACTTAGTTTTTCTTAAGTTAGTCCAAAATTATCCATGACCCTTGACTAAAGGAAAAAAGAAATTTATGGAGGAGCTGGGTCCTATTTTAGATATGGGTTTTTGGGTTTTGGAGTTGATACTTATTACATACTGTCTGAATTTCCCCTCTTTCTAACCATGGGTTTTTGCTAATTAAAATATGAATTACTCCTTTTTTGAAGTGACACATTTTTATTTTAAAAATTGAAATTGATTGCACATGCACAGGGTTTTATGATCTAGAATAAATGATACTGGTAGATTTTTAATGAAGGATGTCTCTATGTCTAGTGTTTGTGCATGGATATACACAAATACAGATACTGGCTTTACAGATTTTCTTTGAAGATTCAAAATCCCTTTCTAATTTTTTACACAAAAGCACAAACACAGGATATGTTTGCAAAATACTGGGTGATGAATTATATTGCCATTCCCTGGTTTTCTGTGAACTCTTTTATTTATATAGTAGCTATATGCTTAGACTTTGAGAATGTAAGAAGTGAAGTACCCTGAAAAGTATCACATGATGGCACTGTTTCCATTTCCACATCCAATATTATGAAATAAAGCTATAATAAGTTGGTATTAAGAATGGGGTGTAATGCCAATGTGTTTTGTATAATATATGTAAAATAAATCTAACCACTAAGGTTATTAATACAGATACTTATGTGATGGCGTAGATTTTTTAGAAAGTATTTTGTAAAAGTTTGTATATTTATCATGTCTGAAATTTAGATCACAAAGAAGCAGTTTATCTAGAATTCGAGAAAATTTTTATATGACATAAAGCCATTTCAATCAATACTTCAATTATTTTAGGATGTAGTTTTTATAAATACTCTATTTGGTACTTAATTTTATGTGGGAAAGAGTAGTGCTGTATTACACACAAGATTTAATTTTGCTAAATATGACCATTCACAGAAATATTTCTGGGCAATGCCAAGGAAGTCCAGAAATAAAACTGATTTGAGGAAGGTTCATGGATCGAAGGTTGAAGGGATCAAGCATAATTTTAAAGTGAACAAATTTCAGGTATGGTCAGCCTGTATATTGAAAGGTTCATTAATCTGAGGAATGTAGATGTTAAATGGTCTGTGATTTCAAATAGCATAATTTATTATGGTAAACAGTCTCTCCTAAATAATAGGCATGACAAAAATGGTATAAGGTAATTATCATCTCAAATATGCAAGTACGATTTTCTGTTCACAACTAAAAAGAAACATGATTGCACAGAACACTTTGATACTTTGAAGTGCAACTTATGTGGATGTGTAAACATCAGTATTTCACCCAATTTTATCCTTAATAATGAATTAACAAAAGCAAATATTGATGCATCTTCCCAGTGGCATGAGTGGTTAAGAAAATTATATGTATATATATGTATATGGCTATAAAATATTAAATGATCCCCCCAACCCCATGATGATGAAGAACCTTATGGCCAGTAAGTGCAGCAAGTTAGTGCCTTAAGAATATTTTGAAAAGTAGTCAATTTTATTTTGATAAGACAGATAAAACAAACATTGCATAATTCTCCTTTTCGTTTATCTGTGAACTTGAATCAGGGAAAATGTATGTATAGGAAGTATACTAGTATCTTAGAAATCCATCTTGAAACAAGAGTTTCTCTTACCTTATAGGTTCAATGATACATTGGTGTCATATCATCTCTTTAGTAAAAGTGACAGTTTGCATAATATTTTTTACCATAGGAGAAAAACTTAAATTGTGATTTTGAGGAAATTGTTGAAAAACTGCTTAATGGTATAATGATAAAATGTATTCATAAATCTTCTGTAAAAGGAAAATATCCACTGTAAGATCTGTTCATTTGTTGTAGAAGAGCGGGAGGAAAAAAAAAAGAAAGAAACTAGCATACTGAAATAGGAGATTTCCATGTTCACTGTATTTCACCATGCAAATTACTTGCAATTTCCAAATGTCAGTGTTACTTTTCAGGACAAATTTCACACAAAAGGAATTCAGTGATTATTCATCCAGTTTAATTAATTCAATTAAATAAGTCTGATGCTGTCAGGTGTTCTTTTAATAATTGAATCAACATGCAGATACATAATAAGCATAAAAGCGTTTCTATGGCTGCAGTTAATTTAGATCCAAAAGAATCTGCTGTTCCTCTACATTTGATATAGATTATTCTATAATATTTCAGTAATGGGTTGCACAAAGGCTGGCTTTTAATTCTTTGCTTTCTCGAATGTCTTTATATATAATGGTTTAAAACAGAAGGTGTTCAAGAGAGGGTGACCTTTTTTCCATTACCATGGTTCCTGTCATTAATGCATTATAATTTTCTTTAGAAGTCTGGAAAAATGTGTATGTGTGCAGTATGTAGCAGGTATGAATCAAAGCATGTTAGTGAAAGTTTAGAACTGTGTGTTACTACCATAAAAAGGAAGATGCATAGGACATATTTTATTGTTCTCAATATATATTTATTTTTCTTACTATGAACAGTTAAACTATTTTTGCATATTATTCTCATCTCATTTAAAAATTTGTTTTTATTTTATAACAATACTAATCTTGCTAATATTCCAAAAATATGCAGTATAACTGAATTTAAATCAAAAAGTAAAGTGGTTTTTAATTTTGATTTTTACATAATGGTAACCTCATATAAAGCATTAAATTATGAAAGGATATTAATCATATATTAAAAAGGTTGGGGTAAATGATTTACTTGGAGTTCTCAGCAGTGCTTGATGTCATAATTATTGTAAATATTAATTGCTGTGCTAAAAATGTAAGCAAGCCGATTTTATATTAGATGAAAAATGAAAATAGACTGTGTACTGGTAAATAGATAATCATACAAAAGTAATTGGGGTTTTAAAACCCCAATCTATTCTGCCAGCATGAGCTCGTTTGCATGTTAATCACAAGAGTGATTTCCTACTTCACAAGGAAGTCCACACTCTTTCATAACCACTTTTAATTGCATTTAAAATGATTCAGGTTTGTAACATTAGAAATGAAGGCGTATCTGTGTCAAATTAATAAAAATGTCCCTGAAAATCTTTATAGACTATAAATACTCAAATATTTTAAGGACTTCTATTTTTAATTGGAATATGTAGAAGCCCGTTACATATTTTGAGTGTTATTAATGATAGCATAGCTATGGTATGATGTGCCAATTTTAAAAAGATCACTTTAAAAAATGAGACTATATTTTCAATTATGTGAGGTTTTCTCTGATTTCAATGTGCAGATACTTACTCTGAAACTCAGTTTTAAAACTTTGCAGTAACTATGACTTTAGAGTAAAAGAATGTAGCACTGAAATTTTGGAGATTACTTTTTTATAAATTCTCATGGCAGATGACTTCATCATTTAATCTTCCTTTGATGCACACATTCTCAACATTAAATTTTTACTAGTAATAAGTTTTTCAATAACAAAATTTAATGCTGAAAGTTAACTGTTTTCAGCTATAAATATTATTTTGTTATTAACTTTAAAAAGCTGTATTATTAACAGCAAATATTAAAGCTGTCATTTCAAAGGCATTATGGTATAAGAAAATGTGTTAAATCAAAAAATATATAGTAACTTTTAAAAATGAGTGTCGTTTATTTCCTAGACCAATATGAATGGAATTTTAGTGTTTACATCATGAAATTTGTCTAACTTACTCTGCTTTATGCAGTGGGTAAATGTCAGAGTTAACACAAAATCATTAATTTATAGAACATGAAAAGGACTCCATTTTTAGTAAATTCAGGATTTACAATCTCATCAATCACAAAGATTGAAAAGCTAAATTTTAAACAGGATGGATGTTTATAGGCACACACACATATGCATCTATATACATATTTGATTACTAAAGAAAAAGCACTCACAATTTAAAAGAGTACATTTTCTTTCATCACCAGGTGTTCTTTCTAATATAAATGACCAAGATGATGTTTCCGTAACATAGCTTGAGGTGCTCTGGAGATTAAAACTACCAAAACAGATCTATTAAATTTTTCATAGAGAAGGTCCACAAGGGATAATAAGCCAATATTTCTTGTCCCATATTCCAGATGTTTTATGTAATTCTGCATCTTTCTAAACTAAATCGTACCTTCTCCAGAAAAAAAAAAAAAAAACGTACTATAGAGACTGAGATGAAAGGCCAGAGCTGTTGAAATGTTAATTTTGCTATCTGCTGTTGAGGTCTGCTACCTTTTTGTATTTTTTTCCTACTCCCAGTTGCTCAGTTCTGTTTTATGAATGTTGTGGTATTTCAGCTGTTTGAAGTTTAGAAAACTGGGAGCATGACTCTGACTTAACAGCACTGCTTGGTATACTACAGTGTGATAGATGAGCTTTATCGTAATGCTTCCCTCTTTCAACTTCAGTGTATTAATAATTTAAATATTATTGTGATCAACAGAAATAATGAGTATAGTTTTTTCATGGCTTTTTGTGAATCTTTAAAATTATAGACAAATGACTGAGGAAGAAAATGATCAATGAAAACTATTCTGTTTCTTTCATGTATATAGTCTCTCTTTCAGATTTTGTTTGTTGCCACAACCCCCTGTTAGGGGTTCAAAACAAAACGTTTCCAGAAACTTTACTTTCTTTCAGGCTTAGATAGAGGAGTGTTAGCAAATTTAGACCTTCTGAGGTGATAGGCTTGGGAGAGATTTCTTGATTCTGCAGTAGCATATAGTTGCTTAGTTAAAGGTCATGTTATTTGTATAATTGTGTACGTTAAACACCTCTCTGTTTAAAAAGAATACCGTTTCTTCATTTGGGAGGAATGTATTACTCTATAATGTATTCTGAGAAAAATGTTGTTTTTTACAACCATGTAAAATTTACCTGATTTAAACAAACCTGCTTTATGAGGTAAGAATTCTTATACTTTTTGCATCTTATGCAGTATGTGAATGTAACTGAGTTTATGTTTCTGAAATAGTTGATTTCTGCCTCACATCTATATCCTAGGTTTTTTACCAGCAGGTTGTTCACAATTAAAAAGGAAAAAAAAAAAAAAAAAGCAAACACCTTGATCATCTGAATCTAAATAGTAACTGATAGTGTCTAGTCTTTTTGTCAATTCAGTCACAAACCTCTAGAAATTGTTCCTTCATTCCAAATACTATTTAAGCAAAATCAGTTAAACTCCATGATTTCATTGAAGAAATACTAGGAAAACAATCTTTCTATTTGTTTAGGGCTGTTAGAGGAAACTATTTAATATATGATGATGATTTCTTCTGATCCCACAAAGCCATTTTATACAATTGCTTGGTTTCCCTTGAATTATGAAGATGGCAGTTCCGTAAGTTAGAGACAGAGGCATACATTGAGTTGGCCAAAAAGTTCATTCAGGGTTTTATAACATCTTACAGAAAAACCAGAACGGACTTTTTGGCCAGCCCAATATTATGACAGCATCTGTGTGTTGCTGGGGAAAAGTTGGAAAAAGTGTGACCTGTGTGTATAAACACACCAAGGAAAATAGAAAAAAACATAGACTTTGTGTTGTGACAAAAAAAAATGAAGTGCCAAATGATGACATATCCATTTTCTTTGATTACACTGTGTGTCACCCAGTTGAAAGTTTATCATATGCTCTCTTTAATTTGCACTTCAAATCCAAAAATCCAACTTTTTTTTTTAATTTTTTTTTTTCAAATTTGCTATCTTGGGTTGACATTTGCAACCTTTTGAGGAAAACAAGAGCCAAGTGTGTGTGTGTATGTGTGTGTGTGTGTATTAACTATAAAACTTAGAGGCTCCTCTTAATCACTGAGATATGATTCTGTAGTTAGTGGCATTTGTTGGTATTACTTTTTGAGTTTAAAGTTACAAAAGTTAATTTTTGAAGCACTAATTTTGCTATTAAAATGTCACTACCTTGTGTTTGTGCCCTCACTGTGTTAAAAACCACCCTATAGAATAAAACTCCTGCAATTTTAACTCTCTTGTAAATATCACTGAAATCATATGACATTCAAGGATCTCTTAAACGTGCTATTTTGGAAAGATTATCTTGTTTCATCAAATATTTGAATTTTAATTTCCACCCATGTGTTGTTGGTCAGTCACTCGGCCATGTCCAACTCTTTGCAACCCCAAAGGACTGCAGCACAATAGGCTTCCCTGTCCTTCACTATCTCCCAGAGTTTGCTCAAACTCATATCCACCAAGTCGGTGATGCCATCCAACATCTCATCTTCTGTTGTCCCCACTCCTCCTGCCCTCAGTCTTTCCCAGCATCAGGGTCTTTTTCAATGAGTCAGTTTTTCTTATCAGGTGGCCAAAGTATTGGAGCTTCGGTTTTAGCATCAGTGTTTCCGAAGAATATTCAGGGTTGATTTCCTTTAGGATTAACTGGTTTGATCACCTTGCTGTCCAAGGGACTCGCAAGAGTCTTCTCCAGCACCACAGTTTGAAAGCATCTATTCTTTAGCATTCAGCCTTATTTATGGTCCAACTCTCACATCCGTACATGACTTAAAAAACCATAGCTTTGATTAGACAGACTTGTGTCAGCAAAGTGATGTCTCTGTTTTTTAATATACTTTCTAGGTTGATCATAGCTTTTCTTCCAAGGAGCAAGCATCTACTAATTTCATGGTGGCAGTCACTGTCCACAGTGAATTTTTGAGCCCAAGAAAATAAAATCTGTCACTGTTTCCACTTTTCCCCTTCTATTTACCATGAAGTGATGGGACCAGATGCCATGATCTTAATTTTTTGAATGTTGAGTTTTAAGCCAGCTTTTTCACTCTCCTCTTTCACTCTCATCAAGAGACTCAGGGTTGTTTTTTTTGTTTGTTTGTTTGTTTTCTGCCATTAGGGTGGTGTCATCTACATATCTGAGGTTATTGATATTTCTCCCAGCAACCTTGATTCCAGCTTGAGCTTCATCAAACCTGGCATTTCACATGATGTACTCTGCATATAAGTTAAATAACCAAGGTGACAATTTACAGCCTTGATGTACTCCTTTCTTCCCACTTGAACCTGTCTGTTGTTCCATGTCTGGTTCTAAATGTTGCTTCTTGACCTGCATACAGATTTCTCAGGAGGCAGGTAAGGTGGTCTGATATTCCCATCTCTTGAACAATTTTCCACAGTTTGTTGTGATCCACACAGAGGCTTTAGTGTAGTCAGTGAGGCATAAGTCGATGTTTTTCTGGAATTCCCTTGATTTTTCTATGATCCGATGGATGTTGGCAATTTAATCTCTGGTTTCTCTGCCTTTTCTAAGTCCAGCTTGTACATCTGGGAGTTCTCGGTTCACATACTTTTGAACCCTAGCTGAAGGATTTTGATCATTACCTTTCTAGCATGTGAAATAAGTGGAATTGTCAGTAGTTTGAACTTTCTTTGGCATTGCCTTTCTTTGGGTTTGGAATGAAGACTGACACCCATACTTAATATCAAAAGTATTCTTAAAGATAATCTAAATGTTTCATGTATGGTATTTTAAACTTCTGTCTTTTCTTTTAATTTCTCATGATTTAGAGAATAAATTGTGTCTTGAGTTGTTTTTAACTTACATGTCAGAAAGTTATAGACAATTACTTAACAAATAATCACATCCAGTGTCTTCTGTAACGATACCATTTTTATTGGTGTATTCCTTATATTCTTCTTAAAATCAAATAAAGTTAAGGTTGTTAAAACTTCCATGTTTTTAGCAGCAGCCTAAATACTAATAAGCAATGATGAAGCAGAAAGTTAGAATATGATATAGAATATCCCTAAACTCAATTTTTCTAACTCATTTAAGATATCATCTTTAGATTGATAAACGGATTGTTCGACAAACTCTATCAATATATCCAAGAAGAAAATGTCTCTACTGTATATGTCACATATTTAGAAATAATTTATTGCTAAGAATATCATACTAGTAGGTGTTGATGTTCCTTAATAACTATATAGTAATCATAAAATAAAATAGTCCATCTATCCATCAGTTAATTCCTTTTCTCTGATTCAGAGGAAAGCTTCTTTGTATTTTATTTTCTAGGTCTCATTGTTTTCTTCCTAACTCAAAGAACTAAAGAAAAATGTTCACTCCCTCATTAGTTTGCTAGGCCATTTTTCAGGAATCTTTTCCCTTTCTTCACCCTTATGGTTTGTACCCTGACTGAATCAGCTGCCAGACCAACACTACCTTTTATAGTTTGCTCATAAACTTACCCACCTGGCAGCAGTTTTGATTGCTCAAAGGAATCACTGGCAAAGTCTACTAGATTCTTACAACTCGTTTGGAAGCTGATTATCAGGAATTTAGGGTTCTATTCCTGTCCTGGGACTTAGCTTCCTTTTTGCTTTATTTTGTATCTTGATAAAATGAGTAACTAAGTCTTTTGAGGCTGTAAGATACCTTGCCAGAGGCTTTACATATATGCAAGGTGTTACTGCACACTAATTCACAAACTTTTGTAACATGTTATTGCTATTACTTTAGTAACTTAAAGAGCCATCTAAAACTTAGGATCACTAACAAAAAACTTCCATTTTTGACTATTCTGTTTTCCGAAATTCAAATCAATAATCTTTCAATAGCTTTAAATGGAAATAATTATACAGGTAATACAGCATCATCTAAATCTCAAAATTATCTACAGTATTACATTATCACACATGATAGTATGTAAGTGAAAGAAAGTGAAAGTGTTAGTGGCTCAGTCATGTCTGACTCTTTGTGACCCCGTGGACTGTAGCCCACCAGGCTCCTTTGTCCATGGAATTTTCTAGGCAAGAATACTGGAATAGGTAGCCTGTCCCTTCTCCAGGGGATCTTCTCGACCCAGGGATCAAACCTGGGTCTCCTGCATTGCAGGCAAGTTCTGTACTGTCTGAACAATTCTCAAATATCCCCAAATAAAATTCTTTTCAATATAGCTTAGTTCCAAGCATAGCCATTATATTTTAATTTCTTGAGTATAGGCTTTCCTAATCATTGGAGATTTTCATATTTTATCCTATCACATTTATAAAAACTTTTATTTGTGAAAAGTTTAGGAAAAATTCTAGTTAAATACCTAGAAGTTACATAAATGCTTAAGTTAATTACAAGTTTAGTGTTACACATTTTTTTTTGTTGTTGTTACACATTTTTAAGGCTTTGAATATCTACGGTCAACTGGCTTCAGAATTTTACTGCTCATACAGCTTAATATGTACATCTTGAATGTGTCTGTTTCACCTCAAAGTTATTTCCCACCTACTGTAGCTATTCCTGTCAAGAGGTTGTCTCGTCAATAGTTCCCTGCTTGTAATTATGTTACTTCATCCTCCTTATTCCAGTATTGAAGATAAACTCTAAGGAAATAAAAAAAGAATTTACAGAGAAATAATTAATGATTATATGATAATTAACTATGCAATCACTATGTTTTATTAATTTCAGCTTCTCTTATTTGACCGATTTATTTGAAGAGAATTTTACTATATTCTTACACTCTTCAGAGAAATGTTCTGCAGTATAAAATGCTTGAAGTACTGATAACTGAATTTAGATAGTATTGATAATCTTAAAAAATAACTTATCAAGCACTAACTTTATCATCCCTGAACTGTAAGTTGGGGATTTTCAAATATTTTTAAAATGTTATCATTAGAACCAACATTATCCATATGTACTCTGTTTAGTTCTTTGTGGCATACCAAACATGTCCCCATAATTATAACACATTTTATTCTCAGCAGTTTTTGAGAGATCATTTTGTATACTTTTTTTCCTTGCCACTTGCTTCCTTGAAGCTTTTTCTTAAGAAAAGCAAAGAAATTTGCTTAATTGATCCAGATAGTTAGCGACAGAGTTGTTAATAA
Organism: Cephalophus harveyi; assembly: GCA_006410635.1. NCBI lineage: Eukaryota > Metazoa > Chordata > Mammalia > Artiodactyla > Bovidae > Cephalophus > Cephalophus harveyi. The sequence goes on along the minus strand of SJYT01000892.1, from coordinate 27,529 downwards.
ATATTCAGTCATCCCTATTCCAAGTTCAGCACATTTTCCCTCCTGTCTGAATTACTGCTTATTTATATGCAATGAAGAGGTGAAAAAACGCAGAAGTGGGGGAGAACAAAATGAGTAAAGGAAGAGCAGAAGAAAAGGGAATTAGAGTTAGCCTCATAGTATTAAGTGACCTACCCGCTGAGGTCATCTAATAAATGTTACATAGAAATGGAAACTAGTAATGATTAATATTATGCCATTTTTAAAAATATATTTACTGGACAATTCATGCTTAAAAAGATTGTTCTTGACTGAATGGTGACATGTAATTTGTATATGTACTTCTCTCACCTTAGGGCCACTGTGCTGTCTGTTGCCTTAGATGTGCGTCTACAAGATATCTGCATGGCTAACTCCTTTGCTTTCTTTCAATGTTTACTCACATGTTGCCTGTATGCAACTGCCTCATCATTTTATTTAAAAATGCAATAAACTCTTCCTCCCCTGGTTATGTCCAGCTTTGTCTACTCTATCCATAAACATTCTATGTAGTTTTCTCTTTTATTATGTTTGTTTTCGATCATTCCTGACTAGAATATAAGCCTCATGAAGGCAGGGATTTTTGCAAATTGGTTTTTTATTGTCTGTCTCTCCCCCTCAAATATAAGCTAATAGTGGCAGGAATTTTTGTCTGTTTCATTCATTGACAAGGTCTAAGTGTTTAGAGCATTACTTGGCATATGATTCCCATCATTACTTGTTTATCAGATGGAGTACAGGGTGTAGTTTGATAGACAAAAACTATAAAACATGGTAATCCCTAAGATACAGTCTGCCATCAGCCTGCTGCATTTGTGATTTTCAGCTTCAATTCTGTGATACTCTTATGAATGTCTCAGTTTATGACAAAGGTAGGGGTAGTGGGGAAATGTTATGCCCACTTAAAAAGCTTTGTAGCTGTGGTCTATACTTTGTTGTAGCCAATGTCATGCTACAAAGATATTAACTTTAGCACAGCACCCCACAGCAAGAAGAAAAGCCATGACTCCCCGTTGAATGCCAACAGATTGGCTGGAAAGCGTAGTATGGTACAACTTTACTCTTCATTTGGGACATTTTTATATTGTATTAGTGCACTGTGCACTATTTCAGTTAATCAGTGTTCCAAATGTAAGCTAGGGTTTAGTGCCAGGTGGCATTCCTGAGACACATAAAGATTTTATGGATAACAGATGTAGAGAAATGTAGGGACTTCTCATATTTACTGTAGACATATTTCCTTAAGAGATACTTGGAGTATTTATTCTTTTAATCACTACTCAAGCAAATGAAGTTTTTGCCTAAATATAGGACCTGCTAATTCCAATTGAATATTTATGAACTAAATAGAAACTGTTTACATTAGGGTTTACAATAAAGGTAAAGGTAAGCATTTTCCCCCCAATCTCTTTTATATTGCCTTGTATAAAGAGAAATTTTTAAAAATGACATTAAAAGATACAAATTAATTTAGTGGACCTACACAAATTCAAGCACACACACCCAAACACATTCCATTTTTATTGTGTATTCTTTTTTCACCACCTTTTCCCCTGTATTCTGTTAAGAATCTATTCCATTTGTAAAAAGAGCACATTTTAAAAATGACTGTATAAATAGGGAAATGGATTGAAAGTAGAAATATTTAAAGTTGTATTACTGTACAATGTAGACAATTTGTTTTGACAAAAAAAATAAAATTTTTTTTTAATTTCTTCTTTCTAAAATAGGAATACTAAAAATATTATATTGTACC
>SJYT01000892.1:0-21411 GCA_006410635.1 Cephalophus harveyi | reverse complement strand
TTAACATATCATAAAACTAAGATTCTACTATTTGAAGAACAATGGAATTTTACTTAAGACATACTTTGATTATTACATTTACTTTACAAAAAGAAGTGTTATTTTTGCCTGAGATCATCACTCATATTTTAGCATGTTTTATAGTCAATTATATATGAAAATAGAAGAAATAATTTATGGAGATGCATACTAGTAAGGATGGCATTTATTAATTAAATAAATTAGTGTCTAAAATCCTAGGTTAATCTAATTTGTTACACTTTTAATGTTTCTGAATCATAAAATAATTGCATAATTATGAATTACACATTTATTAAAGTGATTTCAAAGGATGACCATAGTTGACTTGTAGGATATCTCTTCGGGAAATTCTGTGAAACTGAATCCCTGACTTACAGAGAAAATGGCTAAAATATTATATCACTAGTTTAGTCACTCAGTAGTGTCTGCCTCTTTGTGACCCCATGGACTGCAGTACACCAGGCTTCCATGTCCATGACCAACTTCCAAAGCTTGCTGAAACTCATGTCTATCAAGTCAGTGATGCCATCCAACCATCTCATCCTCTGTTGTCCCTTTCTCCTGCGTTCAAGCTTTCCCAGCATCAGAGTCTTTTCCAATGTCAGTTCTTTGCATCAGGTGGCCAAAGTATTGAAGTTTCAGTTTCAGTATCAGTCCCTCCAATGAATATTCAGGACTGATTTTCTTTACGATTGACTGGTTGGATCTCCTTGCAGTCCAAGGAACTCTCAAGACTCTTCTACAACACCACAGTTCAAAAGCATCAATTCTTTGGCACTCAGCTTTCTTCATAGTCCAACTGTTACATCCATATATGACTACTGGAAAAACCATAACTTTGACTAGACGGAACATTATCAGCAAAGGAATATGTCTCTGCTTTTTAATATGCTGTCTAGGTTGGTCATAGCTTTTCTTCCAAGGAGCAAGTGTCTCTAATTTCATGGCTGCAGGCACCATCTGCAGGGATTTTGGAGCCCAAGAAAATCAAGTGTGTCACTGTTTCCACTGTTCTCGATCTGTTTGTCATGGAGTGATGGAACTGGACACCATGATCTTAGTTTTTGAATGTTAAGTTTTAAGCCAGCTTTTTCACTTTCCTCTTTCAGTTTCATCAAGAGGCTCTTTAGTTCCTCTTCACTTTCTGACATAAGGGTGGTCTCATCTGCATGTCTGAGGTTATTGATATTTCTCCCGCAATCTTGATTCCAGCTTGTGCTTCATCCAGCCCGGGATTTCGCATGATGTACACTGCATAGCAGTTAAATAAGCAGGGTGACAATATTTAGCCTTGAGGTACTCCTTTCCTGATTTGGAACCAGTCTGTTGTTCCATGTCTGGTTCTATTTACCTTTTTTCATGGACCTAACATTCCAGGTACCTATGCAAATCACTCTTTCAGCATCAGCCTTTACTTCAATCACCAGTCACATCCTCAACTGGGTGTTGTTTTCACTTTGGCTCCATCTCTTCATTTTTTTTGGAGGTCTTTCTCTACTCTTCTCCAGTAGGATATTGGGCTTCTACCGACCTGGGGAGTTCATCTTTCAGTGTCCTGCCTTTTTGCCTTTTCATACTGTACGTGGGGTTCTCTTTGCATTGATCGCTGAAGAAGGCTTTCTTATCTCTTCTTGCTATTCTTTGGAACTCTGCATTCAGATGCTTATATCTTTCCTTTTTTCCTTTGCTTTTTGCTTCCCTTTTCACAGCTATTTGTAAGGCCTCCCCAGGCAGCCATTTTGCTTTTTTGAAATTATTTTCCATGGGGATGGTCTTGATCCCTGTCTCCTGTACAGTGTCACGAACCTCATTCCATAGTTCATCAGGCACTCTATCTATCAGAACTAGGCCCTTAAATCTATTCCTCACTTCCACTGTATAATCATAAGGGATTTGATTTAGGTCATACCTGAATGGTCTAGCAGTTTTCCCTACTTTCTTCAATTTAAGTCTGAATTTGGCAATAAGGAGTTCATGATCTGAGCCACAGTCAGCTCCTGGTCTTATTTTTGTTGACTGTATAGAGCTTCTCCATCTTTGGCTGCAAAGAATATAATCAATCTGATTTCAGTGTTGACCATGTGTCACGTTGGTGATGTCCATGTGTAGAGTCTTCTCTTGTGTTGTTGGAAGAGAGTGTTTGCTATGACCAGTGCATTTCCTTGGCAAAACTCTATTAGTCTTTGCCCTGCTTCATTCCGCATTCCAAGGCCAAATTTGCCTGTTACTCCAGGTGTTTCTTTACTTTCCACTTTTGCATTCCAGTCCCCTATAATGAAAAGGACATCTTTTTTGGGTGTTAGTTCTAAAAGGTCTTATAGGTCTTCATAGAACCATCCAACTTTAGCTTCTTCAGCGTTACTGGTTGGGGCATAGACTTGGATTACGGTGATATTGAATGGTTTGCCTTGGAAACGAATAGAGATCATTCTGTTGTTTTTGAGACTGCATCCAAGTACTGCATTTTGGAGTCTTTTATTGACCATGAGGGCTACTCCATTTCTTCTGAGGAATTCCAGCCCACAGTAGTAGATATAATGGTCATCTGAGTTAAATTCACCCATTCCAGTCCATTTTAGTTCACTGATTCCTAGAATGTCGACGTTCACTCTTTCCATCTCTTATTTGACCACTTCCAATTTGCCTTGATTCATGGACCTGACATTCCAGGTTCCTATGCAGTATTGCTCTTTACAGCATTGGATCTTGCTTCTATCACCAGTCACATGCACAACTGGGTATTGTTTTTCATTCCAAGGCCAAATTTGCCTGTTACTCCAGGTGTTTCTTGACTTCCTACTTTAGCATTCCAGTCCCCTATAATGAAAAGGACATCTTTTTTGGGTGTTAGTTCTAAAAGGTCTTGTAGGTCTTCATAAAACCGTTCAACTTCAGCTTCTTCAGCGTTACTGGTTGGGGCATAGACTTGGATAACTGTGATATTGAATGGTTTGCCTTGGAGACGAACAGAGATCATTCTGTCATTTTTGAGATTGCATCCAAGTACTGCATTTCGGACTCTTTTGTTGACCATGATGGCTAATCCATTTCTTCTGAGGGATTCCTGCCTGCAGTAGTAGATATAATGGTCATCTGAGTTAAATTCATCCATTCCAGTCCATTTTAGTTCGCTGATTCCTAGAATGTCGACATTCACCCTTGCCATCTCTTGTTTGACCACTTCCAATTTGCCTTTTTTTCTCACAATACAGGAGGCTAGAATTTCAGGTTCAAGATGTTGATGGTGTGTTTGTTCTGAGACTTCTTTCTTGGATTTGTAGATGGCTTTCTTCTGCCATTTTCTTTATATGATTTTCCCTCTGTGTCTGTACTAATGTCTTCTTCATTTTGCCTTAGGGTCAACTATAATGACTTCATTTTTACTTAATTACTGTCTCTGAGATGCTGGAGGTTCAATTCAGTTCAGTCCTTCGGTCACTTCCGACTCTTTGTGACCTAATGAATCGCAGCATGCCAGGCCTCCCTGTCCATCACCAACTCCCAGAGTCTACCCAAACTCATGTCCATTGAGACGGTGGCGCCATCTAGCCATTGCATCCTCCATCATCCCCTTCTCCTCCTGCCGCTAATCCCTCCAAGAATCAGGGACTTTTCCAATGAGTCAACTATTCACATGAGGTGGCCAAAGTATTGGAGTTTCAGCTTCAACATCAGTCCTTCCAATGAACACCCAGGACTGATCTCCTTTAGGATGGACTGGTTGGATCTCCTTGCAGTCCAAGGGACTCTCAAGAGTCTTATCCAACACCACAGTTCAAAAGCATCAATTCTTTGGTGCTCAGCTTTCTTCACAGTCCAACTCTCACACCCATACATGACCACTGGAAAACCCATAGCCTTGACTAGGAGGACCTTTGTTGGCAAAGTAATGTCTCTGCTTTTGAATATACTATCTAGGTTGGTCATAAGGGTTAAAACTTTGGATTTAAATTTGGGGGGCACACAATTCACTTGGGACACTGGAATAAACTGGCTTCACTATTAATGAGCTACTTGACACTGGATAAGTTACTTCATCTCCTTGATTCTCAGTCTCAGTTCAGTTCACTTCAGTCGCTCAGTTGTGTCCAACTCTTTGCAACCCCATGAATCACAGCACACCAGGCCTCCCTGTACATCCCCAACTCCTAGAAATCACTCAAACTCATGACGATCGAGTCGGTGATGCCATCGAGCCATCTCATCCTCTGTTGCCCCCTTCTTTTCCTGCCCCCAATCCCTCACAGCATTAGGGTCTTTTCCAATGAGTCAACTCTTCGCATGAGGTGGCCAAAGTATTTGAATTTCAGCCTCAGCATCAGTCCTTCCAATGAACATCCAGGACTGATATCCTTTAGGATGGACTAGTTGGATCTCCTTGCAGTCCAAGTGACTCTCAAGAGTCTTCTCCAACAACATAGTTCAAAAGCATCAATTGTTCAGTACTCAGTTTTCTTCACAGACCAACACTCACATCCATACATGACCCCTGGAAAAAACATAGTCTTGACTAGATGGACCTTTGTTGGCCAAGTAATGTCTCTGCTTTTTAATATACTATCTAGGTTGGGTATAACTGTCCTTCCAAGGAGTAAGCATCGTGTAATTTCATGGCTTCAATCACCATCTGCAGTTATTTTGGAGATCAAAAAAATAAATTCTGAAACTATCCACTGTTTCCCCATCTATTTGCCATGATGATGGGACCAGATATCATGATCTTACTTTTCTGAATGTTGAGCTTTAAGCCCACTTTTTCACTCTCCTCTTTCACTTTCATCAAGAGGCTTTTTAGTTCCTCTTCACTTTCTGCCATAAGGGTGGTGTCATCTGCCTATCTGAGGTTATTGATATTTCTCCTGGCAATCTTGATTCTAGCTTGTGCTTCCTCCAGCCCCAGCGTTTCTCATGATGTACTCTGCACAGCAGTTAAATAAGCAGGGTGACAATATACAGCCTTGATGTACTCCTTTTCCTATTTGGAACTAGTCTGTTGTTCCATGTCCATTTCTAACTGTTGCTTCCTGACCTGCATATAGGTTTCTCAGGAGGCAGGTTAGGTGGTCTGGTATTCTCATCTCTTTCAGAATTTCCCACAGTTTATTGTGATCCACACAGTCAAAGGCATTGGCATAGTCAATAAAGCATAAATTGATGTTTTTCTGGGATTCTCTTGTGTTGTTCATGATCCAGCAGATGTTACCAATTTGATCTCTGGTTCCTCTGCCTTTTCTAAAACCAGCTTGAACATCAGGGAGTACACGGTTCACATATTGCTGAAGCCTGGCTTGGAGAATTTTGAGCATTACTTTACTAGCATGTGAGATGAGTGCAATTGTGCAGTAGTTTGAGAAATCTTTGGCATTGCCTTTCTTTGGGATTGGAATGAAAATTGACCTTTTCCAGTCCTGTGACCACTGCTGAGTTTTCTAAATTTGCTGGCATATTGAGTGCAGCACTTTCACAGCATCATCTTTCAGGATTTGAAATAGCTCAACTGGAATTCAATCAAGTCCACTAGCTTTGTTTGTAGTGATGCTTTTAAGGCCCACTTGACTTCACTTTCATGATGTCTGGCTATAGGTGAGTGATCACACCATCATGATTATCTGAGTCATGAAGATCTTTTTTGTACAGTTCTTCTGTGTATTCTTGCCATTTCTTCTTAATATCTTCTGCTTCTGTTAGGTCATAGATAGAAGCAAGGTCTGATGCTGTAAAGAGCAATATTGCATAGGAACCTAGAATGTTAGGTCCATGAATCAAGGCAAATAGAAGGTGGTCAAACAGGAGATGGCAAGAGTGAACGTTGACATTCTAGGAATCAGCAAACTAAAATGGACTGGAATGAGTGAATTTAACTCAGATGACCATCATATCTACTACTGTGAGCAGGAATCCCTTAGAAGAAATGGAGTAGCCATCATGGTCAACAAAAGAGTCCAAAATGCAGTACTTGGATGCAATCTCAAAAATGACAGAATGATCTCTGTTCGTTTCCAAGGCAAACCATTCAATATCACGGTAATCCAAGCCTATGCCCCAACCAGTAATACTGAAGTTGAACGGTTCTATGAAGTCCTACAAGACCTTTTAGAACTAACACCTAAAAAAGATGTCCTTTTCATTATAGGGTACTAGAATGAAAAACCAGGAAGTCAAGGATCACCTGGAATAACAGGCAAATTTGACCTTGGAGTACGGAATGAAGCAGAGCAAATGCTAATAGAGTTTTGTCAAGAGAGTGCTCTGGTCATAGCAAACACCCTCTTCAAACAACACAAGAGAAGACTCTACACATGGACATCACCAGATGGTCAACACTGAAATCAAATTGATTATATTCTTACAGCCAAAGATGGAGAAGCTCTATACAGTCAGCAAAAACAAGACTGGGAGCTGACTGTGGCTCAGATCATGAACTCCTTATTGCCAAATTGGCAGAATTAAATTGAAGAAAGTATGGAAAACCACTAGACTGTTCAGGTATGACCTAAATTAAATCCCTTATGATTATGCAGTGAAAGTGAGAAATAGATTTAAGGGACTAGACCAGACAGACAGAGTGTCTGATGAACTATAGATGGAGGTTCGTGACATTGTACAGGAGACAAGGATCAAGACCATCTCCAAGAAAAAGAAATGCAAAAAAGCAAAATGGCTGTCTGGAGAGGCCTTACAAATAGCTGTGAAAAGAAGAGAAGTGAAAAACAAAGGAGAAAAGGAAAGATATAAGCATCTGAATGCAGAGTTCCAAAGAATAGCAAGAAGAGATAAGAAATCCTTCCTCAGCAATCAATGCAAAGTAATAGAGGAAAACAACAGAATGGGAAAGACTAGAGATCTCTTCAAGAAAATTAGAGATATTAAGGGAACATTTCATGCAAATATTCTGTTTATTTATGTACATATTTTAAATAAGCAAATATGATAGCATGTTGTAGGGAGGAAAGGATAAAATATAAACCACTTTGTAAAGTGAAATAGTCTAGGTTTTAGAGAGATGTGCTCTTTTCCAGTGAGTGAACATTTCAGAGAAATGGTAGCTTTAATAAGCATCAGTCAATTCAGTCAGTTCAGTTCTGTTGCTCAGTCGTGTCCGACTCTTTCTGACCCCATTTACTGCAGCATGCCAGGCTTCCCTGTCCATCACCAACTTCCAGACTTTGCTCAAACTCATGTCTATCAAGTCAGTGATGCTATTCAACCATCTCATCCTCTGTCATCCTGTTCTCAGCATAGTATCAGTGATAGTTCAGATATTATATAGCAGGGGTACTTTAACATCGGGAAATGTGAGTATCATTATACTCATTTGTTTTCTCTTACTGTCTCCTTTGATCAGGATTTCTACATTACTGACAAGTTATTATTATAGGTTGTACAGTTTCTAGTCTGTGATCACCATTGAATTAGGTAGTTTATGTGTCTTGTCTACAATTATAATTGGAACATCTGGTATGGTGCTCAAATAACAATTGAGTTAATCAGTTAACTTGTTTTATACCCTTAATGAATCAGAATCAAGGTGTATACATATTTATAAAGATATTTAAAGTGCTTACCACTATAAATGTTTGTATTCCATTGGATATTTATATAACTATTAAACAAAATCTTCTTCAAAATAGAGTTTGCAATCTTAAAAACATACAGTAGAAATATGTATATAAATTTGTTGATGTCCATGTAAGAACTCTCCTTTGGTGGACAGAAACTTAATGATGTGAGTATTTGAGTGTTCAGGACTTATGTCCAAAGTTACCTCTAAAGTGAGACTGATGGAGATATTGAAGTGTTTGGGTGTCACTGAGACTAGTTTCTCATCATAAATGACTTAACTGGCTAATGATGCTTTTCTTTATATTAGTATATACTAATATATACACAGTATATACTTTTAAAGACCTGATGCCCCATTCATATGAATTTCAAACAATTTTTTAAATCCTGTAGCAATTATTCTTACTGTCAGTTAATATTTCAACATTCTAACACAAGAGTGGATTTCTTAAAATTCCTTACAAGCTTGGTTAATGTAAGCTTTCTCCTTAGGAAAGAATTCTCAATGTAGACAAATTGTGTGTTTGGTTCTGTAAGGCTGAAGATCAAAGATAAAAAATTTGGCAAATCATTTAAATAATAAATGCCCATATTTAAGCTTTCTTGTGAAATTTCCTCCTTAATCATGTCTTTAAAATAACTATATGTGTTGTCAGAGAGCTGTTTGTATCTTCATTAAAAAATAATTTTCTGCAGCTCTTCATGGGTTTTTGTCAATGCCCCAGTATTTTAATGTAGATTAAACTATTTTACCAAATGAGATTGATTTTAGAAGTTATATATATCATGAATTACATAAATACAAAAATAAATAGCTGATCTTGGAGGAATTAGAGATCATACAGGAAACAGATAAAATTTAGATAATTCTAATGAGCATTTTCAATACCTTTGCTGTATTGCTAGTGTTTTCAAGATTACTGAGTAAATATCATGCATAAAATATCAACTATATATAAAACATTCCTTCTTCTCCTTTTAAAAATCCTTCAAGGAATGTAGTTTGCTCTCTTTTTAGAGGAAAACAACAGAAATTCAAAGAGTTAAGTAAGTAGTTAAAGTTCACACAGTTATTTAGGAGAAAACCTCAATCTAACCTCATGTTTTTCAGACTGTAGCTTACCTAAATTTTCTCTTTTCATAGCAAAGTATTGTATTCTATCACCCACTGGGTATGTGTGACTGATTTAAGGCTTTTCATTGCAATGTATGAGGTCCCTTCTAGGTGGCACTATTGGTAAAGAACCTGTCTGACAATGCAGGAGACATAAGACACTTGGATTCAATCCCTGGATTGGGACGATCCCCTGGAGGAGGGCATGGCAACCCAATCCAGTATTCTCACCTGGAGAATACCATGGATGGCAGAGCCTGGTGGGCTATAGTTCATAGGGTCACAAAGAGTCAGACATGACTTAAACGACTTAGACAGCATCCATAGCAATGTATGCTATCACCGAGTAGGTTCATGTGATCTATTTGAGAGCTTTAAGCTCTGAGAATTTAGAAGATTGTATCTACTTGAAGTAAATTCTGTAATCTCTTGAATGAAAGAAATAACTTGGCATTTAATTACATTCTCTGGCAAAGTTTTAACAAATGTTATGTTTTGTCTGGCTAAACAGTATAAATATTTTTTATAAAGTTTTCCATTGGATAAATAAATTTCCGTCCCCAGAGAATTTCCCGTCACTGTGCTTCAAAGACAATTTGGAACATCTGCTTCCAGTGCCATTGATTGCATTCACATTGTAATATTGAAAAATGTTTTTATTATTTCAATGCCATTAATTAAGTTCTTCAGAGATTTGAAATCATCTGAACAGTTTGATATACAAAACTCGTACATGCATTTACTACTTTCTTTCCATAAAATCCAAAGTACACAAAGTAAATCAAATGCAGATCTTAGACTTTTGTGAGAAATGGAACAATAATGAACCAGGGACTTTGGCTCATTTCTGAAAGGTCTGAGGTAGTTAGGTTCCCGTTGAATGATATGCCAGAGTAAAATTGGCCACAATAGGAACCAGAAATTCGAGAAATCAATGGAAGTGGAATTATTTGTTCCCTGTTGAACCCTGGAAACACTAATTTTGAAGTCAGTCAGTCTAACAAGTGGAAATAGGCTGGTTAAATTCCTTACTAATACCGAAGGTGGTGGTGATTTGATTGCTGTTGTGTCTGACTCTTGTGAGCCCATGGACTCTAGCTTGCCAGGTTCCTCTATCCATGGGATTTGCTAGGCAAGAATACTGGAATGGGATGCCATTCCCTTCTCCAGGGAATTTTCCCAACCCAGGGATCAAACCCCCATCTCCTGCATGGCAGGCAGTCTCCTGCATTGCACTAGGATTCTTCACTGATGAGCCACCAGGGATACCACTAATAACAAAGAATGGCATCAATAACTCTGGCCTGCAGGTTAAAGCTGATATTTCCTTTTTAAAGAGCTTGAGCATGATTGAGTTCCTAGCATGTATACAGGCACTTTATACTTAAGTCATGTTTATTCGGGGAACACATGGTGGGAAGTGGAGGGAGCATAAATCTGTATGTCTAGTCCATATATCCTTAAGTGAAACCAATCAATCGATATGTCTCACAGAGGCAAAAGTCAAGCTATACATTCAGGGGAGAGACCACATGAGTAGCAGAATTTCACAAGGTAAGACCAATCTAATCAAGCCCTTAGAATGAAGAAGTAATGGTTTCGTTTTTAAGTACAGAGAGAAAAATAATTTTAATTTATGTATATGAGAAAATTCAGTAGCATGAAAAATAACTGACTTTAGAGAAACCTAAATGCTTCCAGGGAACAGATAAAACCTAGAAAGTACTAGTTACAATTTTAGAAGATTTGTGAAAGGTAACATGGGGCTTCCCAGGTGGCGCTAGTTACAAATAACACACCTGCCAATGCAGGAGACATATGGATGCAAGTTTGATCCTCAGATTGGGAAGATTCCCTGAAGGAGGGCATGACAACCTCCTCCAGTTTTCTTGCCTGGAAAATCCCATGGACAGAGGAGCCTAGGGGGCTGTCCATAGGGTCACAACTGAAGCAACCTAACATACACACAGGCACATGAAATGTAATATCTGTAAAATAAGAATAGTCTATTCGAGGGGGGAAGAAAATCAAAAACAGTCAGAGGCTGTGATACCACTTATGGAAGTTAGAGTTGTTACAGTAAAATATCTGGGAGAAGAACATCTAGGAAATTGAAGGTGGGAAAAGAATGCTAGGAAATATCTCATTATGTAGAGCAAAGATTGGGAAAAAAGAAAAAAAAAAGAAGAAAAAACCAAGACAATATTTGGAAAAAAAAATTTTAAGAGGAAGCTACATGGAAGAATAACTATGAAGTTTTCAGATTTTCTAATAGATGATCCAGAGAGAGAAATTAAAAGAAAAACGGGAGAAATAATAAAGGAAAAAAAAAAAATCTCAGATGGAAAACAAAGCAAGAAACTTCAGATTGAAAAATCTCACTCCTAAACAACATCTATCATAATAAGTGATAAGTGTTTTAGCACATTTTTTCTGAAAATTTAAAATACCAAATTAATTTTTTAAATTAAGTTTACTTGTAAAAGATAAAACAAGTATTCTAGGAGAATTTTCATTAGCAACACTAGCTTCTAGAAAATAATGAAATTTGATATTTAAAAAATTTTGTGAAAACACATTAACTAAAATCAAGATCCTGAAAAGCAATTATTCAGGATATTAAAAATAAAGATAATTCCAAAGATAAGCAATTAGAACATTGATGTATGGTATGATCTGAATGTTTGTATGGAATGATTGTATTAAGACATAGGGCCTTTGGGAGGGTGGAGCCCTCATGAATGGAATTAGCATTTTTATAGAAGAGGCTCCATAGAGACTCATAGTCTCTTAAATCACTTGAGGACACAGAGAGAAGTTTCCAGCTATGCGCCAGGAAGAAGGTCCTTAAAAAAAATAGTGACCCTGCAGGCACCTTGATCTTAAACTTTCTAGACTTCAGACCTATGAGAAATAAATTTCTGTTGTTTATAAGCTACCTGTCGTGAAAGTGTTAGTTACTTAGTCATGTCCGACTCCTTGCGACCCCTTAGACTTAGATTATAGCACACCAGAATCCTCTGTCCGTGGGATTTTCCAGGCAAGAATACTGGCGTTGGTAGCCATATTCCCTTCTCCAGGGGATCTTTCTGGCAGGGATCGAACCCAGTTCTCCAGCATTGCAGGCAGGATTCTTTTCCATCTCAGCCACCAGGGAAGCCCTTTTAAGCTACCTGCTTCTGCTGCCGCTGCTGCTACTAAGTCACTTCAGTCGTGTCTGACTCTGTGAGACCCCATAGATGGCAGCCCACCAGGCTCCCTCCTCCCTGGGATTCTCCAGGCAAGAACAGTGGAGTGGATTTCCATTTCCTTCTCCATTTAAGCTACCTAGTCTGTAGTACTTTGTAATAAGAGCCTGAACCAACTAAGACAGTGTACCATTTGCACTTTCTGACACAAAGAGATGGGAAAGAGAAAAAAATGTATTCTATCAAATAGAAAACAAAATCAAGAAAGAAAAACATAAAAGATGATATGACAGAGGAATATAAGGAAAGCGGAGCCTTGAGAGGAATGGCTCTCATTCTACATCAGTGAGTCTCAGATTTGGAATGAAATATCATCAAGAAAAAAATGGCTATGGTGCTGTTGTTTTTAATTAATAATTTAATTAATCGAATATGCCAAAGTCATCTCTATCGTACCTCTCAATGACTTCTCTTTTCTCCAATAATAATACAAGTTTTACCTGAGCACAAGGTGGTGAAGCAAAAAAATATGCTAAGTTCTTTGCAACAAACTCTGGTAATGCAATTAATTTCTGGAGAGTAAATGACAAATAAAGTTATCATAGTAGTATTAAATAATTTTATTGTGCTGGTTATTTTATTGTGTCAGGTACTATTTCAAATGCATTATAAATGTTAACTCATTTAATTCGCAGTACATCCATATGAAGTAGGTGCCATTGTACATGCTAAGTTGCTTCACTCGTGTCCAACTCTTTCTGACCGTACAGACTGTAGCCAGCCAGGCTCTTCTGTCCATGGAATTCCCCAGGAAATAATACTGGAGTGGATCGCCATTTCCTTTTCTAAGGGATCTTCCCATCTCAGGGATTGAACGCACGTCTCTTATGTCTCCTACATTAGTAGGTGGGTTCTTTACCACTAATGCTACCTGGGATTTGCAGATGAGAAGAGTTTTAACATCTTTCACAAGTTAACACTAAATTACTGCATTTATATTATATGTGCAACATGAAAGGCAAGGCTCTTACCCTCCTCTTCCTCCTGGCTCTTCTCCTCCATGGGCTGGAATGTAGATATTATACTAGTGGTTTGTGCAGGTCTCTTAGATTTGAAGATGCAAACCTAATCATGAAGGTGGAAGAGAATCAAAACCAACAAACCGGAGTCCTTAAAACATGGAGGTGACATATTCACTTTTGTTTCTTAAGATTAAACTGTTAAAGAAGTAAAAACAAAAAATTAAATTAGTTATGTTGATTATTGTCACAACAGCTAAACCTGCATCAAAATTTTCCTTTTCTAAGGGATCTTCCCATCTCAGGGATTGAACGCACGTCTCTTATGTCTCCTACATTAGTAGGTGGGTTCTTTACCATTAATGCTACCTGGGATTTGCAGATGAGAAGAGTTTTAACATCTTTCACAAGTTAACACTAAATTACTGCATTTATATTATATGTGCAACATGAAAGGCAAGGCTCTTACCCTCCTCTTCCTCCTGGCTCTTCTCCTCCATGGGCTGGAATGTAGATATTATACTAGTGGTTTGTGCAGGTCTCTTAGATTTGAAGATGCAAACCTAATCATGAAGGTGGAAGAGAATCAAAACCAACAAACTGGAGCCCTTAAAACATAGAGGTGACATATTCACTTTTGTTTCTTAAGATTAAACTGTTAAAGAAGTAAAAAAAAAAATTAAATTAGTTATGTTGATTATTGTCACAACAGCTAAACCTGCATCAAAATGTTAAGTAGTTGCTGCTGCTGCTGCTGCTGCTAAGTCGCTTCAGTCGTGTCCGACTCTGTGCGACCCCATAGACGGCAGCCCAACAGGCTCCCCCGTCCCTGGGATTCTCCAGGCAAGAACACTGGAGTGGGTTGCCATTTCCTTCTCCATTGTGTGAAAGTGAAAAGTGAAAGTGAAGTCGCTCAGTCACGACCGACTCCTAGCGACCCCATGGACTGCAGCCTACCAGGCTCCTCCATCCATGGGATTTTCTAGGCAAGAGTACTGGAGTGGCTTGCTATTGCCTTCTCCGGTTAAGTAGTTAGAAGAGGAAAAATGAATCCAAAATGGTGTTGACTAAAAGACAAAGAAGGGAAAAGCCTGTAAAAATAGAACAAAGGAATGTCCAAAGACCAGAGTGAGAACCTCAAGTAAAACAAACAGTCCTCTTGGCTAGCCCAATTTACATAGCTCAGGCTCAGGGAGAGGAGAAAAAAAAAAAAAAAACATAAAAAAAGAAGCCAAAATTGAGCCGGGGACTTCTCTTCTCTTTGAGTCTTTTGGGTCAGCCCACCCTCACCCTCTAGGTTGTATTTTCCTTTGCTTGCTAATAAAACTGAGCTATAACACTGGTCCATCCATCTCTTCAATTTTTTGCTGTGGTGAGACAGAACCAAGGAAATTATACACTCCCCTGACAAAAACTAGCACAATATTAAGAAAACGGATGTTAGCAATATGACAATGACATATGATTCTTTTGTCAATAAGAAAGAAAACAATTGCAAATTTCAGAAAAAAAAAGGTTCAAGAGTCATGGGGCAAACATAAAGCAAGCTAAAATGAAATGCTGATTTTTAACAATATACAGAATGTAACAGTTGGGGAGGGGGATTTGTCCTTGACCTTTAGAGACTATTCCTATTTGCATCAAAGAGCACATCTGAATAACAAGAGATTACATTATGCTTATTTCTCTACTGGTCCAATCACATTAGTGGTTTTCGGTAATATAGAAGATGTTCATAATAATTTATACTCTTCTTGAATGTCTAGACTTAACCTATAAAGACAGCTTGGGATCAACTTGTTTTACTTTTTTATGTAAGATTATACATCTTGCCAAAGTAAAAACAAACAAAACTGGCTTGAAAATTTTGAAAAGTAAAGGAGCATACTAGAAACTAAGAGAAATTTTAGTGTGCAAATGTCTGCATTTTACTTAAAAAGAAACCAAGATACACTGCTTGCAGTTGATTTAGCAAGAGAAAAAGGAATGAGTATCTTACATAAAAGACTAATTAATGAGAGAAATTTAAAAAAAAATACTAATCTATTTAAGAAGGGGAAGTAGGATTTATTTACAATTATTTTTTCATAGTAAGGGATTAATCGAATCTAGGCTGACAAATCAAGAAGTGGAGTTAATGTATTTAATATATTGTGATGCAGGGAATGAACAGGTGAACCAATAAACTGAGAAAGCTAAAATGTGCTTTTTCTGGGCAGTGTCACTAGGGATAAAGCTGACACAAGACTTCTCTAATATTTCTTTTATATTATGTACATATATTTATGTTATAATAAAATAGTTAATGAGGTAGACATCTCATGTTTTTAGTTGTTAGTCAGTAAGAGGTCTCTGCCAACATAAAATGCAGTGTACTTACCAGGGATCTGTTTTCCTGATTTTGAAAAATTGTGATAAGTCACCCTCAACTGTACAATCAAAAGAAGCCAAAGTAATCAAGACTTCTCTTTATACTACAGAAAGTGATCTTTACCTGTCAGCTACAGAGTTTCTTAAACTTAAATGCTAAGATAAGTAGCTCAGTTGCAAAATGAGCAGTAATGTCCTTGGTATGCTATCAATTTCGCCACAAATCTTGTTGGGGTGAATTCTAGAGAATAATGCATTTAGTCCTGGGTGTTCTTTGGAAGGAATGATGCTAAAGCTGAAACTCCAGTACTTTGGCCACCTCATGAGGAGAGTTGACTCGTTGGGAAAGACTCTGATGCTGGGAGGGATTGGGAGCAGGAAGAGAAGGGGACAATAGAGGATGGGATGGCTGGATGGCATCACCGACTCGATGGACGTGAGTTTGAGTGAACTCGGAGTGTTGGTGATGGACAGGGAGGCCTGACATGCTGCAGTTCATGGGGTCGCAAAGAGTCAGACACGACTGAGTAACTGAACTGAAGTGAATGCATTTAAGAAACTGTTTCTGGAAAAAGAGAATTGCCATTGTTACATTTAAACAATTGGCATAGAATATAATTAGATTAATGCTTTTGGTATTTCAATCAAGCTTGATGTTCTTAATCATTAATTGGATGTCTAAAAAGAAATCAAAATTAGAAGTCAAGTGTCAATTTAGAGAGAACAGGGGCTTTTGCCTTTTTGTTGTACGTTTATAAAGTAATTGTTTTTTCCTTAGACAGTTCACTGAAGATGTTGGTATCCTTGCAATAAGCCGGTGTAGTAAATTGGTATTTAGATAATATTGTATCAACGCTAGAGACCTTGGTTTGATCCCTGGGTTAGGAAGATATCCTGGAGAAGGGCATGGCATCCCACTTCAGTATTCTTGCCTAGAGAGTCCCCATGGATAGAGGAGCCTGGTGGGCTCCAATCCATGGGGTCGCAGAGTTGGACACAGGACTGAGTGACTAAGCACACACATTTGATACTTGCACAATTACCAGTGATTAAAGATGAGCTGAGCCTCTGTAACCCATATATGCGTATGCCAAGTGGCTTCAGTCATGGCCTATGGTGTGTGGCCCTATGGACTGTAACCCACCAGTCTCCTCTATCCATGGAATTCTCAAGGCAAGAATACTGGAGTGGGTTACCATGCCCTCCTCCAGGGGATCTCCTGACCCAGGAATCAAACCCATGCCTCTTAAGTCTCCTGCATTAGCAGGAGGGTTCTTTACCACTAGCGCTACCTGGGAAGCCCCAGCCAATATGTAGCACTTATACATAGCATTTATAAAGTGGTTAAACTTGGACAATTATACAACTCTTAAGGTGAATAGTGTCTTTTTTTTTTTTTTCCTGTATTCTAGAAGATAATTCTTACTTAGGCCTAAACTACTGTTGTTATAAATTTTAAAATTTGTTGTTGAGGAATAATGTGCCTATGGAAAAACTCATGTACACTAAATATATAAGTTGATGAATTTCAATCAATATTTTAAAAGTAGAGTGCTAAGACATTTGTGGTTGAAATTCATAACAGCTGAAAACTCTCTAATGAGAGAAAGTATTTAGAAAAATGAGATCCCTAAAATCACAAATGGGCTTCCCTGGTGGCTCAGATGGTAAAGAAACTACCTGCTATGCGGGAGACCTGGGTTCAGTCTCTGGGTTGGGAAGATCCTCTGGAGAAGAAAATGGCAACCCACTCTAGTATTCTTGTCTGGAGAATCCCATGGACAGAAGAGCGTGGTGGGCTACAGTTCATTTGATTGCAAAGAGTAGGACATGACTGAGCAAGTAACACACAAAATCACAAGTAATTTCAACATATGATGCTAAAGATGAAAAAATGTGTGCTATATACAATTACCATGGAAAATTACTTGACAAATTATTATATGCTGTGAGCTTTTAAAACTATGATTTAGAGTTTTATGTTAAAAATAAGTGTTTATTTTTCTATTTGATGTGGAAGAGTTGAGAATGGGAATGAATTATAACCTCTTCTATTTGTGAGCCTTTTAATATCACGACATTTCAGGAAGAAAAAAAATGAAAAGACAGTTTTAAGAAATATCAAAACTTTTTCAAGATATGTATTTTTCAATATTATAAGAAAGTTAGGAGGGAAAAGAGAAAGATAAATTTCATGTGAATGCCAAGAGAAAAGGAACAATAATCAATGTGAGCAGAGGAGTAGGTAAAGAGGGCCAATACTTATCACCAGCAACTCTTGAAATTTTTAGTAGGATTGTCATTTTATCTGTTAATATAAAAAGTTTATTTTCACCAAAAGAGTATCTTCAGGTCAGACATAAAACAGACACTTTTGATAATTGTTCCTCAGTTGTTCAGTGACTCAGTTGTGTCCCACTCTTTGTCATCCCATGAACGACAGGCTTTCCTGTCCTTCACTATCTCTCAGAGTTTGCTCAAACTCATATCCATTAAGATGAGGCCATCCAATCTTCTCATTCTCTTCTCTTCCTTCCCTCAATCCTTCCCATCATCAGCATCTTTTCCAATTAGTCAGTGCTTCACAGCCGTCTATGGGGTCGCACAGAGTCGGACACGACTGAAGCTACTTAGCAGCAGCACATCAGGTAGTCACTATTGGAGCTTCAGCTTTAGCATCAGTCCTTCCAACAAATATTCAGGGTTGATTTAGTTTAGGATTGACTGGTTTGGTCTCCTTGATGTCCAAGGGACTCTCATGAGCTCTCCAGCACCACAGTTTGAAAGCATCAATTCTTCACTGTTCAGTCTTCCTGATGGTCCAACCTGTCAAGTCCATCCATGACAACTGGAAAAACCATAGCTTTGACCATATGGACCTTTGCTGGCAAAGTGATGTCTCTGCTTTTTAATTCACTGTTTGTCATAGTGTTTTTTCCAAGGAGCAAGCATCTTTTATTTCATGCCTGCAGCTACAGTCTGCAGTGATTTTTGGAGACCAAGATAATAAAGTCTGTCACTGTTTCCATTTGCAAACACAAAAAGTAAATCAGTATTTTCATTTCAAGTTTAAAAAAGATAAAGGTGTTGTGATAGATAAAAACAAAAGATTTTTATAAATATTTTCCATATGTTATTGGAAATAGAAAAATATTTTCCTAAAAATCTCTGTCTCCTTAAAGGGTAATATTTTCTCTCTCTTTAAAATTTTTTTTTGTTCTGAGTTATATTATGAAAATATATTTCTTTACAGCTAAAGCTCTGAAGGAACTGTAACTCTTGATATCAAAAGCCCTTTACCCCTTAGCAAGCTAATCTTCAAGTTCCATATTCATAAAATGACATTTACAGAACTTTCAGCAACTTTTAAAATATGATTAAACATAAATTCAAACCAATTCTGGAGCTACTGATACATACTAAAACTGTGACAAACATTTTAGCGTTCGGAAGACCCCTGGAGTATGGAAGTGGCAACCTGGTCCAGTATTTTTGCTGGGCGGACAGGAGCCTGGAGGGCTACAGTCCATGAGGTTGCAAAAGTTGGACATGGGTGAGTGACTGAGTGCAACAGACACACACAACATGAATATGCATACAGTTATAGAATTTTAAATTTCATTCTTAAAAATTTGATTAGTTTCATGTGATTTCATTATGTCTCAAAGTGAAAAAATGTGTGCCATGTTATCACAAGGAACACATTGTGTACATTAACTGAAATTAACGACATTTTATTCAGTTTTTAAAAGTGAAGACAAAGACTCATGCACATTGAAGAAACAATCTAAAAAGTTCAAAATTATCATTTGACTGTTGAAATGTTTAATATTTTCCCATGAAGTACATTTTCAAGTAAATTGAATTATGTTAGTTAATTTTTCTAAATGCACTCTGTGTCTGTAAAGAAATTCCTATTTTTACTACTTTTTAGGTACAAAAAGTGCAAATTTCTACAAAAGTAGAAATTTTGAAAATTTTGCAGATTAACACTTTTATTAATAAGTTTGGACATTGTTGATTATTATTTGCTTGAATATTACCTTTTTAAAAAATGGTTTTCCTTATGGAAATCTATTATATCTATTGTAGAATTTTCATATTTTGGTTCTCAGGTGGCGCTTAGGCTCATGAATCACAAAGACGATTTGGTATATATATGAACATGAACTATTAATTTAGCCATAGGAAAAGAATGAAATCTTTCCATTTGCAACAACATAGATGCATATAGATGGTATTATGCTAAGTCATAAATCAGGCAAAGACAAATACTACATGATTTTACTTACATGTGGAATCAAAACAACAAAGCAAACATATAAAACAAAATAAAAATAAACTCATAGGTGTGAGAATAAACTGAAGATTACCAGAGGGGAGTGGATTGAGGGATGGGAAAAACAAGTGAAAATAATGAAGAGGTACAAACTTCCAGCTATAAAATATCAATAAATGAGTCATGACGATATAATGTACAGCATAAGAAATATGGCCAATAATACTTTAATAACAGTATGAGAACAGATGGTTACTAAGCATTGTGGTAATCATTTTGCAATGCATTTAAATGTTCAACTACTATGTTTTACACCTGAAACAAGCACAATATAGTATATAAAGTATATTTCAATTCAAAAAAATGACTCAAGTCATATAGCTTCAGAAACTGCCCAATAACTTAAGGGTAATATTGTGGTTTTCTTTCTAATATAAAAACAATTTCACAGGGAAGTTAGAGGCACAGTACTACCAAGAATTATTTTTCCCTAAAGCAGTTGAAAATGTGTTGCAGATCTGATGACTCAAATAGATTAGTAATTGCCCAATAACTTAAGGGTAATATTGTGGTTTTCTTTCTAATATAAAAACAATTTCACAGGGAAGTTAGAGGCACAGTACTACCAAGAATTATTTTTCCCTAAAGCAGTTGAAAATGTGTTGCAGATCTGATGACTCAAATAGATTAGTAATAATTTTGCTAGTAATTATATAATATTATATAGGACATTTGCTTGTATAATACAATCACCTCTACAGTATGATCATAAAAATACTCAATATTAATACTATATAATACAGAGACTCCCATCTAATTTGACATCTGTGACAATGTTGTCATGATAACAAAGGGCTCAGTTATGAGTTCCTTAATCTTATCTTGATTTTCATGACTTTGACAAAAGATGGTTATGTGTGCTTATTTGTTTTATTCTGAATATTCCTTAGGCGTGCTTCTTTATGAATAATTCAGGTTACGTATTTTTTCATGAACATCCTAGAAGTGATGTTTAATCCTTCTGAATGCATTCTTTCAGATGGCATACAGTTTTAATTTGTTCTATTACTGAGAATATTCACATGTCACTGGATTATGGTAATATCTGCTGGGGGTTTTTTCAGTGTGAAGTTACTATTTGTTTCCTTTTGTAAGTAGTAATTATTTTGATTTAGACACACTTTGAAACTACATAAATATCCATTTTATCAAACATATTTTTATTTATTTATTTTTCTTTTTATATTCATGGATATTTTGTTCTGTTTTAGCCATATGTTTAATATATTATCTTATATTGTCTTTAGTCTGACCAGTGATACCTTTCTCAAGCTCAGAGACTCCCATCTAATTTGACATCTGTGACAATGTTGTCATGATAACAAAGGGCTCAGTTATGAGTTCCTTAATCTTGATTTTCATGACTTTGACACAAGATGGTTATGTGTGCTCATTTGTTTTATTCAGAATATTCCTTAGGCGTGCTTCTTTAAGAATATTTCAGGTTACGTATTTTTTCATGAACATCCTAGAAATGATGTTTAATTCTTCTGAATGCATTCTTTCAGATGGCATACAGTTTTAATTTGTTCTATTACTAAGAATATTCACATGTCACTGGATTATGGTAATATCTGCTGGGGGTTTTTTCAGTGTGAAGTTACAATTTTTTCCTTTTGTAAGTAGTAATTATTTTGATTTAGACACACTTTGAAACTACACAAATATCCATTTTATCAGACATATTTTTATTTATTTTTCTTTTTATATTCATGGACATTTTGTTCTGTTTTAGCCATATGTTTAATATATTATCTTATATTGTCTTTAGTCTGACCAGTGATACCTTTCTCAAGC
>SJYT01000884.1:871680-926913 GCA_006410635.1 Cephalophus harveyi | reverse complement strand
GGTGGAGGGGTGGGAGGGGGAGGGGGCGCCAGGGGACGGGCGGTGAGGACCGCAGGAGGATTACAGAGGAAGAGGCTCACACTCTGCACTTTGAGGCGTTTCTACACGCCATGCTGTGCTTAGTCGCTCAGTCGGGTCCGATTCCTTGCGACCCCATGGACTGGAGCCCACCAGCCTCCTCTGGCTCTGAGGATTCTCCAGACAAGGATACTGGAGGGGGTGCCATGCCCTCCTCCCAACCCAGCGATGGAACCCAGGTCCCTCCCTTTGCAGGCGGATTCTATACCGTCTGGGGCCGCAGGGGAGCCCTCGACGCACCGCAGCGCAGTAGCGTTACTCGCTCAGTCGCGTCCAGCTCTTTGCGACCCCATGGACTGTGGCCTGCCAGGCTCCTCTGGCAGGGGATTCTCCAGGCAAGAATCCTGGAGAGGGCTGCCATGCCCTCCTCCACTACATACCGTAGACGAGGGCAATTTGGAAAAAGCCCCCGAGCCCGAGGCGCCCCCTGACCCCAAGCATCTGGTGGCTAGTGCTCCCTGAACTGTGGGTGGCGGCACCCAGGCAGGGCACAGGTCATGTTGCTCCGGCCGCCCGGACACAACGACCTCACCGGCCCGGTCAGAGTGTCCCAGATCCGCAAGGCACCGGCCGCGCATCCTAGCCCGGCGCGCGCGTGAGCCCGTGCGCGCCTTCAGCGCGGGTCTCCGGCCGGCTTCAGAGGTATTACTCCAGCTCTCCAGCAGAGGGCAGTACTGCGCCCAAGGAAGAGGCGCCCTTTTCTGAAGAGCGCGGGAACCATTACGTTCTTCAGTCAGCGGGACTCTTGAAAGGACAACCCTCCAGACTCAAACCTGAGAGTCAGATTCTTTTTTCTATTTACAGAGTTCTAATTTTAATCAAAGCAATACCTCACTTTTTAAAAATGTGAAAATGGTCTCTAAGACCACAAAAGCCAGCAACTCCTCCTCTCACCCACACCCACCTTCACCCGCCTCAGATGCCTTCAGCCTGTCTTGTTGATCTCCAGATTTCTAAAGAACCGGTTCTTGATTTCCTAGTTTTAGACGTCATCTTTGACTACTATGATGGAAGACGAGATTTATCTTTCTTAAGCTCAACATTCAGAAAACTAAGATCATGGCAAGCGGTCCCATCACTTCATGGCAAATAGATAGGGAAACAGTGGCTGACTTTGTTTTTCTGGGCTCCAAAATCACTGCAGATGGTGACTGCAGCCATGAAATTAAAAGATGATGCTGGGAAAGATTGAGGGCAGGAGGAGAAGGGGATGACAGAGGATGAGATGGTTGGATGGCATCACCGACTCAATGGACATGGGTTTGGGTGGACTCCAGAAGTTGGTGATGGACAGAGAGGCCTGGCGTGCTGCAGTTCATGGGGTCACAGAGTTGGACACAACTGAGCGACTGAACTGAACTGAACTGAATCTACCCCAAGCTCTCCCCTCTCAAACATACGCACTTTCTCCTCTTTCCCAGCATGTTTGTCTCTTTATTGTTGTTATTCAGTCAGTAAGTCGTGTTCAACTCTTTGCCACCCCCACAGACTGCAGCACACCAGACTTCCCTGTCCTCCACTGTCTCCTGGAGTTTGCTCAAGCTCATGTCCATTGAGTCGGTGATGCCATCCAACCATCTCATCCTCTGTCATCCCCTTCTCCTCCTGCCCTCAATCTTTCCCAGCATCGGGATCTTTTCCAGTGACTCGGCTTTTTGCATCAGGTGGCCAAAGTATTGGAGTCTCAGCTTCAGCATCAGTCCTTCCAATGAATATTCAAGGTTAATTTCCTTTAGGATTGACTGGTTTGATCTCCTTACTGTCCACAAGACTGTCAAGAGTCTTCTCCAGCACCGCAGTTTGAAAGCATCAGTTCTTTGGTGCTCAGCCTTCTTTATGGTCCAACTCTCACATCCATACATGATCACAGAAAAAAAACGTAGCTTTGACTGTACTGACCTTTGTCAGTGAAGTAATGTCTCTGCTGTTTAATGCACTGTCTAGGTTTGCCATGGTTTTCCTTCTAAGCAGCAAGCGTCTTAGTTTCGTGGATGCACTCACTGTCCACAGTGATTTTGGAGCCCTAGAAAATAAAATCTGATACTGTTTCCACTTTTTCCCCATGTATTTGCCATGAAGTGATGGGACCAGATGCCATGATCTTAGCTTTTTGAATGTTAAGTTTTAAGTCAACTTTTTCACTTTCTTGTTTCACCCTCAAGAGGTTTGTTTAGTTCCTTTTCACTTTCTGCCATAAGGGTGGTGTCATCTGCATATCTGAGGTTATTGATATTTCTCTTGGCAATCCTGATTCAGACTTGTGCTTCATCCAGCCTGGCATTTCACATGATCTACTCCGCATGTAAGTTAAATAAGCAGGGTGACAATACACAGCCTTGACATACTCCTTTCCCAATTTTGAACCAGCCCATCGTTCCATTCCTGGTTCTAACTGTTCTTGACCTGCATATAGGTTTCTCAAGAGGCAGGTCAGGTGGTCTGGTATTCCCATCTCTTTAAGAATTTTCCGCAGTTTGTTGTCATCCACACAATTCAGGACTTTGTCAAAGTCAATGAAGCAGAAGGAGATGTTTTTCTGGAATCCTCTTGCTTTTTCTATGATCCAATAGATGATTTGTCTCTCCATTTAAATCAATATTCTGGATATTTACTTGCCTCTTTGCCTGTAATATTTCTGCCATCTCTAAACAGATGGAATGCCTTATTTGCCATCACGATTTTCCACTCTACATTTCTTCTGACCAAGACACTCATTTCATAGCAAAAGAGTGGCAGTGGGCTTGGGCCCCTCACCATGTACTCCATCACCTGGAAACTGGGAGCCTAACTGGAAGGTGGAAGGACCTTCAAAAGACTCGGGTAATGCTATTTGAGAGAGAACATCCTGAAAGGTTGAGGTTCCGCCTTAACAGGAGGCAGAACGTGCTTCCACCCAGCAATCAATGTGAGGTGTTTCCCTACCCCGCCCACAGTAACTGGGCCGGGAAACACTGAGCGGACGTCGCCTTTCCCACCACTGCACCTAATAACCGCCTGCAGAATTTCTGCCTCTTGTCCCCATGACTTTGAACTCTGCTGATTTGGAAATCTTTGTTCCCCAGGGAGAAACTAAGGAGGAAGAAGCCCACTTCCTTAGGGATCAGAGACCCAGCTATGTGAGATGCCGTCAGCAGCCAGCCAGCACCCTCGGCCCTTGCAGAGCCCCCCCACCACCAGCCCCCCCGCGCGCCCCCACTTTGAGCTCTGGAGATGCTGTGCAGCAACCCCTCCAAAGAGATCTGAATCCCAGCCCTGGGCTCGCCTCCTCCAGAAAGACCCCTTCCCCTCCCCCTCTACCCCGAGGCGGGTGGGTGTCTCCCCAGGGACCATTTCTGTGTTTCCTCAGAATTTCTGCTCTGTCCTCCAGGACCTATTTAACCGATTCTCTCTGTATTTCTCGTTCTGTCATAAACGAGTGTGGTTCTATTTCATGGCTGGATCCCAACTGATACAGTCATGAGTAAGTCAATATGGTAAATCCAACTTTTAATGCTTGGGGGTTAAAAAGGAGACAAATTATGCTCCAATTCTTATAAAAATGTTTCTTTTCTTTGCCAAATACGTAAGTACTTTGCGATGAACCTTGCAAAATGTGAGTAGAATCTAGATGAAGAAAATTACAAAATGTAGTTTTGTAGTGAGCAACAGAAAATAGGACCTGAACCAGTGAAAGCACATATTATTATAGGAAGAAAGGATCAATATTATCGAGATATCAATAATAACCCATAGTAAGTAAGTGTTAGTTGCTTAGCCATGTCCGACTCTTTGCGACCCCATGGGCTGCAGCCCACCAGGCTCCTCTATCCATGGGATTTTCCAGGCAAGGATACTGGAGTGGGTGGCCATTGCCTTCTCCAGGGGATCTTCTCAACCCAGAGATGAAACCTGGGTCTCCTGCACTGCAGGCAGATTCTTTACCAACTGAGCTATGAGGGAAGCCCCATATAAATCTACAAATGTAATGAAATTCCAGTGAACATCCTACTGGGCCTTTTTTTTTTTTTTTTTTAGCACAACAAAGTAAGTCTAAAGTTTACCTGGCAGAATAAATCATCAGTGCTCAATAAAATACTCTGAAAAGGGTAAGCCTGACTGCCAGTTATTAAAATGTTTTACAAAAACTCAGCCAATAAAATAGTGTGGTTTGGTTCTATATCCAGTAATGGTGAAATGACTTTCATTGAATTAAACATTCCTTCAGGTAATAATTAAATACTCTGAACAAAGTATTTTAAAATATTATTTCATTAAAGAGTGAAAAATAATGAATCCAGAGTTGTATATCCAAGAAAAAATATATCCTTTAAATATGGGAAATAGATAGTTCAAATAAAAACTGGGAGAACTCATTGTCAACAGAGCTGCTTGCTCTACTAGAAATACCAAAAGAAGTTCTTCAGGCTAAAGGGATATTATACTTAAAGGAAATATGTTTACAGGAAGGAATGGATTCCTCAAATGGTAAACATATAAGTATTTATTGAAGGAAAAACATATTTTATTCTCTTAATTTATTTAAAAGGCATAAAACCACCATTAACAAGTGGATTTTAAAAATCAAATACTTTAAAAATAAAAACAATGAAAATTGCAAGATATATACACTGAAAACTATAAATCATTGTTGAGAGAAATTAAATAAGATATAAAAATGGATAGACACTCCATATTCATTGATTGGAAGACTCAATACCATTTCTCTCTTAATTCCAGTATCTCTCCTAACTGAGACTGAGGACCATTTCGATCAAAATCCCAGAAAGATGTTGAAAATCTGATTCTAAAATACACAGGGGAATGCAGAGAGACCAGAATAGCCAACATGGTCCTGAAGAAGAACAAAACTGGGGGATTCATGCAACTCGATATTACAGCCTAAATACAAAGCTCCAGTGAGGAAGAAGTCTGTCTGATTTGGCACAAGGATAAACAAATAGAAGAATAAAGGAGGATAGAGTCAGCAACAGACCCACATTTATATGGTCAATTGATTTTTGACAATGGGCCACTGCATTTCAGGGGATAGTGTCTGCCTTTAGAATAAATGTTCTAATGTTCCTAAACCATTTGGCTATCCATATGGGTAAAAATGAACCTTGATACTTATCTCATATTGTACAAAATTAATTTGAAATGGATCATGGATCTAAGTGCGAAAGACAAAACAACAAGGCTTTTAGATGAAAACATGGAAGAACATCTTTATGACCTTGGGATGGGCAAATTCTTAACGAGAATGTAACACATGACCCATAAGATAGACTTCATTGAAACTGAGAACTCTGTTCATTAAAAGACACCTGCTGCACCAGGAGAGTGAAAAAGCAAGTTGCCACATATTGGAAGAAGATATTCACAACAGAAATGTATACGAAAAGTAAATAAAACAAACCACCCCTCCCCCAAATCAGTTAAACACTGGACGCAAAACTTAAGCATTTTATAAGACAGGCTCTCCAAATGGCCAGGAAACACACGAGAAGGTGCTCAACATCATTATTTATTAGGAAAAAAAACAATGTAAAGCCACAAGGAGACGCGACTACACATCTAAAATGAGTAAAAATAAAGTTTGACAACACTAAATGTTGCCAGTTATGTGGAACATTTGGGACTCTCTCATATATTGGTTTGGGGAAAGTAAATTGATATGATTAATTTAGAGAACTCTGAAAATTTTGCACAAAATTAAACATATACTTAACCTATCATCAAGCAATTTGAATCCTAGGTAACTATGCAAGAGATATTAGTTCACGTCCATCAAAAAAAGGCACAAAAACGTTTATAGCAGCTTTGTTCAAAATAGCCAAGAATTGGACAAAAGTTAAATGTCCATCAACAGTGAAATGGATCACTGGTATATTCATACACGTGAACGTTGCACACCAATCAGAGGGGCACACGTCTGTGTTTTCAACAATACAGGCGAATCTCCAATGTAATGATAATCACAAGGAGTAGACATCAGAATCCACCTACTACAAAGTTCTAGGTGCATGCAGTTCAAACTGGCAAAACTCACTTGTGATAGAAGCTGAGCAGTGGTTGTCTCTGGGGCAATGAATGCACCAAGCGGCCTCTGGGGCGAGAAATGTCCTATTTCTTGGCTCGGGTGTTGGTTATATGGAGGGTACAATTTGTGAGCAAAAATAGGATTTATGCAATTTTCTATGTGTATGTTATACATCAGTGAAAAATTAAAAGATAGAATGCTACTAAGGAAAGTTAATTATAATGGGAGGGGGGAAATGAGCATACTCATACTTTGTTGGTATAATTAAAAATCAATGCAAAGTTTTGCAGGGAAATTTAAGGAAAATCTTAATATTACATTTACTGTTAATATTTAGTCATGAATTCTTCTCTGAGAAAATTATCCCTAAACCAGATAAATATGCAAAGATGTCATTAAAAGGTGACATCAAAATCATTACACCATTATTTACCATGATAAAAAAGAATTATTAACACTTAAATATTTCACAATATATTGAATACAATGCAGCTATTAAAAGTCTTATTATAGGCAAAAAATTACTGACTTGTGAATTTAAATGTTCATGGTACATTGCTCAATGAGAAGAGCATGCTCAAAATAATACATACAACATGATGCTGTTTACAACAGTTAGAACACTTTTCAGCTGCAAATAAAAAAACACCCACCTAAAACTTGTTCCAACAATAAGGGCAATTTATTACCTCGTTTTATAGGAGTCCAGAAATAAGGGTTGGGTAATTAAGTCGTTCAATAATGTTTCCAGGACCTGAGTTTCTTCCTGGGTGTTGGTTTTTATTCTCAGTCTAGTCCCTTCTTGCTTGGCAAATGGTTACGGTAGCTTCCAGAATTTCCTCCCCACAGAGCCAAGTCTAGGTGGAAAGAGGACCATCACCTCCTGTGGATCCCTTAGAACAAGAGAAACATTTCCTGAAAGTCGCCCCTGCTGTATCTCTCTGGCCAAACTGTATCACACGTCCATGCCCAAACCAATCACGGGAGAGGGACAGGAGAATGAGTTCTCATTACTCAAAGAAAATTCTAAAAGTTATTTTTAAAATAATACTTTAAAAATTAAAATGACCTTGAGAATCACTTAACTACTTCCCTAGAACTTTGTAGATTGGAAAGATATGTTTCTAAAAAGTAGAATGATGGTTTAAGAAGCTACAGTCATTTCCTATTTTTATTTCCATTTTGTTCCATGATCTTCTCACAGTCTGCCCCTGGGCTATTCAAAATCTGGTTTCAAAGTGATGCTCTAACGGGAAGAACTTCTAAGTACATTGAGGTCAATCTCTTACAGGAAACCCAGAAAGAGAACAACTTACCAAGCTTGTTCAACTTACCGAGGTCATCCAGCCAACTATGGAGAAGCTCCTAAACACAGCAGTGAATGCTTTGGAAATCCCCCGACAGATACACAGCTCCAGTTCCTGAAGTCATCCAGGAGGCAGCAAAGGCTGAGCAGGAGTTAGAGACACCAAAGGCCCAGCCATCTTACTGGGGAGAGAGGAGTATTAGCCTGCCTAGGGATGGGCCACCCGCTCCCCCAAACCACCCCCAAATCAAAGGTAAATTTCTCTCTGTAGTATCATCTCTCTGCTGTACCTTTGACCTTGCCTTCTTCACTGGCTCCAGTCCCATGAGCTGGAAACATGCCCAGATTTCTCCCATCCTTAAACCAAAACCAAAACCTTTAAGCCTGCCCTTTCTCTCCACTGCATTTTATCTAAATAGCTCAAAAAATTAATCTACATGTCTTTTTTTTTTTTCTAATTTCTCACATTCAATTTTCTCAACTCATTCTTATCTGCTGTCTTCCCTGGCACACCACTGAAATGTCTCTTGCCAAGGACAGTGACCTACTATCACGAAACCTGAGGATCTCCTTAAGTTCTTATCTTCCTGTATGTCTTTGTTGCGTTTAACTCTATTGGTTACTTTCTCTACTCTTTTGGTTCTCAGGATATCTTATTCTATGTGGTCCTCATAACTTCCTGTCCACAACTTTTTTTTTCCCATGGGAAAGGAGATGGATAAAGATATATTCCTGGTGACATTGTTTGAACACCTGGATCCTGCCATGCCTGAAGCCCACACTAGATTTTTTTTTATTTGCACTAGCTAACGTGTTTTTTTTTCCCTCAGACTAGTTTTAGTTGGGTTTTTGAGGCTGGCCAATGGAGCTGAACCCAGCAGTGAAATCTCTCCTTTGATAACTCCTTTCCTTCTGCTACTGGTACTGGCAGCACTAACGAGAGTACTAACCACATACACATTCTCGAAGAGCACATCGCTGAGGCCAGAAGTATGATTAATGAGGAGCCATCTAAGAACTGGCAACTTGGCGGGTGCTCCACACAAAGAAACTGGTCTCAGCACACACCCCAATTCTAAGGTCTCATTTGGTGCGGTAGCATGGTAAGTCTAATAGGTCTTTGCCTCTGAACACTCCCACAACCACCAAAATTAAGATGGGAACCCTATATCTGCAATACTTTGCAAAAATTCAATACATTTGGCTTTGATGCTTCTCAAATCATCTTTGAATTCCTAGAGTAAAATATTTCAAGTTAACTAATTCCTTTGATATATTATTGCATTCTTCCCTGGTGGCTCAGACAGTAAAGCATCTGCCTACAATGTGAGACTCAGATTCAATCCCTGGGTTGGGAAGATCTCCTGGAAAAGGAAATGGCAACCCACTCCAGTATTCTTGCCTGGAAAATCCCATGGACGGAGGAACCTGGTAGGCTACAGTTCATGGAATCACAGAGTTGGATGCAACTGAGCAACTTCACTTTCGCTATTGTTGCATTCAAATTGCTCGTATTGAACAGACTTGTGTTTGCCAATGGGGCATGGGTGGCAGAGGGAAGGACTGGGAGTCTGGGTTAGCAGATGCAAACTATTATATATAGGATGGATAAACAACAAGGTCCTGCTGGATAGCAAAGGGGACTATGGACTATATCAACATTCTGTGATGAAGCATTTGGAAAAGAATACGAAAAAGAACATGTATCTATCTGAATCACTTTCCTGTATGGCAGAAATTAATACAAAATTGTAAATCAACTATATTTCAATGACATTTTTGCAAATTGCTCATGTTATTGATTTTGGTATGAGTGGGTTTTCTTAGTTTTGGAATCAGGTTTATGTTAATCTCAATAACTTTGTTTCCATTTGCTTCCTTTTTGTAACAGCTGGAGATTATTTATCAATGCAATATGCTTGTGAATCTTAAAGAACATAGGAGCAGATTGTTTAAAGTTTTCTTCTGTTTCCTGTATTAACTCTACTTTAGCGTAGGCCATTTGGTCTGACTATTCAGATTAGACTATTGATTCTCTTCACACATCAAAGGAGTTTTCATTATCCGTTCCTGTTTAAAACAAAGGACTGGATTGATCACCATCAGCAGCTGATGTGAGATCCCTCAACAATTGTGTAGGCAAGTCGTCATTTGATCTCTATATGTGGCCAGAGGTATAAGGAGACTTAGGTGAGCTGTGCCCCAGCTGTATGGCACAAAGGCTGGCAGAGTTTCCCTCCAGGGAGCCTGAGCTAGGAGGCACACTGGCACCATGAAGGGAAACGCAACAGCTCTTAATGTAATTATGGCTATATAATTACATAAGAGGATGATGTAGAAAAAAATAGGTACTAATTCTGACATACCAAAAAAAAAAAAGGCATTGATACAATTCAATTTTCATTCCTCATATAAACTCCTACTAAAATAGGAAGAGGAAGACATTTCCAATGGATAAGAGATTATCAGAAGCCTGTAGGCTTCCCAGATGGCGCTGGTAGTAAAGAACCCGCCTGCCAGTACCGGAGACACAGGAGACCCGGGTTCGATCCCTGGGTTGGAAAGATCCTCTGGAGGAGGAAATGGCAACCCACTCCAGTATTCTTGCCTGGAGGATCCCACGGACAGAGGAGGAGCCTGGAGGGCTACAGTCTACAGGGTTGCAAAGAGTCTGACACCACTGAAGCGACTTAGCACACAGCACTCAGAGAGAACATAAAAGCAGGTGAAAATCTGGCATCAGTAACAAAACACTGTCTCCACTCCTAATCATCATTGTTTGAAGCTAATGTGATAATATAAGAGAATTGACTAAAATTCACAAATATTTAAAAGGATGAGTCAAAATAATTATTTGCATGAGATCTTGTTTATCAAAAAAATTTAAGAGCATCAACTCAAAACTGTTATAAATAATATGTGATAGCTAGTCAGAATATACATTTATACAAGTCAGTGGCTTTCCAATATAACAGCAAGGACAAATTAGAAAGTAAAAGCAATTGTGGAGATCTTACCCACAAGAGCAGCAAATGCTATAAAATATCTGGGAATAAGCCTAGCAAGCAGTATGTTAGGTTCATAAGAAGCAAACTATAAAACCTGCCTGAAGATTGTAAAAGAAAACTTGAATATAAAGCAGAAATGGGCCACATCCCTGAAGGAAAACTTGATATTGTAGAAATGTCAATTCTCCTCCAATTATTCTATCAATTGAATGGCATTTCATCAAAATCCTGATGGCTTCCTCCGCCAAACCCATCATCCGGCTCTAAACTTGGGAAAGGCATCAGATAAACTATGATAGAGAGGCATTCTGCAGAATGCCTGACTAATACTCCTCAAAATTGAGGCCATCAAAAAGAAGGAAAGCCTGAGCAACAGTCACAGTCAAGAGCAGCCCAAGGAGATGTAGTCTCCTGGGTGGGATCCTGGAACAGAAGAATGCCTCTAGGCAAAAAGTAATGACATCTCAATAAACAATGAACTTCAGTTAATAATAGACTTCCCTGGTGGCTCAGACGGTAAAGTGTCTGCCTACAATGTGGGAGACCCGGGTTCGATCCCTGGGTTGGGAAGATCCTTTGTAGAAGGAAATGGCAACCCACTCCAGTACTATTGCCTGGAAAATCCCATGGACAGAGGAGCCTGGTAGGCTATAGTCCATGGGGTCGCAGAGTCAGACACGACTGAGCGACTTCACATTCACATTCAGTTAATAGTAATGTATGAACACTGGTTCAGGAATTGCAACCAGTGTGGCACCCTGATGAAAGATGCCAACGGGAGAAACTGACTGAGCAATATATGGAAACGTTCTCTGATTTTTTTGTAAATCTAAAACTGTTAAAAAAAAAAAAAAAACCTATGTTCTAAAAATAAAAAATCCCAATGAGATATTTTTGAGGGGGTGGGGGGTGGAAAGAAGGAGAAACTTTCAACTTTGAAGTTTACTTGAAATGATACCTGGATGACGATAGACAAATTTTCTATTTACGATTAATGGGTGCCTACCAATTAAGGTGAAGTGCGGAGTTTCCACCTCCTCTCGTCTTGAAGATCAGCCCAAACCAAAAGTAGAAGGGGAAAAAAAGCAACACTAAATCCACCTTGTGTGAGAAGAGGATGCATCGGAAACCTGAGATCTCTAGGCGAGCAGATGGGAGGCCGCTGGAGGAACAGACGCAGGACCAGAGGGGCAAGAACCAAGCCTGAGGGTCCGGTGGAGGCCACGGGAAAGGAGGAAGCCAATTGTTCGCCACCATTGAACGGCTCGGGAATAGAAAGGACCAGGTCCCTAAGAAAGTTGGGGTGAAGCCTGTGGCTGAAAATAAAGGGATATCTTTTCAAAACCTTATACAAGATGCAGTGAGCCCCCAAGATTACCGGTCCCAAGCACACCCATGGCAGCCAAGGGGCTCTCCTTCTCCTGTTCCTGAAGACCACTAGAGATTCCTTTTCTAAAGAAATGGACACAGAAAGTCTAACTTGGATTCAGCAGGCACTGAGGAAGGTGGAAAGGTGCTGAATTGAAAACAGATGAGTAAGGAGACATCGGAGACCTCCAGCTTCCTCCTCGTTCAGGTCCCAAACTAGAGGTCCCTCTGCTCTGGCACCACTTTGAAGTCAGCCCAGGACCGGACTTGCCCCCAGCTCCCACCCATGTCCCCTGCACACACGTCCCCTGGTAGCAGGGTGGAGGAACATTCTTTATAAATGCAGTGAAGACTCATGCCACCAGGGGCATCAGCCAACTTCAGCTTCCAGTAAGCCCTGTGCACAAATCCCACCCTCCCGACACCTCCCAGAGGACACACGGAGCTTCACTCTCAAATATGAAAGACAGCCGAGGATCACTGGACATTTGAAGACAATCCTACCGTGAAAGAGAATACAATAAATAGGAGAGAAAGAAGTTGAAGAAAGTAGCTAATTCACAGAATAGGAGGGGGAAGAGGGTATTTCTAAAGAAAAAAACATTGCCTCCATTAAAAAGAAAAAAAGCTATAAGAAACAAAGAACAAATCTTGTTTCTTGATGGAAATTCAGACTATGAAGGCTGAATACATACATATACACACACACATATATATATACTGGCCTCTCCCCACACGGCATGCAGGATCTTAGCTCCCAGATCAGGATCTAGCCCACGCCCCCTGCAGTGGAGGCAGGGAGTCTTAACCACTGGGCTGCCAGGGAAGACCCCAGGCTGAAATTGTTAAAGAAAAAGGTTAAGTATTGAAAGACAAGGTCATGGAAATCTCCCAGAAAGTACAAAAAAAAAAAAAAACACAAAAAAAACAACAAAACAACCTGTGGTATATCAATGGGGTGAAATGCTACCCAATACTAAAAATGGACAAACTGCTGGCTCAAGCAACAACATAAATGAATCTCAAAACATCCTGAACAAAGAGTTGTAAAAGCAAATAAATAATGTAGTAAAAACCAAGAATATGTGACAGAGACTCTAGGCAGCGCATAAAGCCTATAATATTCACTATCTGACTCTTTTCAGAAAGATTTCTGATCTACCATGTAAGAAAAAAAGTGTGGGAAAAAACAAAAGGCTCTGATAGGTAATCTAAAAGGTTTGAGGGTATTGAAAATTGTAGCGAAAGGCATTCTACAATGTTAGAATAAAATCTTAGATGTTAAAAAACTAAGCAAATGCAAAAAAAATGGGTCTATTATGAACTCTAGGAAAAACAAAAAGCTGCAAAATCAAGGCAATTTAATAACAGTGTGTTCTTGGCTTAGCAATTCACAACACTGACACGCTCATTACAAGGAAGACCCTGCTCAGGGACACAGGGCACCGTGAAGATGTTACCAGACGGAGCCTGGGGTGGGGCTGGGGGGGGTTGGGTGGGGCATCAGCAAATCGGGAGTGTGAATGAGTGGGAGACTCGTCTTCCATGCCAGAAAAAATCGACAAATAACGTTTGAGATTACTTACTCAACAGCTAGCAATATAAACATATAATTTGGAATGTGAAGGCAAATATTATCTAGGAGTTAAAATCTCTGCCTCTGGGAATTAGATCAAGTTAGTTAAAGTGGAGGCTGTGTCCTGTCTAAAACTAAAATGTAGTATAAAGCTTTAGTAATGTGAACAGTTTGGTACTGTGTAAATAATCAATGATATATAATAGAGAAGAAATAGGCTTGTGTATGATATGGAAATTTAACATGGGATACAGACGGCACTGTAAAACAATGAGAAATGGATGAATGACCCAGTAATTGGTGTTTGGACAACTACTTATTCACTACGGAAAAAAAAGTTTGATCTCCATCTTACACTCTGCACCAAAATAAATTCCAGATGGGCCAAATTTTTTTTTTTTAATGTTAAAATTAGAAGAAAATCTAAGAGAATATTTTTACAATTTTCTGAAGGAGAAAGTCTTTCTGACAGCAGAAAACAAAACCCTTTAAATTTCCATATAGCAAAAAACATCATAAATACATTTACAAATGTTTCTGAATTGAGAAAACAGTGATAGAATTTCAAAGACTTTTGTTATCCTTAATATGTAGGGCTTCCCTGGTGGCTCAGAGGTTAAAGCGTCTGCCTCCAATGTGGGAGACCTGGGTTCGATCCCTGGGTCGGGAAGATCCCCTGGAGAAGGAAATGGCAATCCACTCCAGTATTCTTGCCTGGAGAATCCCACGGACGGAGAAGCCTAGTAGGTTACAGTCCACGGGGTCGCAAAGAGTCGGTCACGACTGAGCGACTTCACCTCACCTAATATGTAAACTACACTTATGAA
Source organism: Cephalophus harveyi (assembly GCA_006410635.1). Lineage (NCBI taxonomy): Eukaryota > Metazoa > Chordata > Mammalia > Artiodactyla > Bovidae > Cephalophus > Cephalophus harveyi. The sequence goes on along the minus strand of SJYT01000884.1, from coordinate 912,731 downwards.
TCAATAAAAAAGACAAAAGATTCCAACATTAGACAAAGAATGTGATCAAGCAATTCACAAATGAGACACCACGATTGATAAACACATGAAAATATGCTCATCTTGCTATCAATACCATGTGATTTAAAGAAACAGTGAGACAGATCTCTCTCACATCAAATTACTGATGGTTAAGCAGATGGATGATATTGAGTGTAAGGGTTTAGAAAGCCAATGAGAACTGACATTGGTACCACTTTTCTGGAGGGCGATGTGGCAAAATTTTTCAGGATGTGAAGCTGGGCACATGCTTTGTCCACTTCTGGAAATTACTTCAAAGCAATAATGAGAGAAGCACGTAAGATATATGTCTAAGGCTGCCTGGAGGCTGAGCACCGAAGAATTGTTGCTTTCCAATTATGGTGCTGGAGAAGACTCTTGAGAGTCCACTGAACAGCAAGGAGATCAAACCGATCAATCCTTAAGGATGTCAACCTTGAATATCCAGTGGAAGGACTGATGCTGAATTGAAGCTCCCATACTTTGGTCACCTGATGTGAAGAACATCTTTTCACTGGAAAAGACCCTGATGCTGGGAAAGATTGGGGGCAGGAGAAGGGAGCAACAGAGGATGAGATGGATGGATGGCATCACTGACTCAATGGGCATGAGTTTGAGCAAGCTCCAGGAGATAGTGAAGGACAGGGAAGCTTGGTATGCTGCAGTTTATGGGGTGGCAAAGAGTCAGACAGGAATTAGCTACTGAACAACAACAAAGACCTGTTCCACCAGTTTCCCTGGAGCACAGACTTGCCTCACTCTCCACCCTGGCTTCCCTTCAGGGCATGCTGAAGGTCAAGAGCTGCAGCAGCACAGGGATCAGCCTCTGCAGAGGCAGATGGCAAACGCCCTTGTTCAGTCACTCAAGAGTCTTCTCCAGCACCACAATTTGAAGGCATCAATTTTTCAGTGCTCAGCTTTCTTTATGGTCCAATTCTCTAATCTGTACATGACTACTGGAAAACAGTAGCTTTGACTATACGGACCTTTGTTGGCAAAGTGACGTCTCTTCCTTTCCTTCCGAGGAGCAAGCATCTTTTAATTTTGTGGCTGCAAAATTTGGAGCCCGAGAAAACACAATCTGTCACCGCTTCCACTTTCCCCCTCCTATTTGCCATGAAGTGATGGGACTGATCTTAGTGTTTTGAATGCTGAGTTTTCAGCCAGCTTTTTCACTCTCCTCTTTCACCATCAAGAGACTCTTTAGTTTCCTGTCACTTTCTGCCATTAGAGTGGTATCATCTGAATATCTGAGGTTGCTGATATTTCTCCTGGAAATCTTGATTCCAGGTTGTGATTCATCCAGCCCAGTGTTTCACATGAAGTACTCTGCATATAAGTTAAATATACAGGGTGACAATATGCAGCCTTGATGTACTTCTTTCCCAATTTTGAACCAGTCAGTTCTTCCAGGTAAGGTTCTAACTGTTGCTTCTTGACCAGCATACAGGTTTCTTAGGAGACAGGTAAGGTGGTCTGGTATTCCCAGCTCTGTAAGAATTTTACATGCCCTTGAAAAGCAGCAATTTGTAGTTGATGGTAGAATACAGTAGAAGGGATAGTACGCCACTCTGAGGTTAGGTTATGAAAGACGATGACTTTCTTCTGCCTGATCATTCACTCCAAGGAAGACCAGCTGCCAAGGAAGATTCAGGAGCAGTGATACTGAGATGCCCAAATCAAGAATCTAAGCTCTCTTTTCAACAACCACAGGAATAGGGTGATCAACTTGCCCTGGTTTGCCTGGAGCCAACCGGCTTTTGAAGCTGAAAATCCCATATCCTGGGAATCTTCATTCCCAGGCAAACTTGCATCATGGGTGATCCTACATGTGAGGGAGTTTGGAAGCAGACTCGCCAGCCCCAGGCAAGCCTCCAGCCCAGCTGACAACCCGACTGCAACCTCACTAGCGGTTCTGAGCCAGAACCACCCAGTTAAGCTGCTCCCAGGATTCCTGGTTCTCAGAGACCGTGAGGTAGGGAAGATACCCTGGAGAAGGGAATGGCTCTCCACTCCAGTATTCTCGCCTGTAGAATTCCATGGACAGAGCTACAGCCTGTGGGGTTGCAGAGAGTGGGACATGACTTAACAACTGAACAACAACAACACTGATTTAAGCAACAGGGAACCTATTGAAAGGGGTTCAGGTAGCTCATGACCTTCTGAAAAGATGAAGAACCAAGCACAGGGTGCGCAGAGACAGTCACAGCCAAGACCACGCCACAGAGCCAGTGCGGACGCTGCCCGCTACCGCTGACAGGTACCACCAGCCCCTGCAGCTCTTCCGCATCCAGCTACAGGCACTCCTGCCCTCGAGAACTGACTCTAGTGCCCCCCGACTCTCACCAGAAAGGGGTCCACGGTCCATGTCTCTGCATGTCACTAGATCCCAGTCCAAAGATGGGGGATCTCGTCTAATTGGCTGAGGCTCCATCATGTGTCTCTACCTTACCTTTGAGCTACTATAACAAAATACCACTGGCAACTTAGAAACCACAGAAAATTATGTCTCACAGTTCTGGAGGCTGGAAGTCCAGGATCAGATTGGGTCTAGTGAGAACCCCCCTCCTGCTTCTTGAATGGCTGTCTTCTGTTCGCGTTCTATGGTGGGAAGGTCAGGGGAGCTCTGTGGAGTCTCTTTTCTAAGGGCGCAAATCTCATTTATAAGGACCCCACCTTCATGACCTATGCACCTCCTGAAAGGGAATTTTTGATGTTTTCAGGTTCTCTAGTGGGCATGGGGGCGGGCACACCCTGGGTCAGAAGGGTGGGAATTTCCCCAGTCACTGGAAGGGAAGTCGGACACTAGGTAGCCAGATAAAAGACAGGTCCACATCAACCTCATAAGCAGGAGGGACAGTTAAACAACATGGCTTATGAACATACCTACCTACTCATCTGACACTTGGTCCGTGTTAGTTGCCACACAGCAGCCAAGGTGATGGTGTGAAAACATAAGTGAGGTCCTGCGCTTCCCCAGCTGTACAGCATCGCTGGCTGCTACTGATGTTCAAATAATCCAAACCATGGAAAAGCACAGCCTAGATCCAACCCCTCTCCTTCTTGTCTCCTTCCCTGTCTCCCCTTCTACACTATGCTCTGCACGCTAGCCTTGGGCCACCCCATACAACAAGCTTGGCTAGCTTCTGCTTCAGGGCCTTTGCCCAGGCTGTGTCCTCTGCTGAGGCGACTCAACTACTCAACCGTGCGTGGGGACTCCTTCTCATTGATCAGAACTCCCATGAGATGCCACATCTCTGAGACCTTCCCTGTCCAAGGTTCTAAAGCTGCTCTTTCACCTTCAACCTGCATCCTAATCATCTTACCTTGCTGGGCATGTGGTAGACAGCCCATTGAGGGCAGTGGCTTCTGTAGCAAAGAGGAGTCTGTTTCCTGCCAAAACTCAGTGGGAGGTATGAATGAGGGATATCTTGGCAGGGGAGGGGGAACGGGGGTAGCGGATAGAGGTTTGTGCTTCCTGGGCAGTTGACAGGAGAGAGGCAAGCTGTTTGTCAGCAGAACCAAAAAATAGCCATGATGATCTGACCCAGGGCATTTGATCTTAGTCGTCACCAGCAGCTGAGTGAGGAATCCCTTGGTTATAAGCCAGTCCCTCCTCCCGTCCAAGAGAGGAATCCCTCAGCTGTTGGGCGAGTGGACAAGACAGACCAGAAGAGAACCATGCCTGGCTTAACACAAGGCCCATGGCATCCAACTCCCTTCAGCAACTCTTCCAAATGTGGATTTATTTTAAATATTTATTTCTTGCCATTAAACAGGGTGGGGGGGATCTTTAATAAAAGGCAGAGAAAGCAAAGCTGAGTTAGTAGGATTAGCAGTGGGAAAGGAGGAATGAGGAGGGAGCAACTGCCAAAGTTGTTGGGAATGGGGGTGGAATCTGGCCCTGAGCTTCCTGGCAACCTGTGTAAAAAGGGAAACCTGATCAGTTATGCAGCTCTTCTTGTTAGCAAGGGAGATGCTTGCCAGTTCCTCGAGGGAAATGCAGTTGATCTTTGGTCTGTTTTTTACAGGCACTAAATCCTGAATGAAATTTCTCCCTCAAGGCTTTCAGAAGGGTCATTGATTGATGCAATAAACACTAGTCCTTGCTTCACAGTAAATGTGGAAGTGAATCTCCAGTGATCCAGGGGGCATTTAAGTTGCAGCTCGTTGCATTAATGTTTTACTTGGGTATCAGTAGTAGATGAGAAACGTCTCAGATTGGCTTTTCTTTCCGAAGATCTGAGCTTCATTCACTTAGAACATGTCAGTGTCCTCACAGGGACCTAGAAGTGACTGGGATTGTTGGTAAATTTTTTGTAGGGGGCAATCATGAAGAGCCTGACCTCCCATCGCAAAGTTCTGGTCAGCTCCTATTGTGTGAAATACACAAGGGAGAAACCAGGGAAATATTTTACCGTTAGGCTAAAAAGTTGTCTTATGGAGACGGATGACAAACCAGAAATGTCCAAGGGTGGAGAGCATGGAGCAATGGAGTCAGACAGATCTGGGTGTGAATGTGATCCTACTTTTAACTAGCTGTGTGGCTTCAGGCAAGTTTCTTAACCTCTCTGAGCATGGTGTCCCTGTCTGCAAAAACAGCAATGATGCCGATTGCCTCGGATTACTGAGAGAGTCAAATGGTAAGGTCCCTGAAAGTGTGTGTCACGTGCCCTATTCATGTCAACCCTCTTCGTACCGCCTGACCCCCAACTAGTTCTCAGGGGATCTGAGTGGAGTTCTTCATCCTTATGTGGCTACAGGGCAGCTTCTTGAGGGAACAAGGTAGGACCCCCGGTGCAAATTCTCTGTGTCGCACAGGAAGAAGCTGGAGCTCAGACAGAAGAGTCACGCGCCCCAGGTTCCATGGCAGGGGGTGGCAGGCCAGACCTCAGACCTGGGTCTCTGAACCATGCAGACTCTCTGTGCCCACCAAGCGTGATGACTGAAGACTCCTGGCCTGCAATGCCCAAGGACCCAGCCTCACTCCAGAGTTGGAGCCTGGAGGCCGACTGTTCCTGGCAAAGAGAAGCTAGACTGGGCCAAATGGATGGGGAGATTTAAATAGAAAACCAGCACCACATGGAAAAATCTCCTCTTTGCCTCACTCCTCAGCTCATCCTCTCAAAGACCATTTTGCTTTTTGGAGGCTGTGACCACCTTCTCTCTTTAAGCTCTTGGCTTTCTGGCCTCATCTGGGCTCCTCTGCCCCACCCACTCTTGAGTCATCGTAGCTGGCCACGCGTTACACACCCTGCCGCTTTGAGACCTGCAGGTCTCTGCCCGCGCTGTTCGCCTTCCTGGAGCGCCATCCTACCGCTGGTGGAAATTCCAACCCCCCCTGTCAGGGCCCACCTCTGACACCCTTTCCTTGGTGAATCCTTCTCAAAAGGAATACGTGGCTTCCTCCGTGGTGTCCTTTCCTCTCCCTGCCCAAGCACCCGGCCTCCAGTATAAAGTTGTGCATTAATTATTGAATTAATCTGAGTTAACTACCAGTTCCTCCATCTCCTGGCCAGACCACGACCTCCTAAAAGGACCAGGTCTAACTAATCTTGGTACTCCCCAGTACCCAACACTCCGCCTGGCACTGAGCAGAAGGACACTCGGGAAACTTTCTATAGTTATATTGAAAGTCATATAACTCTGATGTTAATTATCGTTACTTGAGCATCTACTGTGAGCAGTCTGGGGCTAGGCTGTTTAAACAGTTTCATGGCTCCTCACATGGAGCTGGCAATGTGGGTTGTTATTCCTGTGTCCCACTGTGCGGATAGGAAACTGAGGCTCAGAGAAGGGAAGTCTTTTGCTCAAGATCACACAGGAAGTAGAAGATGAGGGATTTCAAGAAGGTGTGTTTGTGATGCCAGCGTCAAGGGAAACAAAAGACGTGGCACATACAGAGGTTCTCCCCTCAACCCCCAGCTTCCAGACGCCAAGAGCTGGGAGCATGTCCTGGGGTCTGACCATGGACGCCGTGTGGGACTCAGGCTCCCAGCCAGCAGGGAAACCGACAGGGAACTCCATTCCCGACAGAACATCTCCCCGGGGCGGTACCCACTGGAGACCGCCTGTGCCAAGACTTTCAGGGCTTCCACGGATGTCTGATGGTCGGGAAGCCCCTCGCTAAGCAGCGCCCCGCCCCGGCGCGGTCTTGAGGTCGAATTCCTCCTGACAACTTTCTGCTAGAGGTTACACCTCGGTTTTAGAGCCAGAGCTGCACAGCCTCCCCTGACAGGAGAGATCTCGCACTTGGGCCCCTTGCCTAGCAGACAACGCCAGAAGAACGCGGTTATTTTGGGAGTAGTTGTCTTGGTTACGCCATCCCGCGGTGTTCTCTACTCCATCCTAACCCGTCAGGTTTCTAAGCGTGGAGTAAAGCCTTTCAAGCTTTTAAACACCGTCTTTATGAAAATTCCGCCCGATCTTTTCCTTGCTACCTTGTTGCTCTGCGATGTTGAATCCCATTTCACGGATGAAGAAATTGAGGACCCAAGCAAGCGATTTCGGTTTAAACATCTTTCCCAAGACAGCCCGGGACCAGCAAATCCGGTTCTCAGGATCTCAATCCCGGTAACAAATTCCGATTTGAAGAACACGTGCGGCTCGCGACGTTAAAACCACAGCCCCACGTAAATAGTTAAACATTTCAAATGAAACCCCCAGCCCGCTTCCCCCAGCTTTTAGCGGGATGCACCTGGCTTTACAACTTCAGTTTGTAATTCCGAATGGCTGGGCATTCAAAGGGTTAAACCGGATCAGGAGGGGGCCTATTGCGGGCAGCAGAGCCAAGAAAGGGTTAAAAATATCAACACATTTACTCCCCCGTTTGGTTCACAAGGGGCAGCAACAGGAGTGGGGGAGCCAGGGAGCCCCCTCAAGGAATGACTTTTTTAATCTAGAACTTTTAATTTCGACCAAAACCAAAAAAAAAGTGTCCCAGTTCCAAAGTTCTTTTAACCTTTTCCTTTTTTCATTATTATTTTTTTTCTCGATTTCTCCGCGGGCTGGTTTATAAAAGTCGCCCTGTCCTTTTGGGTTCGAGGAACCAGGTTCCCCCCACCCCCGCTCCCCTCCAGGCAGGGCGCGGGGCGGGGGCGCCGAGGGGACCCCGGGAGTTTTCTCCCGGGGCCGGGTTGGGACGCGCGGCTGGTGAGTCCCGGCTCCGGGCCCCTGAATTGGGGGGTCCGCGTCTGCCCCAAACGCCGCTTTCTTCCGTTTTCCATGTCATTTCCTGTACTAATAAGATGGTGGTCAAAGCAGGGGAGGAGAGCAGCAGCGAGTCGCCGCCGCCGCCGCCGCGCCGAGGCTGGCGCTGAAACTTTGCCGGGGCCCAGCGCGCCCGCAGCGCGGCCGCTCCCGCCGCGGGGGCCGCCAGCCGGGGCCGCGCCGCCTGCGCTCAGCGGCCGCGGGGGCGGCGGGCGGCCGGGGGCGCAGCGCCCGCGGCGCGGGGGGGTCCGGGCGGCGCAGGAGCGGGGGGGTGGCGGTGGCGGTGCGGCTCGCCCCGGCCCGAGGTGGGTTAACCCTTCGGCAGGTAGCTGCCGCCGCCGCCGCTGCGGGACTCGGGGCCGCCCCTCCGCCTCCTTCCTCCCCGCCCGCGCCCCGCTCGCTCGCTCGCCTGCCTTGTTACAATGTAGCCTTTGCTCTGCGCCGGCGTGCCGCCCGCTGACGGACGTGGCCGCCGACCAATGGCAGCGGCCGCCCGGGCCCCGGGCGTTCGGCCTGAGAACGCGGAGACACGGGCGGGGCGGGGCGCCGCGGGCTGGACGGCTCGGCGCGGCCGCCGCCGCTGCTGCTGGCCTAGTGCTCGGGGGGCGGCGTGGGGGGGTGGCGCTCTGGGCTCGGCCACGGGGGTTGCGGCGGACGTGGGAGGTACGAGTCCTGCCGGGGTGCGGTGGGGGGCCCTCTTTCCAACGCGGTGCACGATTTCCCGGTAAACGTGGTCGCGCCGGAGCCCATGTCTTTTAACACGTTTCGCATCCCAGGTGCGGTGTAGACTCTTCGGGAAATCTCTCCGGAGTGTAGCCTCCATTCCCACTCCCTACCCCCGCCTTCCCCAAGGTAGTCTCCTCTGCAGGCACTTGGCGGCCGATGACCTTTCTCCGGTCAAGGCCAGCACGCCCCAGGCAAGTGGCTGCAAGGAGAATACAGAATGTCTTGAGCGCTGGTCGGTGCTGGTGGGAAAGTTGCTCGTGTCTTGTACGGGGTGGTGTTGGGCGATAGGGGCTTAGACCACCCCCGGGATGGGCTGGGACTTCAGGGAGAAAAATGTTAAGCCTCTCTTCTTTCTCAGATGCTTGTTTCATGTGGAGTAAGGCTGTTGTAGATAATTTAGAGTGGCTGAAAGGAAACACACCCAGCTCTTTGTCCGCGGGGACAGGGGGAAGAATGAGACCGGGCTCTTGATGCCTGTAAACTGGGGGTTCTGTCTGTGCTTAGCAAAAGAATTTTCCATGAAGCATGATGCCTGTGGCACCCAAGCTGTCCTTCGCCCTCATTTCCCCTTGAGAGAAAGGAAGGGGTTGGGGCTATGAGGTCCATGTGGCAGATGTAACTCTCCTTCCCTGGGGAGTGGGGCATGATTTTTGCTCACTGACTTTCTCAGAGGTGGGTGAGCAGAGTTCTGTGTAGGCACGTGTCTGTAAACCTTCCTCTCTGGAATAGAGCCCAGGCTGGTTGCTTTAGTTTAATGAAAAAGGGCTTCTCCATTGGAGTCCTCCTTCCTCATACTGACCTGGGACTTCGGTCTTGGCATGATTACCTTTGACCTCTCTGGATCTTGTTCTTCCATCCCTAAAGTAGGGCCAACAAAGCCTGTCTGGGCAGGCAGTTGTGAGATGGAAAGAGACAGCACAGAGACAGTGCCTAGCCCATAGCCCACAGTGAGTTAAGAAGTATTTTTCTTCCTGGGATTATTGCAGAACACTCTCCAGGGAATATCAGAATTGCCCAATAAGCTCCACCCAGGTCCGTTCAGTCCCAAATTTGCTGGGGCCTCCAGGGGCAACTGAGGCAGAATCTGTGCTGCCTACCCTAATGACGTGCTCAGAGGTGAGGGGCTCCCCTCACTGGTCCCAGGAGTCCTTCATCAGCCCTCACAGCTTTCACTTACATATTACTCTGACCTGAGTTACAGTTCTGTCCTCTTGACCCTTTGCATTGATGTGTTTCAAAAATTTGTTGTCTTTGGTGTCAAGTAAGACTTCTGAATGTTTCCTCACCTGGACTTAAATGGGGGAGGGGTTTCCCCTGGTTCTAAGTTCTTGGCGAGAGTGAGGGAAGTGAAGACCACTGGCGAGTAGGCAGGAGTCGTTCCTCTTTATTCAGCTGCCTCTTCGGCTTGTTCTTGGCTATCTCATAGTTATGACCCACACACAGAGTCCGAGGCTGTTCCATCGTTTTCTTTCCTAAACCACCTCCAGGGCTCTCATCTTGTCCAAGGCTACCACCATCTTGCTAGTCCCTAAGGCAGAAACCTTGGTGTCTCCATTCCCACACTGCAATCCACTGTATCTCCAGATCTGGGGAATTTCAGCCTATTAAATTGAATCCATCCACATCCTCTCTGTCTTCTCTTCTCAGGCGTCTTGGTCAAGCACCACTGTCTATTCCCAAGACAATAGCACGAGCCTCCTAACTCCACCTGTGACTGCCCCTCCACGTCAGTGTTAGGGTGGCAGAGTGATCTGTTCCCAAGAAGATCACAGCAGACTCCTCATTTCCGCATAAAGCGTTGAAAAGTCTTTGCGGTACTTGTGGGGTAAAGAACCAAATTGTTCCCATGGTTTAGAAGCCTCTGAGTGATGTGGCCCTATCCTTTCCTTGGCCTCGTCTTCCCTCTTTCCTGTATCTCTCTGATCTCTCCTGCACATGTTGGTCCCTTCTTCTGGAATACGGAAACAGTTGTGATCTAATGAATGAGCTAAGGTTGGGGGACAGCAAGATGGAGTGAGTGTCTGGCGGTGCTTAATGCTACACCCTAAATATTTCCAGTTCCTCCAGGCAGGCACGTGTAGGACTGACTGTAGCTCCCCCTTGTGCTGGCTGGGGCTGTGTGACTGGCCGGTGAGTTAACTACAGTGGCCCATGCCACTTCTGGTCCGGAGCATCTGGTTGCTGGGGTGAGACCCTCCTGACCGCTCTTTTCCTGTGGCAACTGGCAGGAGGTAGGGTTGGTGGCTGCTTCTGCTGGCCTGGGTCCCTGTGTCGCTCCCTGAGTGGAACCCCCATGGTGCCTCATGATGGACGTGCAGCGTGAGTGATGGTTAAGCCTTTGTTGTTTCAAACTACTTAGATTTGGGGGTTGTTTGTTACTGCAACATAACCTAGCTTGTCCTGACTGATACAGAGACTGAGGGAGCATTCTAGGCAGAGATAAGTACACACACACAGGCTTGGAAAAGCTCATCCTCAGTGGCCGGGGTGATCTTTTTGACAAATAAATCTGAGTCTGTCAACCCCTGCCCGAACAGCCTTCTGGAGTTCTTCAGTTGCCCTTCAGACACCGTGGGGACACCGTCTCGAATCCCTCCATTGATCATGCTCAGCCTAACGTAGTACTTGACTCATGTTTCCTCTGCCTTGGAGATGCATTCCATGTCACCTGTGTCGGTCTCCTCATCCTTCCTGTTTCAGCTTCAGCATCACCTGTTCAGGGAAGCCCTCCCTGGCTAGGTCAAGCCCTCCGCGGGGCTCTCTCACGGCCCACGTGCCTTTCCTTTATAGTACACGTCTTAGTGGTGGTTTTACATTTATTGGTGTATTTACAGATTGCAGGCTTCCCTGGTGGCTCAGTGGCAAAGAACCCACCTGACAATGCAGGAGACTCGGATTCAACCCCAGGGTTGGGAAGATTCCCCTGGAGAAGGAAATGCAACCCACTCCAGTGTTCTTGCCTAGGAAATCCCATGGACAGAGGAGCTTGGCGGGCTATAGTCCAGGGGGTCACAAAACACACAACTTAGCGACTGAACGACAACATTGAGTGCAGTCTTGCGCTTTCATCAGAGCATAAGCTCTGTGAGGGTAGGGCCTGGTTTGGTGTGCACGTGCTGCTGTGTCTCCATTGTCTGTGCACAAGAGTTGCTCAGTAAATACCTTCTCCTGAGCATTGACTGCAGGCTCATGGTGTGCTGGGAGCTAAGGACAGGATTCATTATAAATGTTGCTTCCCTGGGGTGTGGGCAGGTAGGTCCAGCAGGAAGGAGGTGTCAGGTGTGGCAGGCAAAGTGATTGGCCCTTAGAGTATGGATACCACGCTTCCCATATTTACAGATGTTCATACCCTCAGAAGGACTGTGTTTCTGGGATGTATGAGAGAAAATTCCAGGAGGGCCAAGAGGGTGAGATTTAGCAGATCGTTGAGGTCTCTGATCTGGAGACTATATGATTTAGTGAAGGAAGGGCACAATAAGAGATCCAGGGCTGAGGAAAATGAAGATCATGGTGATGAAGGCAGCTAATGTTTACTGAATGCTCACTGTGTCCTAGGTATGGTCCTAAGCATGTCACATACCATATGCAGAAAACAGAGATAGGTATTATTATTGTTTCCATTTCACAGATGGGGAAACTGAGGCCCCAAGAGGTGATGGAAAGGATCCAGGGCCACCCAATGATGTAGCCAGGCTTGGAACCCTGGATCTGATGCCATCTCCCTAGGATGCCCTCTTAGAGTGAGGGAGAGAACTCCAGACCCGTCAAGGAGAAGCTGCTTAGGAAAAGTCACATAGGGCTATAAGGTTTCCCGGAGGTAACCCACCTGACATCGCGTTTGAGCAAAAAGGTTCTTGGCTTAGAGATGCCTGGTAGCCTTGGTGCCAGGGCTCGTCTAGAACCATCTGGTGCCTCCTCCATCCCTGTTAAGGCCTAGGAATCCTTAGAGGCCCCAGAACGCTGTACTCTTAGAGTGGGCCTGGGAGGGACTTCCCTACAGCTGGTCCGGGGCTGCACTGGAAAAATAAGCCGTGCAGAAAGAAAAAAAAACAAGCAAAAAGAAAAATGTGCTGTTATTTTTAAAAAGCCTGTTTCATATTGCAGATTTATATCTGCGTTGAAAAGGCCAGCATTCACAGAGGCGGTCATAAGTGGTGGCATGCCCAGGGCGAAGGCTCTGTGAGGGGGAGGCCTGGGGCATCCGGCGGTTCTTCCTTCCTTCATCAGGTGGTCAGTGCACACAGCCGCACTGTGCTGTGCTTAGGGGTGCAATGCGAAAGCCAGTCCTTAACCCTCCAGAACTCGCTGGTCCGTCTGGGGAGGTGGGCAGTTAACCAAGCAGTTTCAGGTTACAGCAGAAGGGGACAAGAGAGTGGGCCATGCACTCTAAGTCAAGGAAAGCTTCCCTGAGGAGGAGGCCTTTCAGCTGGGTTTTGAAGGATGAGTAGAAGTTGGAGAGAAAGGAAGGCATTCCAGCATGGAGTGTGGCTTGTAGGAAGGCATGTGCACACGGAAGGGCTTGGAGAGGCTCTGGCAGTTTGTTTGACTGAAGGTGCAGAAAAGGGAGGAGGTGAAGGGGGATGAAACTGGAAAGAAAGAATAGCAATGATAATAGTAAGATGACTGGCACACCAGCTCTGGCCCCGCCTCAGGTCCTTTGCACTGGTTGCTCCCACCGCTGTATCACTCTTACCCATTGGCAGAGTGGGCACTCTCCATGACTCCCCACCTCCACTGGGATTTGCTCAGATGTCACCTCTCGTGGGCACTTTCTTGTTTAAAATCGCAACCCCTGTCCCCTTATCCTGCTGTTTCCCTGCCTTTTTTTTTCTCCATAGTGCACAGCATGTATAAACATGCTTTGTGTTTTACTTATGTTGGTTTTGTCTGCCTCCCTTAATGATGCTATAAGTTCCCAGAGAGGGGGGAGTCTTGTCAGTTTTGTTCAGGGCTGCATGAGCAGTGCCTGGCACCTAGTAAGGCCTCGTATTTGTGGAATGAATGAATGAATGGAACACTTACTATTAATGTAGGCAAAGTCCTTCGTACCGTGTTTTCTATTTCATCTTCCCAGCAGCACCGTGAGATTGGTGCTATTATTTCCCTTTAGGAGCCCGAGGCTCAGAGAGATGGACTGACTTGCCCAAGGTTTCCCATTTGGTTGGCAACACCTTTGGGATTTGAACCCAGGTCTCCTGGCTCCTGAGCCATCCCACCTAACACGGACTCTATCCCAACCAGATTGTAAAAAGGTTATGACCGCTCTGCAGAGGAGTTTATACTCTGTCTGTGGGGCCTCTGGGAGCCAGAGAAGGTTTTATGAGGATCGAGCTGACATGGAGAACAGGCCCAGGTCCCAGTCGTCAGCAGCAGCGGCAGCTTGGGTGTGAGGCTGGAGGCAGGGAGGCCAGCTGGGAGGCTGTTACAGCGTCAGGGTAGGAGAGGGTGAGGATGAGGGCATGGTGGAGGCCGTTCCAAAAGGGAGGGTGGGGGCCGGGGGAGAGGACTTGCCCCTCTGCACTGAGACTCAGTGCAGTTAGGTTGGAGCACACTTCTGGGGGCTGAAGGCTTCCTGGAGTGTGTCTGACTTCACTTCTGAGTAGCCATGGCACCCCCAGATAAGATGCAGCAAAGTCCCTTGGACTGGCCTGTGTTCCTGGCCCTGTTCTTGGCAGCGGGATGGGATGGAGAGGGAGTGTGTGGGCGGGGCGCCCTGGAGGGGGCGTGGCCTCAGGTCCAGCCCTGCCCCGGCTCTCGGCAGCTGGGAGACGCTGGTAAGAGGCTTCCCCTTGTGCACAGTCGGGGTGATAATGGTGCTGGCCTCACAGAGCTCCTCGGGAGGCAGCACCCAGCACCGGTGCGGCACAGGGCCAGCTCTGGGGGGCCAGCTCCGTGGATGTGAGAGCGGGACCACAGGGGCGGCGTCTCCCAGGGCACTGACATAGTCTTGTGCCGCTTGCCAGGGACAGCACTGCCCGGAGATGGGAGGGTGCATGCTCACAGGGGCCTCTACTTAAAGGTGACCTGACCGTGCCTTCAGACACACTGCCCCAACGGGCTTGTGTTCAAAGCCAAACACGCTTGAGCTTCAGTCTCCCTTGCTGTAAACAGAGACGGTAAAGTCAGTCCTGTATTACCTGCTGTGGAGAAAAACTCCTTCCTCCGTGTTATTTCTGGACCACATTTTAAGAGGACCGTGTATCGAGCATCAGGGCACTTGACATCGGCCCATAAGGTCTCTCTCATCCATTTCTGGATGAGGAAACTTGGCTTCAGAGAGGGTATGTGACTAGCTTCAGATCACACAGCCATCATCTGATCTTTTCAATCGCCTGAAGAAACCCACCTTAACAAAGGTGGCTTCTTTGTGTTATGTAGCAGTTCCCTGCAGGGCCCCTGGGTGCTTTCAACCCAGGATTTGATTATAAGCTCTTGGCTTCCCTGGTGGCTCAGACAGTAAAGAATCTGCCTGTAAAGTGGGAGACCTGGGTTTGAACTCTGGGTTGGGAAGATCCCCTGGAGAAGGGAAAGGCTACCCACTCCAGTATTCTGGCCTAGAGAATTCTGTGGCCAGAGGAGTCTGGCGGGTTACTATGGTCCCTGGGGTCACAAGGAGTTGGACCCGAGTGAGTGACTTTCAGTTTCACAATTTTCCTGCAGGGCCCCTGGGTGCTTTCTACCCAGAGTTTGATTATAAGCCCTTGGTTTCGGGACCCTGTCCCCACCCAGGAACCTCACGAATCAGATCTTACTGGTATATCTGGGCCAACTAAGAGCCTCCAGTGAAACGACGCTGGGTGAGGGGAGCGGAGGTGAAGAGCAGAGGGCCGCTCGCTGTCTTGCTCCCCAGTACCAGCCCCAGATCAGGGTGGATGCTGAGGGATGGGAGCCCTGTTTGCAAAGTGAGGCGCCCCGGGCCTCTGGAGCCTTCTGCGCCTTCTAGGGCTTTCCCTGCCACCCCTCTCCCGTATCCCCCAACCTGACCCATAAGGGCAACTCAGACCTCTCCCCAACTTCACACTTCTCCCACATCCTTTATCGTTAGCCTCTGAGGTGAGCAGAGCCACTCTCATAGCGCCCAGTTTATAGTTGAGAAAACTGAGGCTCAGAGACAGGAAGTGGCTTGCTGGAGCAACCAAGCTAACATTCTAACTCCAAATCTAGCATCTCTTCCTCTGCATCCCAGGCCTCCACCTCCTGCAATCAGAGCACAAGGGGAGCCTCTGAGAGCATTTGGCCCGGTTCTTCCCAAAGGGCAGGCTGTCCGACCCCTGCTTACATATCTGCGGTGGCTGGAGCTCGTCCTGTTCTGGGGGGACTGAGGCCGCAGACCCCAGGCGATGTTCATGAAGGAATGGGGGTGGTCAGCGATGTGCTGACCAGTAGACTGCTTCTTCCAGGCAGGCTTGGGGGCGAGAGGGATCAGCAGGCAGGCTATCAGCTTGTCTTGGGCTGGGCTGCTGTGGACGTCACTGAGCAAGTATATATGGAACCACCCCCACGATGTCAGCTTCCCCAGAGCAGCTTCTCTCACTATCTCGTACTTTCCCCAAGGAAAACTGCTGAGGGCCGGGGAGGGATCCTGCTGCCCGATGCCCAGGGGATGGACATGGCTGGCTTGGGAGGCTCCAGGACGGCTGCGGGGCGTGGGGAACGGCCCACCCAACCCACAGCCTCAGCAGGGAGTGAGCCTCTTGTAGGGGCAGCCGACTGGGACCTGGCTGGGCTGGACTCGGCATTGTCGAGCCCCAAGGTACAGGGCGGGTGGGCTCTGGGTGGGTGAGGGAGGAGTTGAAGGCTGGGACCCCACTCAGCCACACAACCCAGCACTTGACTGCTCCAACCCCAGCAAATGGGGCTTTTCCTGGGGTGGGTCAAGGCCCTTCCTCAGACCAGCTGTGTCCCAGAGGAAAAGTCAGAGGGGGCTGATATCTGGGGAGGAGGTGAAGAGATTCAGAGGCTGAAGGTGTCATAAGGCAGAAGCCCCTTAGCCTGGGGTGGAGGTGGGCAGGGCAATGGGATCTGCAGAAGGAATCAGCCAACTCAGCAACTGAGCAGAATTTACCCCCAAGAGGAGATGTTGGGTCTTGCAAAGGGAGGATGAGCAGAAAGGGAAGATCCAGGTCAGAATTTTGGACGGGGCGGTCCCAGGTCTTTTATAAACATTGAGTGGGCATGCGTGCAAAGTCGCTTCAGTCATGTTACGACTCTTTGCAACCCCACGGACTGCAGCCCGCCAGGCTCCTCTGTCCATGGGATTTCCCAGGCAAGAATACTGGAATGAGTTGCCATGCCTTTCTCCAGGGAATCTTCCCGACCCAGGTATCGAACCCACATCTCCTGCGGCTCCTGCATTGTAGGGAGATTCTTTACCACTGAGCCACTGGGGAAGCCCTTTATAAGCATCAGTAACAGCCAAACCTGAAGGAAGCTTATCGGTGTATATGGGCCCTACCTGAAGAAGGGTGCTGCCCAAATCATCTTATTAGCCTCAGTTTACAGAGCAAATATTGGGGCCCAGAGATGGGCGGTGACTTACCCAAAGTCACACAGCTATTAACGGCTGAGCCGGGATTTGCACCCAGGTTAGGTCTGACTCCAGAGGCCGAGCTCTTCATCGCTGTGAGGGGCTGCCTCACTGTTACCGCAGTGGGAACTGTCGTCAGGAGCCTGTGCTGGGAGGGACAGTGGAGTCGAGGGCCTGCAGATTCCAGAAGTGTGCCCCATGATGCCAGGCAGTAAGAGAAAGAACAACATGGACCAGCAGTGACATCAGGCCAGTTACCCTCTCTGTGCTTCTACGGGCTCACCTGGGAATGGGGGTGCCTGGCACAGGTGCTGCCCCTGTTCCTGGGTGGCTGGGACCTTCCCGTGCAGCATTTGGGTCGGCACTTGTCTAGGGAGCACCCCTTTGGGCTCTGGAGGTCCAAACATAAACATAATTTGGATGGGCCCTGCACTGGAAACACCAGGGCCAGGGAGAGGGTGGTCCACAGACTACTGCCCATCCGTGAGTTTCCTGTGGCTGGTCCTTGGCACGGTAGGTGCAGACCTTAGAGTAAGTGTTGAGAAACTCACAGCGGCAGCTTGACACTGCCGCATCCTTTCTTATTGTAATTTACAAAAGCATCAGTTGGCAACAGATTGGAAAACAAAAAAAAAAAAAGCCTCTTTACCATAAATAGCTTGAGCAGCTCTGGCCCAGATCCTAACTGTGATTGAAGGTAGGAAGTGCCCTTGCTGCTCAGAGACAAGGTGGGAAAAGGAGCAAGTATTCTGCCTTGGTGGCGGGGGAGGGAGAGGAGCGCTAGGCTTCCCAGGAGTGCTGTTGAGCTGGACCTTGAAGGAGGAGTGGGGGAAGAGGGAAGGACGTTGTTGGCGCCGGGAACAGTATGTGCAAAGGCAGGTGTCGTGAGGTTCTGAGGGTTCCGGGCATGGCCGGTGATCAGGGTGTTTGGAGAAGAGGTGGTGGATGGGCCGTGGAGAAGCAGGTCAGGGCCAGCCCAGGAAAGCCTTGACTGCTCGGCTAAGGAGTTGAGACCTCAAGACTGGCCCGGGGTCAGAGGTCGTGAGGCAGAGGATAAGATCATGGCTGCGTGGGCACTTTAAGGCCCGAAGGGGCCATCCATGTGGAAGGTCCCTTTGGTCTTCAGCCTTGAGGGAGGCTGCCTCGTGGTCCCCAGAGGAGTGAGTGGCTGGTAAGCAGACTCCAGAGTTTGGCTGGTACCTAGTTGCTCCGGGAGTCAGTCCGGGCTGGGTAGGCAGGCCATTCTCCGGTGTGAGGGGCAGGCCTTCCCAGGCCGTCCTGGTCAGTGGGTGGGCATCTGGTGTGGTTGAATGACCGTGGCGGAACCCTTTTGTGCCCCCCGCCCCCGCCCTAAGCTGCCAGTGCTGCGAGCTCACGGGGTGTGTCGGCCGCCTATAGGAGTCCAGGGCCGAGTTTGGGAGGGGGAAGGCCTGAGGCCCCGGGCTGAGTTTGGGGGCTTGGCCAGGCCCCAGGAACCTGGTATGTGAGGAGCCTGGGGTTTGCTTAAGAGATGAGCCGTGGACGAAAGCCTGAAGCTGCTTCTTGCACGAACCCTTTCTGATGGGCCAGAGCTGAGCTGAGGCCTGCTTTTGAGGCCTGAGGGCTAGACGCTTGATGGAGGTGGCAAGGCAGGGTTGCTGTCCCCACGAGGCCAGCTCCCGGGAGCAGACGGCGCGGTGGCGAGGCAGCAGAGTCCCTGCTGTGGCCCAGAGGAGGGAACTGCCCTGTCCCAGGGCCCCTGGGAACAGACCACGGCGCTCCTGGGCCTGCATGTGGCCACAGACCCTCCCTATCAGGGAGCTGCGGGGAGGACCTCCCCACTCCGCCCCACCTACTCTCCTCCCCGGGGCCCCGTGCAGGGTGGCCCAGGCTCTGGCTCCCTCCCTGCAGCTCCCTGTTGGTGACGGCCCCACGCAGCAGGCCTGTCTGGCTGCCATTCAGCAGGGAGTCCAGCAGGCGTTTGCAGGAGTCACTGGGCTGCTTTGGTTTTGACCGTGGCCTTGGCGGTGCTGGAAGGGATTTCTCTGGTGGCTCAGATGGCACAAGGATCTGCCTGCAGTGCAGGAGACCTGGGTTCGCTCTCTGGGTCTGGAAGATCCCTGGAGAAGGAAATGGCACCCCCCTCCAGTACTCTTGCCTGGGAAGTCCCATGGATGGAGGAACCTGGTGGGCTACAGTCCACGGGGTCACAAAGAGTGGAAAACGACTGAGCAACCTCACTTTCACGCTGGTGGTGCTTGAAGGCTTGCCTCTCCTGAGGCAGGAGAGGGCAACTCTGGGGCAGCTGGACTCCCCGCCTTCTGCCCTCCAGGCTTCGTCCTGCTGCCCCAACCTCTCCCAGAGCTGGCACTTCTCTCTGTGAGCAGTGGGTGGCACCGTCTTGCTTGGCCGCCTCTCTCCTCGTAGGCGCACCTCCGAGCCTGTTCTTCGTGGGCTGCGTGGCCTTCCTTCCCACGCGGGCCTCCGAGGCCGGCCCTCTGCTCCAGCCTCCTCTGGCAGGGACTGAGCCTGGCCGCTTCTCCCTCTGGCCTCCCTGTAGCTCTGTCACCTGCGCCAGCTCTGGTTCCCTGGGCTGGTGAGGCCAGGACTTGCTGGCCCGTCTCCCAGGGTTCCCTCCCCCAGTTTCAGGTAGAAACCGGGACTCCCCCTGGCCCTTCTCGGTGGCTCCCTGCTTGCCCCCGCCCCCCGAGCACCCCGGCTCTCGGTCAAGGACACTGGCCAAGAAAGGCTCCTTTGCCCTTTTGGATGGACTCACGCCTGTCTTGCAGCAAGTGTGGCTGCTTTTGGGCCTCAGGTGTGGCCGCCTCCTTTTCTCATCCGTGGTACGGATGAGGCCTTGTGTTTTGTGGGGAGTCTGTATGGTTCACAAAGGAGCAACGTGGATGATGTCTCATTTCATCTTCACGGTAGGCTTGGGAGGTGGATACTGTGAGCCCATTTTGTGGACGAGAGAGTTGAGGCTCCACAGGGTTCAGTAACTTTGTCATGGTCTTGTAGGGTCAGAGGCAGAGCTGGAACTTGGACCCGTACCTCGCGGCTCTTTTCCTTTTTCAAAACTATGTGTTTATTTACTTGGCTGTGGCAGGTCTTGGCTGTGCCATGTGGGATCTTTAGCTGTGGCATATGGGATCTAGTTCCCTGACCAGGGATCAAACCCCGGGCCCCCCTGCATTCGAAGCGGGGAGTCTTAGCCCCTGGGCCACCAGGGGAGTGGACCCTGGCTCTCTTTGTGGCCCAGTAGCTGTCCTGAAGGTGGGCGCGGCCTTGGTCTTGGCTTCTTAGTGTCAGGAGCTAGGTGCCTGACCAGGACTAGGGGTCTGCGGGCTGCGGCTCGGGCTGTGGGATTAGGTAGGGCTCTTGGTGTGGCCTGGGCCCTTGTCTGGGCTCAGATTACAGTCAGGTGCGTTCAGCCTGTAAGTCACTTTCTCCTTCCTTCCTGAATTCCTGCCCCCTAGTGTGAGGTCTTTCCAAAGACATGGCCCTGATCCTGGGAGTCTAAGCCTGATGCCGGACATGCTGGCTGGGGGCTGGGGGTTGTTGGGACAGAGGGGCCAGGACTGGGCATTACTGGGGCAAGGGGAACGGGGGGGAGCTGGGCGGCAGGAGGTGGACTCGGAAGCTGGCCTGTGAGCCTCTGACACACTGGTGTCACTGTGAGGGTCCACAACCCCTGGCCTCTCCCTCCTCCAGGGTCTGAGATTCTGTGCTTCTTTTAAAACATTCTCAGTGCGGGGACAGTAAGGGCTTGTCTCCTACTCCTCTGATGAGGCTGTGAGGTTCAGAGGGGCTGGACCCCTCCATCCTTGTGGTGAACCCTTCCACCCCAATGCACGGGCTTGCACACGTCCAGGGACCAGTAGCTCACTGTTCCCAAGACATCGCCTTGTATTTTTTATTACATTGTTTTACTAAATTTCAATTATAAAAAGAATATACAGATAAAATTTTACTATTAAAAAATCAAGTATTATTTTAAAAGTGAAACATGATTTTACTTGATAACCATAGCATTCCAACCTCCTCCGCAGGGCTTATCATCACTGTTATTACTTTGGTATATATCCTTCTAGATCTTCGTCTGTACGTTGCACACAGAGCCTATGGGAATATGTACCATTATAGCGTGTGTATATGCGTGTACATACATATGTACATACCTACATTTCAACAAGTGGTTTCATCTGCAAATTGCTTTTCTCACTTAACTTTGGATCTAGTCATAGTTTTATGTAGTGAGCTTACCATAATTTTTTTATCTTTTTTTAAAATACTGATACACAATAGTGTATCATTGTAAATCATTGTAAATCAATGAGTAGTAAATTGTTGGAAAAGACCCTGATGCTGGGAAAGATTGAAGGCGGGAGGAGAAGGGGATGACAAAGGATGAGATGTTTGGATGGCATCATCGACTCGATGGACATGAGTTTGAATAAGCTCCGGGAGTTGGTGATGGACAGGGAGGTCTGGCGTGCTGCAGTCCATGGGGTCACAAAGAGTCGGACACGACTGAACGACTGAACTGAACTGAACACAGTAGTGTATCAGTGGAGAGGATTATCATTTATCTAGCCATTCTCTTACTGCTGTACATTTAGCTTAATTCTAATTTTATTCTTGTGCTGCTGTGGGTTATGGGAGCCAGTTGCATTTTTTAAAAATTGCTGTGCAATATTTAAAGTCTGTCCACTGAGGCTTTGCCCAGAACCAAATGTCTCCCTGGGGATCTCCAGCTATTCCTGCATCTCTTCTTTAGCCAGAGAGAAAATCTGCTCCGTAGCGCTCTGCCATTCCCCAGAGAGCGGCAAACAACAGCCATGGCCCCTGGAGTCTCTTCTCTTTCACACTTGGGTTTTTCTAGCCTTACTCAAAAGGTGTGTTTTCCAGTGTCTCCTCCTGTCTCTGGTGGCTGTTGTGATAAGTAAACTTTGGAATCCAAATGCCTTGGTTCAGATCCTGGTGTTTCTGGGAAATTGACTTAACCCCTCTGTGCCTAGTTTCATCCTTTGTGAAACAGAGATCACAGCGGCGTGTGTAGCACTTCCGTGAGAACTGAGTAAACTAACATGTATAATGTGCACGATGCTGGTAACAGTCCCAAGAATGTTATTATCCTGGGGTCTCTTGTCTGCGTTAGCTCCAGACCCACCTCTGAGGGCAGAGGGCCCGTGTTCCCCGTGGGCCGCCTGGGATGGCTCCAGCCTTTGCAACAGCTTCAGCCCACTGTCCACTGATTTCCCAGAGGAGGCTGCTGCCTGGGAAGGCAGCAGACGATCAGATTTCTGCCTGGCTCGGCCCTGTCGGTTCTGGATCGAGGCCTACGGGGAGGGAAGGAGGTCAGCCTGACCCTCTGCTTGGTGATGGTGGCCAGGAACCTGGTAATGTAACCCCATACCTCGGGCAGATTTGCTGACTCTCAATGGGGCCTGTTGTGGCCAGGGATTTGATCTCCCTTGGCCTGCAGGGTGAGCAGGAGAAGAAAGCCGCCTGGGGCCAAGCTCTCCCCTGAGAACCCTGGGGCCCCTCTGGACCACACTGGCTGGTCCAGGCCTGGGTTTACGTTTCAGCTTCTGGGGTAAATCTCTGCAGCTCATCATCTAGTTAGTGCTAGAAAGGATGGCCCCTTTGCTCTTTTTCTCATTCCTCCATCCCTCTTCCCCTCCTTTTTGGTTCGAAACCTACCTTTATGCCACCATCTAACCAGCTCTGCATAGCCGCCCTCTGAAGTAGGCAGCCTGGTCAAGGCCACTTTACAGATGTGCAGACAGAGGCCCAGAGATGTCAAGTGACTTTCCCAAGGCTGCACCCTTAGGCGCTGGCAGGGTTAAGGGAATATACCCAGGCCAACTGGCTCCTTGTTCAGTTCTTTTTCATGAGGCCACCCAGTGTGATAGTTTTGGCAGAAGGTGCCCAGTGGGGCAGCCCTGCCTGTCCTCTTGCCCTCTGGTCCGTGGCATGTGTGGTCAGTGAGCACAGAGGGTTGGAATTATTTCCTGAGAGGCGAGAAGCACCAACGCTGGCCCGGGGCCCGGCCCTTTCCCAGCACCAGCCGCAACCGCTCTCAGCAGCCAGAGATGGCAGGACAGCGTGGCTGCTTCAGCTGAAGCCATGTGGCCCTGCGGGGGAAGCAGTTTTCTCTCTGGGCCCGTCCTGTGGTGTGGGCAGGGGTCTGCAGCCACCCTGGGGACCCTGGGTGCTTCTCCGGGGAGGTGGGAGAGTAGCTATCATGGGACGCGTCTTAAGACTGGAGGAAGCGAGGCTCGGAAAGGCGCCGGGGGCTGGCAGAGGGGGAACTGGAACCCACTCCCTGCTCCTCCCCGTAAACCTTCAGCAGCCGTGCTGCCGGCCACACCAAGGACACTGAGCGGCCCAGCTCTGAGTTAAGAGCACGGATGCTGGTATCAGAAGAGGAACATGGGCTGGGTCCTGGCTCAACAGGAACTGTTCATATTTACTGAGCACTTACTATGTGGCAGCTGCTATGCTGTCTTGATTCATAATATCTCACTCAATCCTCGGAATAACCTCAGGAGGTAGACACCATTATTACCTCCATTTAGTGGGGAACCGGCCCAGAGAGCTGGGTTCCCGTGGTCATATGCGGGGGCAGTGGTGGGGGGTGAAGCTGAGACTGCAGTCCCAGCAGAGGGGCTCAGAGTTGCCCGGTGCCCCACCACAAGCCTCTCACAGCCGGGAGGGCGACACCCGCCCGTCTTATCCTGGTAGCTGAGCCGTGGCGGGCTTCGGTATGCATTTGTTGGGAATAACTGTGTGAATGGATGTGAGGCTTTGGACAAGTGACTCGGCCTCTCTGAGCGGCAGGAAAGTAGGGGGCCGCCACCTTTTCTCCAGTGTGGATGGGAAGAGTAGCGCGTGGAGGTGTTTCAAAGTGCTGAGGTCAGGGCTGGCCCGCAGCGGCTGCGGCCCCTCTGGGCAGACGGTGCCTCCAAGTGGCTCTGAACCGACCTGGGGTGCGGCTCTGAGCTGTCTCACTGGGGGGGACGGAGGCAAGTTCCGTCTGCATGGGTGGCTGTGGGCTGTCACCCATGGCTGGCGTTGGGCTTCCTCTGGGCAGAGCCAGGGGCCAGAAGGGCGGAGGGTGAGCCCTGTGAGTGGGTGCGTGCGGACCCCTGCATTCCTGTGGGTCACTCACAGCCGGCTGGGTAGCTCCCTCCCTCGTTTTTCTTGTCATTTCCCCGTGCCTGTCTTTCATCCAGGCTCCGGGAGGCGAGGTGACTCACCCAGGTTCCCACAGGTGTGGAGCGTGATTCCGGGCCTCACCCACAGCCTTCTGAGGGCCCCCTCCAGCTCCTCACTGTGGGTTTCAAAAGTGGGGCAGGTGCCTGGGGCAAAGCCAGATCAAGGGCCCCTGGAGGTCTCCTGCGTGGCAGGAGCCCCATTCAGGTGTTCTGCCTTGGTGGGCAGCTCCGACAGTAGGCTCTCTGCAGGAGGACTCAGATCTGCCGTAGATCTGCTGGGTGGCCTTGAGTAAGCTCCTACCCCTCTCTGGGCCTGGGCATGCAGCCCTGTGAAGTGGGACCATAGGGCTCACTGCTGTTCTGCCCTTCTCTTTTGCTGTGCCCGTCCTGTGGTGTGGGCAGGGGTCTGCAGCCACCCTGGGGACCCTGGGTGCTTCTCCGGGGAGGTGGGAGAGTAGCTATCATGGGACGCGTCTTAAGACTGGAGGAAGCGAGGCTCGGAAAGGCGCCGGGGGCTGGCAGAGGGGGAACTGGAACCCACTCCCTGCTCCTCCCCGTAAACCTTCAGCAGCCGTGCTGCCGGCCACACCAAGGACACTGAGCGGCCCAGCTCTGAGTTAAGAGCACGGATGCTGGTATCAGAAGAGGAACATGGGCTGGGTCCTGGCTCAACAGGAACTGTTCATATTTACTGAGCACTTACTATGTGGCAGCTGCTATGCTGTCTTGATTCATAATATCTCACTCAATCCTCGGAATAACCTCAGGAGGTAGACACCATTATTACCTCCATTTAGTGGGGAACCGGCCCAGAGAGCTGGGTTCCCGTGGTCATATGCGGGGGCAGTGGTGGGGGGTGAAGCTGAGACTGCAGTCCCAGCAGAGGGGCTCAGAGTTGCCCGGTGCCCCACCACAAGCCTCTCACAGCCGGGAGGGCGACACCCGCCCGTCTTATCCTGGTAGCTGAGCCGTGGCGGGCTTCGGTATGCATTTGTTGGGAATAACTGTGTGAATGGATGTGAGGCTTTGGACAAGTGACTCGGCCTCTCTGAGCGGCAGGAAAGTAGGGGGCCGCCACCTTTTCTCCAGTGTGGATGGGAAGAGTAGCGCGTGGAGGTGTTTCAAAGTGCTGAGGTCAGGGCTGGCCCGCAGCGGCTGCGGCCCCTCTGGGCAGACGGTGCCTCCAAGTGGCTCTGAACCGACCTGGGGTGCGGCTCTGAGCTGTCTCACTGGGGGGGACGGAGGCAAGTTCCGTCTGCATGGGTGGCTGTGGGCTGTCACCCATGGCTGGCGTTGGGCTTCCTCTGGGCAGAGCCAGGGGCCAGAAGGGCGGAGGGTGAGCCCTGTGAGTGGGTGCGTGCGGACCCCTGCATTCCTGTGGGTCACTCACAGCCGGCTGGGTAGCTCCCTCCCTCGTTTTTCTTGTCATTTCCCCGTGCCTGTCTTTCATCCAGGCTCCGGGAGGCGAGGTGACTCACCCAGGTTCCCACAGGTGTGGAGCGTGATTCCGGGCCTCACCCACAGCCTTCTGAGGGCCCCCTCCAGCTCCTCACTGTGGGTTTCAAAAGTGGGGCAGGTGCCTGGGGCAAAGCCAGATCAAGGGCCCCTGGAGGTCTCCTGCGTGGCAGGAGCCCCATTCAGGTGTTCTGCCTTGGTGGGCAGCTCCGACAGTAGGCTCTCTGCAGGAGGACTCAGATCTGCCGTAGATCTGCTGGGTGGCCTTGAGTAAGCTCCTACCCCTCTCTGGGCCTGGGCATGCAGCCCTGTGAAGTGGGACCATAGGGCTCACTGCTGTTCTGCCCTTCTCTTTTGCTGCTGCTAAGTCACTTCAGTCGTGTCCAACTCTGTGCGACCCCATAGACGGCAGCCCACCGGGCTCCCCCGTCCCTGGGATTCTCCAGGCAAGAACACTGGAGTGGGTTGCCATTTCCTTCTCCAACATGAAAGTGAAAAGTGCAAGTGAAGTCGCTCAGTCGTGTCCAACCCTTAGCGACACCATGGACTGTAGCCCACCGTCCATGGGATTTTCCAGGCGAGAGTACTGGAGTGGGGTGCCATTGCCTTCTCCGGCCCTTCTCTTTTAGGGGTATGGTTTATGCCTTAGGACCCAGACTGGCATTTTCTCAACCCCTTTTGAAGACACTAGGCTCCTGGGGACTCTCAGCCTTGCCAGTTGGGGGACAACTGGACTTGGAATCAAGGCCCAGGTTCTGGTCCCAGACAGTCCTGGGACGGTGAGACACACATGGCAGGGCGAGGTGGGGCTTGCCAGGGAACTCCACCGGCTGCATCCCCCCGGGTGGGCCCAGGGAAACTGGGGCTCGGCAGACAGCATACACGGGAGGCAAGCACTGATTCTGGAGGCTGCGAGATCTGGGTTTGAATACAAGCTTTCCCACTCACCTCTGGCCACCCACTTGGCCTTTCAGAGCCTCAGTTTCCTCACTGGTGAAACAGGAGGTGACTTGGTCCCCCTAAGTTGAGGTTAGGATGAAATGCAGGCATGTCTCCCCAGCTACTCGCTGACACTTAGCTGGTTCCCCAGTGGCATGTGTGGATCTGTTGAAGGGTTGGAAAATTGGGGGGAGGGGTCAGAGAAAGTTCCAGAAGGCTCTGGAGGCTGAGTCCAGAAATAGAAGACCCAAGAGGCAGAGGCTGCTGATGGCCAGACTGGCCTCCGCCAGCCCCCGGGAGGCCACAGTGAGCTGGCAGCGGGGCCTCCCCTCCCTCCCGAGGCTGCTGGCTGCATAAATTACTCGGCAGCCTCTGGGCTAATTTTACCTTCTTGGTTTTCATGAATCATTTCCCATCTGGGGGCGTGTGCGAGGAATGGAAACGGCTCTGCCAGCTGGGTGCCCGGGCGCCAGCCGCAGCGAGGCGCCTGTGCGGAGCCCTGCCTGCGTGCTCAGAGGCAGGGACCGGACACCCTGGGATCCCCCAAAGGGCCCCCCAGGGCCGGCTCCTTCCAGCTGTGTCCCTGTGCCTTTGGGTTATGATTTTGCAGGTCCTGGAGTTGGAACTTAGGCTGAATCTAAATGAATTTGGAATCACATGATTGTATTGTGATGGACATTTGGGTCTATTTTGACCCCTAGTGGCGGAGTGATTCAGCAGAGAGACCCCTGTGACCTGCTGGGGTGCTTCTTTGTGGTCCAGCTCTGGGAGTTTGCAGGAATGCTGAATTTTCATAGTCACAGAATACCAGAGCTGGTCGGCTCTGGCTGAAAGTCCAGCCTAACCACCTTGGGTAAACTGAGGCTCAGAGAGAGGAAGGAATTTAGCTCAGGATAGTGACTTGTGGAAGAAGTCAGGCTAATGGTTGTTTACTGACTGCTCACTATTTTGCCCACAACACCCCTCTTTGACTATTATTATCCCCATTTTATGGAGGGGTAACTGGAGGCCCAGAAGGTGAAATAAACTTCCCAGATGGCACAGCTGTATGTGGTAGAGCCATAGATTGTGGAGCCGAGTTTTTCCTGACTTCTGCACCAAGCTGCCTCTTGGAGTGGGTTTGTAAGCTCACTGTGAGTGCTCCTGGAAGCCCCCAGCTCACCCTCTCAGCTTTCTTCTTCCCTTCACCAAATGTGTATTGAGCCCCTGCTGAGAACCGTTCTGGGCCATTCTTGGGTGCAGCCAGGCTGGACAGAGGCTGGTGCCAGTGAGGCCCCTCCCCAGCACCCCATCTCACCCGAGGCTGAGTTCCCAGAGGACAGCGTCTACACAGCACTTTGGTCTCTACCACACAGGCCACGCACTCAGCGGCCCGGCCCAGGCAGGAGGGACACGGGTCCGCCGGAGGTGTGGAAAGTAAGTGCCCTGCCCATTTGGCCACCACCACCCAGCCCTGGCAAAACGTTGCCACGTGGGACCCCCTGCCTGGCGTTGCGAACGCTTCTGATTTTCCAGAGAAGCTGAACATCCATGTTTTTACACGAAATCTTCTGTTTCTTTAGAGTTGGCAACCAAAGCAAAAATAAAAATTGGAAAAAAGTCAGCCATCCGTTTGTAAGCTGTGGATCCATACTTCTGCTGCCTCTCTCTAAGCCTGTCTCTGGTTAGAGCAAGATCTTGTTCTAATCATTCCTCAGGGGCCACCTCTCCGAGGAGGTCCCTTCACTCCCTGCCATGGAAGACCCTACCCCACTTGCAATTGCAGTTTATTGCCCTCAGCACTAGACTGCCACCCTGGAGTAGGGGAAAGGGGCACAGGCTTTAACCTGGAGAGTCTCCAGATACTTGCTTGGCATCCTTGTTCAAGCTGCTTAACCTCTCTGAGCCTCCATTTAAAAAATTTGAAAACCAAGTACAGTAAAATTGAACTCAGAAGATTGTTGAAAGGACTAAATACAATCAGACAGAAACCCCAGTTAAGCAGAATCAGGCAAAAGTGGAATTTATGGGTCTAGCAAAGTGAGTTCATGAGTGTCCACAGCTTCAGGCACAGTTGGATCCAGGGCTCTCACGGCGTCATCAGGACTCGGCCTGTCTGTCCGACTCTGCTTTCCTCCGTCCTGGCTCCACTCATAGGCAGGCTGCTGGACTCGGGGGCACAGTGGCTGGCTGCCCGCGGATCTGTACTTAGGTTCTGTTCTTTCAGCACCTCTTCCCAGCAGGTTCCTCCAAAGCCCCCAGACTGCAGCTCTTGTTTAGCTGGGCCCTTTTCCCTTCCCTGTACCGTTCACTCTGCTGGGCAGATATGCCCGCTGGATCAGTCCTCGGGCCAGTCAATCAGAGTGAAGCATTTCAAAAAGGGGGCTCTCCTTTTCTAAAAGGACACCCAGGGACTCTGCGCCAGAACGGGGAATGAATGCCAGCAGGGAAGCCTACAGACCTTCTTCCCTGGCTGCAAGCCTCATGAGGGCAGGGACCTAGTTCACTCCAGGTTCCCAGCACCTGGGACAGTGCCTGGCACTCCACAGCATGCAAAGGTCAAGAGTGAATGAATGGATCTCCTCCACAGTGCGTGTAGGACCCCAGGATAGAGCCTGGCATCAGCCACACCCACACCCCTCCTGCTCCTTCCTGGAAAACCAGGATGAAGGTCTTGCATCCTTGGTCCTTGCCATGTTTACCCCTGTGGAGTGTAAGTGCCTCCTCAGTGTGGAGCTTGTCAGCCCAGCCCAGGAAGCCCCAGAACACTGTTTGTTTGGTGCAACTTGACATGTAGTCATTATAATAACCAGTAATCGCAGCACCCTGCCTTCACAGGTGTGCCCTGAAATCCGCTCACTCGTTATTTACTTCTTTACTGCCTGTGTCCAGATCATTTATGCTTTTTACCGTTTCAAGCTTGAGCTGCTGCTAGAGCCTCAGTTTCCTCAAGGGTAAGACAGGGATAGAATCCACCCTGCAGGGTTGCGGAGAGGATTAAGTGAGATAAGAAAAAAGTGGAGCTCCTGGCCCAAGTCCTGGCGCAATGGAGGTGCTCAAGAAGAGCCAGGTTCCCTTTGAATCCCCTCAAATCCAGGTCCTAGTGTAGGAATAAACCCACACGTGTAAGCCGTTTCATGGGAATGTGGGAAGATAGGTAATTCTTCATAAGTGGCCACTAACGATGCACTCATACACATAAGACGCACCTGTACACATACTCAGTCAGGAAAGAGCCCTAACCTCTTGGCATAGAGGCTACATGTGGCCAAGACTCCGTGGATCAGCCAGACAATTTATTACCCCCAGCACAAGAATCAGCGGGCTCATCAGCACGGTGGCATCAGTTACTCTGCCCCCAGGTCTCACGGGGTGATATGATGGACCCAGGTGGGCAGTGTAGGTTACGTGCACCGGAGGGACTCAGGGCTGAGGACCTGGCACCTTTTGTAGCCAGCAGTAATCACACACACACACGCTTTCTCTGGGGCATGCACTGGAAGGACTCAGGGCTGAGGACTTGGCACCTTTTGTAGCCAGCAGTAATCAAGCCGGCTCCCCTTCTCTGGGGAGCGAGCAGTTGTATGGTAGTTGTGCTATGTTGCCGTGACTGGCTTAGCTACCTGTGTGACTAGCTACAGAAATGGCTTAGGGTGGGAGGGTGGTGCAGGCTTACAGTATGCCAAACTCAGCAGGGGATGCTCAGGGCCCACGGTGGACCGCCCCTTCCATCACACACACACACACGGGCACACACACACACACACACATGCCTCCCCTTCCATCACACACACACCCACACACATGCCACCCCTTCCATCACACACACACACATACACGCCACCCCTTCCCACACACACACACACACACACACACACACACACACGCTGCCCCTTCCATCACACAGACACACACAGACATGCTGCCCCTTCCATCACACACACACACACACACACACACACAAAGACACATGTGCCGCCCCTTCCATCACACATGCACACACACACATGCTGCCTCTTCCATCACACACACTCACACACGCCGCCCCTTCCATCACACACACACACACACGCCGCCCCTTCCATCACACACACACACACACGCCGCCCCTTCCATCACACACACTCACACACACACACGCGCTGCCCCTTCCATCACACACACTCACACGCCACCCCTTCCATCACACACACACACACACGCTGCCCCTTCCATCACACACACACACATACACACACACACACTGCCCCTTCCATCACACACACACACACGTCACCCTTTCCATCACACACACACACGCGCGCGCACACACACACACACACACACACACGCGCGCACATGCCTTACTTGTCCCAGGATGGCAGGGTGGCCTGGCTACCTGGCTCCTTGTTAGAGGTATTCGTGTGTGCTCAGGCATGATATACACCGTGGCTTCCAGCCTCTGGCAATGTAGACTAGTGCTTCTCAGACGCCGCTGCACATACAGGTCACTTGGGGAGCCTCATGTTTTTAAAGCAGACTCTGATTTGGGAGGTCTGGGGGTGGAGCCCCGGCCTCCGCATTTCAAACAAGCGCCAGGTAATGGCCCTACTGCCAGTCTGTGGACAACACCTGGAGAAGGAGGGATTTAGGCGACTTGTGAGGTGTCTCGTAATTCTGAAATTCTGGGCAGAATTGGGTAAATAAACTGGGTAAGTAAACAGCCAGAGAATGGCAGGGCGAGATGGAATAGGGAGGAAAGGAGGGGGCAGGAGGGGCGGTGGGAGGAGTAAAGGCTGGGGTCAGGCCTAGACAGTGGTGCCCTTTCCTTGTGGCCAAAACACCACACGGTGTTTCATCAGGGTCCCACCTGGTGGTATGGAGGCTTCCTCTCTGGGGATCGGTGGGAGGCGTGTAGAGGCGGGGATGCCAAGGACACCACCGTGGAGAGGGGCAGGGAGAACAGAGCTGGGGGAGGGGCTGCCAAGCGCGGGCTGGGTGGTGGTGGGTTTGCACCTCCCAGAGTTCTCCTCTGGGAGGTCCTGAGCAAGTCACTGCCTCTGGGCCTCCATTTCCTCGTCTAGAAAGGAGGGCTTTGGGCCGGGTTTCCCTGGTGGCTCAGATGGTCCAGAATCTGCCTGCCGTGCGGAGACCTGGGTGCGATCCCTGAGTGGGGAAGGTGCCCTGGAGAAGGGAATGGCTACCCACTCCAGTATTCTGGCCTGGAGAATTCCATGGACAGAGGAGCC
Organism: Cephalophus harveyi; assembly: GCA_006410635.1. Classification (NCBI taxonomy): domain Eukaryota; kingdom Metazoa; phylum Chordata; class Mammalia; order Artiodactyla; family Bovidae; genus Cephalophus; species Cephalophus harveyi. The sequence continues at coordinate 881,430 of SJYT01000884.1, read as the reverse complement.
TAGTGGGCTACAATTCATAGAATCGAGAAGAGTCGAACAGGACTGAGTGACTAACACTTTTGAAGCCTGGGTGCATCCTTTCAGCTCTGACAATCTGTAGGAGGCAGTGAGATGTGAGAGCCAGCGCTGGCTCTTAAGAGCCACAGGTGGGACCTGGGGGCAGATTGCTTACAGACTCTCTGCCTTCTGCATTAGCATCATAGAAGTAAGGAGCTGGGGACACCAGAGGACATGTTGGGTCTCCAGCATCTGTCTGCCACCCAGCCAGCAATCAATGCAGAACATTAAATGAATGTACATATCCAGGCCTTTGCCCATCAAGACCTTGCCTTCCCCCCACTTTGGCCCCTGGTAGCTCAACCCAGAGACCCTATGCTGCTTGCAGCCTGACCCTGCCCTCCACAGGCACACCCCCTTCTCCCCCAGCCTTATTTGGCTGTGGTCGACTTGGTGATTGGAATCCCGAGCCAACTGGGTCTCAGGGAATGGACTTCCGTGTCCCCTTCCATGGGGACAGAGGGGGCCGGGAGGAGTCCCCCACCCCTGTCCACCTTCTGTCAGCAGATACCACCTCCTGTTCTGCGCCACTTGCTGCCTTGCTGAAAGAGGGGGGAGGTAGGGCAGCCTGGGACTAATTTTTTAGGCTATAAATACTAATCTGTATTCTAAAACATTTGACTATGCAGAAAAGATGGAAGAATATAATAAACTTCCATGCGTCTGTCAGCCAGCCTCAACAGTTAGTAGCTCTTGGGCATTACTACAGCTTCTCTGGTGGCTCAGCAGTAAATAATTCACTGGCAATGCGGGAGCCCTGGGCTCAGTCCCTGGGTCAGGAAGATCCCCTGGTGGAGGGCATGACAACCCACTCTAGTATTCTTGCCTGAAAAAATCCCATGGACAGAGGAGCCTGGCGGGTTACAGTCCACCCCATGGGGTCACAAAGAGTCGGACAGGACTGAGTGACCAAGCATGCAGACATGCATTACTGAGCTATTTTTTTAAGTTAGAAACGCATGGATCTGTACAACTCAGAAGTCAGTCCCATTCCCCACTTGAGCCCTCAGTCTCAGGAGCAGCAGCTGTCAGAGCCTAGAGCTATTCTGTGCATGCATGAGCACAGATAAATGCATATACTCTCCTAAGTTTATTAAAATGGGGCATGTTTATTTTATAAAACACACATTAGCGTAGCTTTCTCATTTTGTATCAGACCCCATTCTGGGTAGATAACAAATGTTAACTCGTTTAATCCTCGTAGTGCTATTAATATCCCCAGGCACAGAGAGGTTAAGGAACTCCTATGACGTCACGCTCATTTAGACTGAAGGCAGGAGGAGAAGGGGACAACAGAGGATGAGATGGTCGGATGGCATCACCAGCTCAATGGACGTGAGTCTGAGTAAACTCTAGGAGTTGGTGATGGACAGGGAAACCTGGCATGCTGCAGTCCATGGGGTCACAAAGAATCAGACACGACGGAGCGACTGAACTGAACTGATGACATCACAGAGGGGTTGACCTCATTGGGAGTTAAACCTGGGCAGCTTGTTCTCAACCACCATTTTTTTTTTACTGCCTCTCAAATTATATATATAGTCTTCTTTACCTCGGGATTTTGTTTTCACCACGAATTATGTAATCCATCCAACAAATGTGTGCTTAACTTTGCACCAGGCATTCTTCTAGTGGCAGGGGATATAACAATGAACAAAACAGATACACATCTCTGACCTTCTGGATTTTACATTCTAGTCGGGGAGACAGCCAGCCAGTAATAGAGATAAGTACTGCATATATTTGATGGTGAATAGTGCTCTGGAGGAAAATGAAGCAAGGAAGGAGGGGTAGAAAGCGTAAGGGAGCTGCAATTTTATACAAGCGACTGGAGGATGTGATATTGAGCAAAGGGCTGAGGGCATGAAGGGCTGAGCCCTGCGGGTCCTTGGGGGGAAGAGCATGCCAGGCAGAGGAAACAGCCTGTGCAAAAGCTTGAGACGAAGCGTGCCTTGCTGCAGGCTGTGCAAGGCAGACTTTGGGGCTGTGGTGCGAGTGAAGTGGCAGTGGGAGGAGATGAGGTCCAGAGTGAGTGGGGGTGGGTACAGATTGGGTCTGGCTGGCACGCCCCTGAGGAGCTTTGCTGTTTGCTCCGTGTAAGATGGGGCTCCAAGGAGATTTGAGCTGGGGACCATTTGATCTGACTTAGGTGGTCACAGGTTCATCCCGGCTGCGGGGTGGAGAATGGACAGTAGGTCTGGAGTGGAAGCAGGGGGTGGAGTTTGTTCCATTCGTTCCTCCTTTGAAAAAACTGCCTGTAAGTGGATACGCTCTCATTTACTTAACCAACCTCCAGATGGACACATTGGTTGGTCCTTGCCTTTCCAGACAGTGCTGCAATGAATACCCTTACCCACGTGTCTTGGAGAAATTCTGAGAAGTGGAATTGCAAGACCAAAGGTCATGGGTATTTTTTGAAAGGTTCCCAGTGCCAAATTGCCTTCCCTAGAGGTCCCAGTTTACGCTCCCAGCAGCAGTGCATGAGAGAGAGCTCAGGTTAGAGCGTCCGGTCAGATCTTGGGCTGAGCGTGCTAAGTCGCTTCAGTCATGTCTGACGCTGTGCGACCCCGTGGACTGTAGCCTGTCAGGCTCCTCTGTCCAGGGGATTTCCCAGGCAGGAATACTGGAGTGGGTCGCCATGCTCTCCTCCAGGAGATCTTTCTGACCCAGGGACGAAGCGACGACTCTTACGCCTCCTGCTTTGGCAGCGGGCTCTTTACCTCTAGTGCCACTTGGGAAGCTTAGGGAGAGGGTGGCTGGGGGTGCAATGCTGCGGCTCCCCCTTCTGCCCCTCTGTGGTCCAAGCACCGTGGAGGAGGATGTTGTACAGAGCCAGAGCCAGCCTGATCCCAGCCGGATTGGACCTGCGGGTGGGGGTGGAGCCTGTACCTTTGGTGGGACAGGGACCAGTGAGGATGGCCAGGGCTGCAGGTAACAGAGACCCCATCCTAGTCAGGCTTGAGGGAAAACATGTGACGGGAAGTGCAGAAGTAGGGGAGATTTTAGGACCATTTGATTTAATGCTTTAACCAGGTCGATTAAAGTCTCCACCTCAGGGATGCTTTCCAATACTAAACAAGCCACGCTCTGTCCTCTGATTCTTTGACATCAAGTGAAACGAACGATCCAGAATGAAGACAGAACCCCACAGGTTGGGGACCCACTCCCTCATGATTGTCCCCACTCCAAATGCCACTTGCAATTCCTGGGCCACCCATGCAATACTTACGACCAGCATAAATCAGGGATTTCCATGACCTCCTCCCCAGATGCTGTAACTCCCAAGAACAATTTGCAGAACTCAAAGAAGGAGCTTAACTTACTATTTTTGGTTTATTGTAAAGGATACAACTCAGGAAGAGCCAAATGGAAGAGCAGGGCATGGGGAGAGGGGTGTGAAGCTTCCATGCCCTCTCCAGGCATGCCACCCTCCCAGCACCTGGGTGTGGTCACCAACCGGGAGGCTCTCTGAATCTTAAGGATTTTTATAGGGGACTTCCCTGGTGGTCCAGTGGTTAAGATTTCACCTTCCAACGCGGGAGTTGTAGGTTCAATCACCAGTCAGGGAGCTAGGATCCCACATGCCTCATGGCCAAAAAAAAACAAAACATAGAAATAATATTGTAACAAATTCAATGAAGAGTTTAAAAATGGTCCACATAAAAGCATCTTTAAAAAAGAGAATTTTTATACAGTTTGATCTTTACCTCCTTTTACCCTTCTCCCCGATCCCTACATCAGTGGATGGGACTGAAAGTTACGACTCGAATTTCTTGGTCTTTCTGGTGATCAGCCCCATCTTAAGTCCATCAAGGGACCCCATCCTATGCTACCTCATTAGCATCGATTCAGGTGTGATAGCAAGGGGCTCCTTGTGACTAACAAGACACTCTTAGTGGGAAATGCCAAGGGTTTTAGTAGCTCAGGTCTTTAAGACAAAGACCAAACATCAGTTCAGTTCAGTTCAGTTGCTCAGTCGTGTCCGACTCTTTGCGACCCCATGAATCGCAGCACACCAGGCCTCCCTGTTCATCAGCATCTCCCGGAGTTCACTCTGTCATCTGCATATCTGAGGTTATTGATATTTCTCCCAGCAATCTTGATTCCAGCTTGTGTTTCTTCCAGTCCAGCGTTTCTCATGATGTACTCTGCATAGAAGTTAAATAAGCAGGGTGACAATATACAGCCTTGACGGACTCCTTTTCCTATTTGGAACCAGTCTGTTGTTCCATGTCCAGTTCTAACTGTTGCTTCCTGACCTGCATACAGATTTCTCAAGAGGCAGGTTAGGTGGTCTGGTATTCCCATCTCTTTCAGAATTTTCCACAGTTTATTGTGATCCACACAGTCAAAGGCTTTGGCATAGTCAATAAAGCAGAAGTCGATGTTTTTCTGGAACTCTCTTGCTTTTTCCATGATCCAGCGGATGTTGGCAATTTGATCTCTGGTTCCTCTGCCTTTTCTAAAGCCAGCTTGAACATCAGGGAGTTCACGGTTCACGTGACCAAACATATTTATTACTATATCACACCTCTCCACTACTTTGCCGTGCTAGCTTCATCCTAAGGGGGATTCTGCTGGGGTCTTCTGCAGAACATGCCTGCCATTTGCAATAATGGCTTCGTGCTTTCTCCAGAGGGTAGGACAGTCCTTCCCATGAGGGAGGTGCAGCATCTGAGCAAAATATGGTTTCATCAGTGGGAGGAGGGGGGGATCCAGGTAAGCCACCAACAGTAAGAAGCCAGCTCATTAAATAGGTACCATCCTTCACCAGCTTCTCCGCTTGACTCATGAACCTTGACACTGTTTCTTCCAACTCCTTATCAAAGTCTTACCATGAAGAAGTCAACATATCACCTCCAAAAGATTCTTCAGGAGGAACCACCTTGGGAGTACGTGTTCCACAGCCCCCGACCAGCTGCACCACTGGTGCTCAGCGAAAACTGACGTGTAGATAAAGGCCCGAAACCAGATCTGTTGTGACTGAGACGGGAGCCTGCACTGGCTGGACCTCAGTTCCCCCAGCTGCAAAATCACGGGCTAGATGGGGTTAGAGGTCTCCCCTTGGGAACTCCTTGCCCTGAGAGCCCCTGCAGAGTTTTTCCTTTGTTTTTATTAACATATAGAAAAGTAAAAGCGTGACAATGTATTTTCACAAACTTAGAAAATGGGACCAATACTCAGACGGGACCAGTCCTCAGATCTAGGAATAGAGCGTGACAAGCATCCTAGAACTGGCTTTCCTGGCCCTTTCTAATTGTTTGCAAGGATAACCGGTTACACCTTTAACCACCATAGTTTTGACTATTTTTAAATTTTATATAAATCGAGTCACAAAGCATGTAGTCTCTGGGGTCACGTTTCTTTTCTAAGCATCATGACTCATCCATTTTCATTTCTGCATAGTATTCTATCCACCAGGCTGTTTTTTGAACATAGAGAAGTGTAATGAAAATCGCGTGGCTCTGTGTAATCAGGCGGACAAGTGAATGAACCATGTCAGATTTCTTTGCTTTTGCTTAGAATTATAGCAATGAACCTATGTGTTCACCCAAGTTCTCACATAACCTATAAAACAATTAGGAAAAGGAATGAATTATTACAGAGTCCATGCAATATGTTTCATGGACAAAGCTTTTCAAATGGGAGTATAGAAATTAAAACAGAGGTGCTTTGTGGTAAAATATTGGGGCCTTTATCGCTCCATTGGGCGATTGATTGATTCATTCATCCAATGTGTATCAAGTGGCACATATATGACACTTATATGCCTACCTTTAATCCAGATTCCTCCTTCCTCCCAAACAGTTGGTTGTGCATGCATGAGTGCTGAGTCACTTCAGTCATGTCTGACTCTTTGCGACACCACGGACCATAGCCTGCCAGGCTCCTCTGTCCATGGGATTCTATAGGCAAGGGTACTGGAGGGGGTTGCCATGCCCTCCTCCAGGGGATCTTCCCAACCCAGGGACTGAACCTGTGTCTCTTAGGTGTCCAGCATTGCAGGCAGGCTCTTTACCACTAGCACCCCTGGAAGCCCTAAATCCTTGGTTAGGTCTCAGCATCTAATGACAAGTGGGTAAAGATAGAAGAACGTTAGTTATCATCTTCTCTGGCAGTTTCCTAACTAGATGAGTACAAAGAGTTCTTTTACAATTTTTTTAAGTGACGTAAGCAAAAAAGAATGAAAACTCTTTAGCATAAGATCTGAAACTAACCACTAGTGATATCCCAAAATATATCCTCCCAGACCTGTGTTGCAAATCCCTGTAGCTAAATACACATTTTATATGCAATTGTTTTGTATCTATCTTTTTGCAACTTTCATTTTAAAGTAGACTTTATTTTTTAGAGTAGTTTTACGTTCACTGGAAAATCGAGCAGAAAGTGGAGAGTTTGCCTATGCTCCCTGCCCCCCAGCCCCTTCCCCACTGCGGACAGCTGCGTCTGTCTTAGGACTAGCCCAGACTCCAAGAGTTGGAAGTGCTTTCGGACCCATCAGTCCTCAGCTATGTGGCTGGTCCAGGGGCCACCCCAGCAGGCATTCAACTGTTGGTTATACAGTTAAACCCAGAGGCATGTACATTTGTTACAACTGCTGAACCTACGCTGACATCATTATCATCCAGAGCCCACGGTTTACATTAAGGTTCACTGGGGTTATGCGTTCTATGGGTTTGGACAAATGGATAATGACATGTATCCCCCATTATAGTATCATCCAGGGTGGTTTCCCTGCCTTAAAAATCCTCTACTTATTCACTGCTCCCACCCTCCAACTCCTGGCAACCACGGATCTTTTTGCTGTCTCCATAGTTTTGCCTTTTCCAGAATGTCATAAGTTGGAATCATACAAGATGTAGCTTTTTCCAATTCGCTTCTTTCACTTCATAACTTTCATTTTTCTTTTCACAGTATATTGAGCATGTGTTTCCACGTCAATAAATATTCTTCTGAAGCATTGTTAGCTGCTGTCTAATATTTCCTTGTATGTTGTGTGTTAACTTCTGTGTTTGAGGTTTAAGTTATTTCCTCTTTTTTTTACTACTAAAAATAATGTTGCAGAGGGCAGCCTTGTGCGTAAAAATTTGCACACAGCTTAATTATGTCCTTTAGATAAATTATTAGATTTGAGATTGCTCCTACAAAGGTTTTGCTCATTTCAAGGCACTGCCAAATTGCCCTGCAGAAATGTTACTTCAGTTTCTATTCCAACTGCTAGAATATGTGGGGTATTTCCCCACGTACTTGCCAACTCTGACTGGTATTGAGGTTTTTAATCTTTGCCAGTTTAATAAAGGAGAGATGATATTTATTTGTTTTAATTTATATTTATTTGAGTATTAAAGTTTTGTAGTTTTCCATAAAGCATACTGACCATTTGTCTTTTTTTTTCTTTCTTTCACAACTTTTCCATTTTTTTCTATTGAAATAATCATCTTTATAGCATAGGTTTATTAAAAGTGTTTTTCTATTAGGTTTTGTATTAAGTGTTTTTCTATTGACTGCTTGTAAAGGCCCTCTTTTAATGTCAAAAAATGTCACCAACATCACCACCTAATGTGCTGTGGCTGGTTTTTTTTTTTTTGGTTGTTTAATCATTAAGTCATGTCCAACTCTTTGGGACTCCATGGACTGTAGCCCACCAGTATCCTCTGTCCATGGGATTCTCCAGGCAAGAATACTGGAGTGGGTTGCCATTTCCTTCTCCAGGGGATCTTTCTGACTCAGGGATCGAACCCGCGGCTCTGGCCGCATCTTCTGCATTGCAGGCAGATTCTTTACTGCTGAACCACTGGGGAAGCCCCATACCTAATGTGTGCTACGCCTTTAAAATAATAAATAAAATGGATAAGAAGAATATGTATAGAGTACTTATTTCTATGCCAGGCACTGTGCTATGTAAAACAGCCCTGTGAGATAGGATCTGATATCTGTCCCATTGGACAGATGGGGAAACAGAGGCAGGAGTGGGTAGTGAATTTTCTCAAGGTTACACAGCTTGTGCATGGCTGTGCTGGTATCAACTGAGTAACAATACTGTGGTGGCAGAGCTTCTATGAGTCAATAACACTTTAAAATAAATTTCCCTTTTGTTCATCACAAAAGTATCTACATAGTAATACATTTGCAAATTCATCTGATGTATAAGCCCTAGGTGTATAATTTATTTTTTCTATAGGCAGTGGTTGCTGGACATATACATCCAACAACTCCCTATAATAATTTCATGCTTTTTCCTGCTTATGCCCCATGGTCTACTGTTAAGAACCATGTCAGACCTTTTATTTTTCAGGAGGAAACTGAGACTCAGGGCCAGGCAGGACCTCACTCAGGGACCCCTAAAAAGTTTATGGCACAGTCAGGACTGAGACCCAGGGCTTGGGACCCAGCCCACGTCACCGTGTGACTCGGGTAGCCCCCTTACTGCACGTCCCTTTGTCCTCAGAGGAGACAGTGCAGGAAGCTGCAGGGGTGTGAGGCCCGCCAGATGCTCATGGTGCCAGCCTCGAGGGTACCCCAGTGGGTACAGACTCCCAGTCCCTCTGGCCACACTTGCTGCCGGGCATTCCAGGCCCTTGGCATCCTGCCAAGGGTGAAAACAGAGCTGCAGGCTCCTGAGCTGCATTCTGCCCCCTCCTCTTGGGTCTGCATCTCATTGCTGGGTTTGCAACATGCCTAATCTCTGCGTGTGCAGACTCCGAGGAGCCAGCTGAGAGGGAGCATTGCCAGCAGCTTGGGAGTCCTCCACGAGGCCTGCCGACCACCCCTCCCCCAGGTTCCTCTCCAGGCAAGCAGAGCCAGAACAATCCGCAGAAACGGTTGCTGGAACTTCACCTGGCTCCGGCCTTACAGTGCCTGCTGACATGGACCCAGTGAAGGACATACGCCTGTGCTTTCCCTGTCTTCCCAAGGAAGTCCATTCAGTCCTGTCATATCCCATCTTCTCCCTCCCTGCCCTCATGGCCTTTGTTACAGACACAGTGGATTGTAATACATGTCAGTCACATAAGTGAGGCTTGATTCTGATTCTCCAGGCAGCTGGATCCCTCCAAGAATGAGGAAAACTTAATTGTGTAGTTAGTAAATAGGTATCAGTAGTGAGTATTATGTAACCCATTGGGTTTCCCTTTTTGCCTTTGCTACCAGGAGGCTCAGAACTGAATGGAAAACTAGATCGCCAACCATTTTGCAACAGATTCTGGGTATAACTAGCATCACTCCTTCTCCATGAGGTCTCTGGTTGTTCAGTTGTCCTGTCGAGTATGGGTTTATGTTATAAATCATCACAATTTTTTTTTTTTTTTAAAGAATGGGATGAAGGTGGGATATAAATGAAAAATAAGTCCTGAAAGGAAGTGGTCCATAGACATCTCACTGTGAGATTCAAATGAATGCTTTTCTCATAAGAGGATGGTCTCCTCAGGGCCATTTCAGACTTACAGAAGTGTCTGTGGGCCATTTCCCTCCATCTCTCTCTTGGTCTCTCTCTCTCTCTCTTTCCATCTTTTTTTCTCTGATTTCCTCTCCTCTCCCTCTTCCCCTCCAGCCTTCATTCTCTTACTGTTGCCTACTTCTCCCTCCTCTCCTTTCCCCCTTTGTCTCTATAACCTCCCTCCCCTGTCTCCTCCCTCTTCCTGCTCACTCCCTTGCCTCTGGCAGCCAGTTCACTGTTAACATCTCTCATAAAAC
>SJYT01000884.1:836200-868200 GCA_006410635.1 Cephalophus harveyi | reverse complement strand
TGTTGGGGGGGGCCGAGGGGAGGGGGGCAGGCCGGCACGTCTCCCCACACCCCTCCCCGCTGCCGGCGGCTTTGGGGCCCCGGTGGGGAGCAGGGGGCTGATTAGCAGAGGAGCAGGGGTGTGGCCAGCGGGGCCCCGGTAGTGAGTCACACACGCTGCTCGCCCAGTCCCGGGGCCGAGCGCGCTCGCAGCCCGAGCCGAGCGCTGTCCTGACCCGAAGAGTGTCCCGGGGCTTGGCATGAGGACCCTGGGGTGCCAAGGGAGGGGCTGAAGCCCAGCGCGGTGGTGGAGGAGGGCGGTAAGCTGCGGGCTAGGGAGACTCCCCTAGAGAGAGCTGGGTGGGGCTTGGAGTCAGGGCCGCCCACGCGGGGCCCCCCCCCCCCCAACCAGGCCCCGCCTGTACCTGCTCTGAGCTGGCAAAGCGTGCCTGGCTGCATTCCCTGGCAGCCCTGGGTGAGGGGCTCTGCAGCCAGGGGCTCAGGGCCCATTTCATCTGCCTGCCCCCCTTTGGCCCCTGCTGGACTTGAGCGGATGCCGCTCCTGTCCCCCCACGCTGCAAAGTTTCGTGCGGAGGCTCCTATGGGTCCCTCACACCCTTTGCCCTCTGGGCTTGGGGTCCAGGCTGTGCTTCGCAGTCCTGCCTCCTGGCCTGAGCTCCTCCCGGCCCCTGACCCCATGGGGCTGGTGGCTCCAGTCGTCCCCAGGACCAGCCCGGGGTAGAAATGGCATTTCCTCTTGGCCCGGCTACAGCTGTTTTTGTTGTCTGTATTCTCAAGCGCTTCCTCTAGGGATGGCAGGGAGGGTAACCAGACTCCACGGGACCCCCCGCTTGCCCTCTCGCCACTCACCCCTCTTCCCTTGTCTCTTTGATCCTCTTCCTGCGCTGGTCCCGCCTTCGCGCCCCCAGGACAGAATGACTGAGAACATGAAGGAGTGCTTGGCCCAGACCAAGGCGGCGGTGGGGGAGATGGTGACCGTGGTGAAGACAGAGGTCTGCTCTCCGCTCCGGGACCAGGAGTATGGCCAACCCTGGTGAGGCCCCAGTGTGGGGACAGGCAAGGGAGAAGGGGGACATCGCCCGGCTGGGTTGATTGGAGACCCTGGGAAGAGAGCTCTCTCTTGCCCTCCTCTGGGCAACTCCTAGGACCAGGGGTGGGCACGGGCTCTAGAAAAACCCAAGCAGTGACCCAAGAAGGCCTGAACCCAAGTCTCAGGACCCCTGTCTTTCTACTATCTGCTGCATCAGACGAGCAGGCTCCCTGGGGTTCCTCCACCTGCCCCATCCTGTGGCCTTCGGGCCAAGTTCTCGGCTTCTCTGCCCCCCAGCCTCTCCCTCTGATGGCTTTGTGCTTTCTCTACTGGCCCCTGTCCTGACCAGCTCTAGGAGATCAGACCCCTCGGTCATGGAAGTGGAGCCCAGAAAACTGAAGGGAAAACGTGACCTCATCATGCCCAAAAGCTTCCAGCAAGTGGACTTCTGGTGTAAGTGGAGCTTGGGGCTATTCTGACCCGCCGACCATCACCCCCTCCCCCACCCTCACCCCATCTCTGCTTAGGGGATTTGCAGAGGCAACTCTGACGATAGGCACTCATCTATTGTGTACACCAGACACAGGTCCAGGCCTCAGTGAATCCTCACCCTTAGCCGCTGAGGTGTCTTATTTGGTCCCATTCTCCAAGGGAGGACACTGGTAGGTTTGGTGAGGGTTAAGCACCTCCTGGCTCAGCTCCCCCGGCTCACAGATGCACACCCACCTGACTCCAGGCATGACCTTTCTTCTGTTCTTTCAAATTTGAAACAAAGGGGGCTAGTGGCTTTCTTGGCATTGGCAGGCGTGCCCCTTGAGTCGCCAGGGAGGGGAGTGGGGTATCGCTACTGAAGACGCAGGGGCCTGTGGCTGCGGGGGTGGAGCCTCCCAGCCCCTCAGCCACCTCCATGGGGCTCTCTCCCCCTGCAACAACTGAAGCTCTCTTCCCTCTTTCTGTCCCTGCAGTCTGTGAGTCCTGCCAGGAGTACTTTGTGGATGAGTGCCCGAACCACGGTCCCCCAGTGTTTGTGTCTGACACGCCGGTGCCCGTGGGCATCCCAGACCGGGCCGCCCTCACCATCCCCCAGGGCATGGAGGTGGTCAAGGAAGCCAGTGGGGAGAATGACGTGCGTTGCATAAATGAGGTCATCCCCAAGGGCCGCATCTTCGGCCCCTATGAGGGTCAGATCTCCACCCAGGACAAATCAGCTGGCTTCTTCTCGTGGCTGGTGAGTGTCTCCTGGGCCATGCCTCGGTAAAGGGTGCCGGGAACGTGGAAGGAAACCAGCAGGGGGAGCCATATGCTGGCCCAGCCTGGTCCCAGAGCTTTTCTGCCATCACTGCTGGACAAGTGGATGATGGATCTTGCTGTCCCTTTGCCCCTGTGACCCTTGGTGGCTGAGGGCCATTCAGAAGAGCCATCTCTGTCAGTAGTCTGCAGAATCATCAGTGGAGCGATTTCTCCCTGAATCCTCCTGTGTGTGTCTGGGGGACCATTGTACGACATTTACAAAGGGTTTACCCAAGCACTCCTCTGGAGTGGATGACCTGGAGCTGGAGGCTGTGGGGATGCAGAGCATGACATTCAGCTAAAAAAGCAGTAAAATCCAGAGCTAGAGGTAAAGCCTCCAACAAGACAGGCACAGTCTCTGCCCTCAGTGAGTGGACCGTCTGGTGGGGAGAGCGGGCAGTGAACAAATACATTCACATATGACAGTTGCGGCTTAAGAGAGAATACAAGACGCTCTAGGGAGACGGCGGCATTCACAGTGCCCTGGAATTTGGGGCCTGGAGCCCGAGTTCATTATGTCAGCCAAGTTTGCTAGTTACTATCTAATGTGACCTTGGACCAATCATTGAACCTCTCTGCGACAGGATAATCATAGCTGATGGTGAAGATGAAATGCGTCGATGCTGCAGAGTTCTTAGAATCATGCTCGCCTCTAGCAAGCGCACAGTGAATATCAGCTATTGCTGTTATTGTTCTTGGCCTACTTGAGGGGTTTGGGCAAGATTTCCTCTGGTCTGAGAGTTAAAGAATGAGTAGCAGTTAGTCAAAGGGGGTTGAAAAATTGCTCCCTGTAGACAGAAGAGCTGAGAGAGAGGGACCCCAGGAAGCCTGGTAGGACAGCAGCAGTGAGCCTGAGAGGCAGAGAGGCGAGAATCGGCCGGGGAGGGAGATGGGGCCAGATCACGCTGTGTTCCATATACCTTGAAAGTGCACCCTTCATCCTGCGGGCCTGGATGTGTGACCTGGAAGGTTGCAGTATAGAGAAGTGGAATTCTGGGTAAAAGGCTGGAGTGGAGATTCACATGAGGAAAGATAGCAGCTTAAATTCAGGTGCTAGAGGTGGGGACATTTGAGAGAGATTTAAAGGGGAAAATTCCTAAGATTTGCTGATGGACAGGATGTGAAGATGAAGAAGAGGGATTTTCAAATTTGAAAAGGAAGAGTGATCAAAGATGAATTTCAGGCATCAAACTTGGACAGAGATGAGGGGGACATGGGACAAGTAGGAAAATCGTTCCTTGATTTATGAGGGTCTATTTATGAGGGTCTCCTTTGTTCCAAGTACTGAACTGTGTCTGGGGACACAGTGGTGGACCAGATCAGACATCAGTGCCGCCCTCATAGAGTTTACTGTGGGAAGACGGAATGAATTAAAGAATAAGATAAGTGAATGTGAAATGTCGACTCTGAAAGGTAATGAAGAGATGGGGAGGCTAGGAGAACAGTGATCAACAAAGGGATTTGATGTGGCCACAAGTCAGGAAAGGCTTCCTAATAGCTGAGCTGTGATTGAAGGAAGAGAATTCCTACCGAGTGACGATCGTGAGGACTGTGAGGATGGATGGGGCAGCATGAGCAACAGACCTGTGGCAGGAGAGAGCATGGTGCGTGTGCCCACCTGGGAGGCCACTGTGTGCCCACCTTGGAGTGCTGCAAACCCAGGGATCTGGAAGAGACAGACATGGCCACACAGATCCCAGCAGCCCAGTTGGGACTTTCGTTCTCTATTTTAAGAACAACGAGAACTTTCACTTATGTTTTAAAAAGGTGAGTTCAATTGCCGGCTGGAGAACTGATGGGGTAGCGGCATTGGTCAAGAATGGACATCCAGGGGACTTCCCTGGTGGTCCAGTGGTTAAGATTCTGCCTTCCAGTGCAGGGAGGCCTGAGTTCAATCCCTGGTCAGGGAATTAAGATCCCACATATTGAGCATTGTGGCCAATAAATAAATTAATTAAAGAATGAGCATCTGCACCCCAGTCAAAGGGATGTGGTCATTCTCTAAGTCAGTGATGGTGGAGGCTTGGGCTTGGGTGGGGCAGAGACATAGAGACAAGTGAACTGCTTTGTGAATATTTCAAAGGTAAGGGAGATCTGACTTGGGAAGAGACTGGCCTAAGTAAGGGAGAGGGAAGTAAGAACAACTCCTGCGGTGTTCTTCTGCCTCCAGGTCAGGAATGATGTCTTTCTGTGAGAAATGGGGAACACCAGAAAGAGACTGGGTTGAGGGGAAGATCCTGATTTTGTTTTGGGGGCTTGTTGAGCTTGGAGTGATGTCAAGATATCCAAGTGGTGATATCAACTAGGAAGTTAGATTATGGGTTGGGATCTTGGAAAAGAGCTCTGGAAATAGTACTTCATGAGTCACCTGTGCCTAAGCGGTCAGTGGGGCCAGAGGGCTGGAGGGCAGCGACCAGGGAGAATGGGCTGAGTGGGAGGTGGAGAAGCCTATGGACTAAGCTTTGAGGAACTTCAACAGTGAACGGTCCACAAGAGGAGCTTGATCCTGCACGGGAGACACAGCAAGAGCTGTCTGAGAGGTAGGATGGCCAGAATGTCCAGCAATGTCCAACTGGGCTGAAAAGCCTAGCGAGGGAAGGGCTCAAAAGTACCCACTGGACTTAGTGCCGGGGAAGTCACTGGTGATTTTAGCAAGAGCTGATACTATAAGACCATGGTTGCCAACCTGGGGCAATTTATACCTCCTGCCCCCTTTCTGGGATATTTGTAAATGGAGACATTTTTTTTGGCCATCACAACTTGGGATCTAGAAGGAAGAGGCCAGTGAAAGTGAAAGTCACTCAGTTGTGTCCGACTCTTTGCAACCCGATGGACTGTAGCCCACCGGGCTCCTCTGTTCATGGGATTCTCCAGACAAGAATACTGAAGTGGATTGCCATTTCCTTCTCCAAGGGATCTTCCCGACCCAGGGATCAAACCTGGGTCTCCTGCATTGCAGGCAGATTCTTTACTGTCTGAGCTACCAGGGAAGCCAGGGATGCTGCTAAACCTTTGATAATGCACAGGGCAGCCTCCTGCAACAAAGAGTGGTGTGGCCTCACTTGTCAATAGACGGGCGTTGAGAAATCCCGAAGAAGAGTCATGAAATAAGAGCCTCATTAGAATGGAGGTGACTGGATTAGTCACCTTTCAGAAGTTTGATGGGAAGTAAGAAGTGGAGAGACATAGGAAGGGTGATGGCTAAGGGAAGCCTGGGGTTAAAGAGGTTTTTGTATTTTTTAAAGTGGGGTGCCCTTTGTTCAGACACACGCATCTGAACTGGCTTCTAAGTCTCAGACTTAGGTTTCCTTGATTATATTTTAATTAATTTATTTTGACTGTGCTGTTCACTGTGTGAGTGAATGAACCACATTCATCGCTGCGTGTGGGCTTTCTCTAGGTGGCGCGTGAGGGCTGTTCTCTAGTTGCGTCGCGCAGGCTGCTCCTGGCTGTGGCTTGTGAACACAGCCTCTGGGGGCATGGCTTCAGTAGTTCCGGTGCCCGGGCTTAGTTGCTCGTGGCAGGTGGGATCTTCCTGGGCCAGGGATCAAACCCACGTTCCCTGTATTGGCAGATGGATTCTTATCCATTGGATCACCATGGAAGTCCCTAAGGGAGTTTGTTAATGAGACTTTAACTTCCTTTAAAAAACCCAGTGGAGATAGGCATGATGGGTAAGCTTTTATGTTGCCTGAGAAGGTTCACATGGAGACGTTTGATGTGGAAAGGCGGTAGGTCAATGTTTTTTCTGTCCCTGGAGGACTTCTTAGAGATTTGGAGCTGATGAAGGGAGTTAGCTATAGTTGATCAAATGATGATTCTCCAAAGATGGCCAGGTCCTTCCCCTGGAACCCGTGGGTGAAAGGGACTGCACATGTGATCAGGTTAAGGGTTTTGAGATGGAGAAATTATCTTGGGTTACATGGGTGGTACCAGGGCAGTTGCAAGTGTCTTTATAAGAGGAGGGCAGGAGAGGCAGAGTCAGAAAGAAAACACTGGAAGATCCTGTCCTGCTGGCCGTGAAGACAGGGAAGGAGCCAGGAGCCAAGGCGTGCAGGCGCCTCCAGAAACTAGGAAAGGCCAGGAAACAGCGTCTTCCCTCATGCCTTTTGAAAAACACTCAGCCCTGCCAACACCTGATTTTAGGATTCCTGACTTCCAGAAAAGCAAGACAACACATTTATGTTGTTTTAAGCCATTGTGTTTGCGGCCATTTGTTATAGCAGGAGTGAGACTCCAATCCAGTGAACTTATGTGTTTGGGAGGGAATGGCTGCTAAAGTGTGTGGAGAGGTGGAGAGAAGTATCTTGAGAGATAGGAGAAGGTGAGTTCAGGCTGGGGTGAGAGGAGAGCTGGAGGTGCCCACGAGATGTCCGGGTGGAGCTGTCCCAAGGCACATCGGTGTGCGTGGGTCTGCAGCCAAGGTGGGGAAGCCAAGTGTAAAAACTTATGCAGCTGAAGCCCTGGGAAGGGATGGGCAGAGGGATCAGTGCTGCAGAGGGCGAGAAGCTTGAGCCTCGAGAGCCCGTTGGCTCGGGGGCACAGGGGTCCTGGTATTCTTGGCAGGGATGCTTGCACAGGTGGAGGCCACCCTGCTGTGGATTGAGCTGTGAGCAGGAGGTGAGGAGGGGAAGCCAGCAAGGGTGATCGGCCTGTTTTCAAAGTCTGGCTGCTTATTGATCAATTATTTTATGCCAGGTGTTTACCACAGTCTTCCTCAAAATAGTCCCACAGGTGGAGGTGGCTGCCCTTCTTGATGGAGGGCACTGGGACTGAAGGGGTTCAGTAAGCAACCCCCAACTCCTGTAGGTAGTACCTGGCCGACCTTGGGTTCCTTCAGAGATAGGATGTGTGATGCCTGGGGCTTTAAGGAGTTCCTTCGTGGGAAGACATGTGTGGTTATGTGAGTAAATTCAATTATTCAATTTAGCCTCATAGACAGAGCAACTCCCAGGTACTAGGTACTGCCCAGGAAGTTCTAGAGGTAACAGAAATGCACGAAGTTTGCTCTCTGTTCTTATGGAGTCTGTGGTCCAGCCATGGGCAGCAGGGCCCAAGGTAGATGAGAGGGGAGGAGGCCTATTCTGAACCCAGAGTGTGGCTGGTAGTTGTGGTGCTGCAGTAGACAATAGGGGCGGGGAGAAGAGGAGTTGGTTTTGGCTGGGCAGATTGGGGATGGGTTTTGAAGGATGGGTAGGCGTTCAGTAGAGGAGGCTGATGCCTTCTCAGTTTGTGGGACAGTCTCAGGGGAGAAAATCTCATACCCAGGGAAGGGCTAGGGGAGATCCCTTTCTTTCCCACCAGAGTCTACTCCTGGGACGGCCCAGCCAGGCAAGCTTGGGATCTCTAAAGCAGGCATCTTCCCCAGGTTCATGGCCTGGCATGGGTCTGGGGTCTGGAGAAAAGGGAGAATAGGAAGATCTGGAGTTTGCAGCCTGGTCCTAGACCAGCTCTGCCTGTCAAGGGTGGGCGTGGCCCACAGTTAGGGGTGTGGCCAGAGGCAGCTATGTTGCTTCCTGGGAGGCACCGGCAAGGGTGTAGGGATGGTGTGGCTGGAGATCACCATACGACATGGAGACTTTGACTTTTGTGATCCAGGGACATGAGAGGTGTTGAAGGCCTGGAGAGAACAGAAGTACAAAATGGCTTGAGCAGTGCCTGTGTGGGTGTGTGTGTTCTCAACTGGGGCCTCAGCTGGGGCAAAGCAGAAATGAGGAACAGCTTGCTCAAATGATGGGTTGGCTGAATGGTGCGAGAAAAGGACAAATGGCCTGAACCACGGCCCCAATTTTGGACCACGATCTAGAAGCCCCACTTCCTGAATAAGCTGCATTCATGTGTCAGATCCTGTCCCAAAGCCGTACTTGATCTTATCTGTTCTTGACCTTCTGCCTGCCTTCCAAAGCCCTGGCTTCCATCCAGCAGAACACATTTCCTTCCATAACACAGTATGTAGTGTCTCAGTGGCGGAGAAGGCAATGGCACCCCACTCCAGTACTCTTGCCTGGAAAATCCCATGGACGGAGGAGCCTGGGAGGCTGCAGTCCATGGGGTCGCTAAGTTGGACATGACTGAGCACCTTCACTTTCACTTTTCACTTTCATGCATTGGAGAAGGAAACGGCAACCCACTCCAGTGTTCTTGCCTGGAGAATCCCAGGGACGGGGGAGCCTGGTGGGCTGCCGTCTATGGGGTCGCACAGAGTCGGAGACGACTGAAGCGACTTAGCAGCAGCAGCAGCAGCAATGTCTCAGTGGAAGCAATGGTGGTGCTCTAAGGATAAGCATAGCCGTTTATGTTTATTGAGCGCCTACTATGTATCTGGCTCTGTGCTTGACACTTCACAGCATGACCCTATTTGATCCTAGCGATGCCCCTGTGAAACGGATATTAGTCTATCCATTACTCTGCTGAGAAACCTGAGGCCTGGAGAGGAGTTATTCTGCACATAGCTGAACAGCTACTGAGTAACTGAGCTGAGATTCGAACCAGAGCAGTCTGGCTCTAGAACCCACTCTCTCACTCAGCCTCCTGGTCCTCTCCTCCTCCCGTTCTTGTCTGGCCTATTCCTGCCTCCTGGCCTCAGTTGACTTTCTTCCACTCATCCTTCCAGCCCAGTACAAGGTTCCTCTCCATCTCCCCTCAGTGTGGAGGCAAGCTGGTCCCATTGCCTACAGTGTGATGCAGGGGTGGGGCCCAGATTGAGCTGAACCAAATGGCCATCTGCACTTTCCATCTCTCCTTCAAGGCCTGACCTCCTCGGAAGGAGTTTTATTTATTATTTTTTGGCTGCACTGGATCTTCGTTGCTGCTTCAGGCTTTCTCTCGTTGCCAGGAGGAAGGGCTACTCTCTGTTGCAGTGTGTGGGCTTATTGTGGTGGCTTCTCTTGTTGTGTAGCACGGACTCTAGGTGCCCAGGCTTCAGTAGTTGCAGCACGCGGGCTCAGTGATTCAGCGTGTGGGCTCCTGGGGCGTGTGGGCTTCAGTAGCTGTAGTACATAGGCTGAGTAGCTGTGGCACATGCGCCCAGGTGCCCTGCAGTATGTGGAATCCTCCCGGACTAGGGATCAAACCTATGTCCTCTGCACGGGTGGGTGGGCTCCCATCCACGGCACCACCAGGAAGTCCCTCAGAAGGAGTTTTACATTCACTTCCAGATGTTTAGAAAAGAAATGCCCCTTCCTCTACTTTCTCATCTCCCTGGAAATATACAGACTCCATAAATCATTGCCAGGCTTGCCAGGCTGCCCTCAGACACTACAGGCCGGAGACGAAGCTGCAGGCATGAGGTGCCTGGGGAGTACCAGGCAGCCATGTGGTCTGGGAAAGAGGCAGAAGAAAGAGGAGTCCAGCACAGGGTTTAAATTAAATGTTTCACTGAGGCCCAGTCTAGTTCCAGAAGGGATTTAGGGCGGCCTAGCAGGATATATAAAATATAACACGATAGCATATTAAAACTGGGAGAGAGAGAAGAAAGAAAAACAAGGGTGGAGATCCTAAATGGAGCCAGGAATGAGGCTAAAAATGCATACCATAATGACCTGTGTGTGCACTTTTAGCTATAGAGGTTCCAAATTTGGCGGCCACTGGGAAGAGGGACGCTGACTCGGCTACCAATGCTTTCTGGCCATAGCGTAAGAAGTCGCAGGTAGCTCCCGAGGAGGTCTGCTTCTCTGGGTGGATCCTGGGTGGGAGACTTCCCAGGGCCCCTTTAAAGAGGACACCGTGCGGTGGGATCACTCCGCTGCTGTCAGCTAGTCTTTCCGCCTGCCAGACTCCTACTGTTCTGGGGAGAGGCAGACGTGAAATGGGATTTCGGGGTTTTCCATTTCAGCTTCTATCATAAAGTGGAGATTTATTTTAAAACTTAAGATTGGGTGTGCAAAGGCTTGTGACACGCCCTCCAGAACAGAGTCTGAAAACCCCCGGGTTGATGGGAGAGATGAAGTGTGAGCAGATGGTTGCAACAGCGCAAGACGTCAGGGGAGGCAGGCAGGTCTGACCGGGCTTTGGGGTGGGCAGGGCTCAGAGAAGGGAAGAGAAGAGTAAGGCTGGTCCAGGAAGGGAAGAAGGCACATTTGAAGCAGGTCGGGCTTCTGTGTGTGTTTGAGAATCTGAGCAACTGTGTTTCAAGCTTATTTACTCATTTCTATTAACTCTTTATTCTGAAATTTCAAACTCTGCAAAAGCATAAGAACTGTATCATCAGAAGCCACACACCCTGCATCAGCTTCACCTGTTGCTAACATTTTATAACAGTTGCTTCAGCCTCTCTCTGTATGTCCTGGCTTCCCTGGCGGCTCAGATGGTAAAGAATCTGCCTGCAGTGCAGGAGACCCAGGTTCGATCCCTGGGTTGGGACGCTCCCCTGGGGAAGGAAGGGATTGGCAACCCACTCCAGTATTCTTGCCAGAACAGAGGAGCCTGGTGGGCTATAGTCTATGGGACTGCAAAGAGTCGGACACAGCTGAGTGACTAAGACACAGCACAGCATAGCTACCTACAGGCACGTGCGCACATACACCCGTGCGCGCGCGCGTGTGTGCACACACACACACTCTTTTTTTTTTTTTCCTGAGCTATTTGAGACATAGTTCCCGGTATCAGGCTTCGTGGCCATGCAGCGTCTGTCACTCTTATCCAGCTCCGCAGTTGTACTGTGAAAGCATCCATAGACAGTACGTGAATGAGCAAGTGTCGCTGGGTTCCAATAAAGCTTTATTTATAAACACTGATGTGAGTTTTGTATAATTTCAAATGAAATTTGAATTTATATAAGTTCTGAAAATCATACAAATGAAATTATATGGAAAAAGTTTCAGTTATGAAAAACAAGCAGAACCGTGCTTAACTCACAGGCTGTGAGAACAGATGAAGGGCTGGATTTGACCTACCAGCTGTAGTTTGTTGATCCCCGTCCTGTGTAATCAGAGTATAGTTATTATACTCAGGATACAGTACTGTCTCAACTATAGTCCTTATTCAGATTTTCCCAATTGCTCTGAGTGATGGCCTTGATAGTCTTCCCCCCATTCAGGACCCACTCAAGCGTCACGCATCGCATTTAGTTGTCACGTCTCATTAGTCTGCTTTATTCTAGAACAGTTTCCCAGGATTGCATTTCTCGTCCACAGTATTGCCACTTTGGAAGAGTTCAGGACAGTTCTTTGCAGACCCTTCCACGGTTTAGATTTGCCCGTTGTTTCCTCCCGATAGACTCAGGTTATAGATGGTTGGCACTGGTTATGTTGTGTCTCTCTCACTGCAGATAGCAGGAGCCTGTGATATCCGTTTGTCTTCTCTTTAACTCAGTGCTTTCAGCAACTATTGATGATTCTTGCCTATCTCACTTATTTTTCATGGCTTGAAAGGATTTTTAATCATTCCTTCTACACTTATGACTGAATATTCTTCTGTTTAAAAGAAGTGCTCAACTTTCTCCCCCACCCCATCCCTTAAGGTTAGTTTTACTACCAGTATGGACTCAGGATTTTTTTTTTTTTCTTCATTGTGCTATAGTCCATTCCTCTCATTATACATTTTGAGCTTTAAATTGCCCTAGAGTTGGCCAGCAAGAACCCATTCAGACTGGCTTCTTGTCCTTCTTTTAGGGTTTCCTTACTTTCTCGTGCAAAGTTTGTGTTTTTTTTTTTGCCCCAACACAGGGCATGCAGGATCTTTAGTTCCCTGACCAGGAATTGAACTTTGCCCCCTGCAGCGGGAGCGCAGCCTTGTGACCGTTGCGCTGCCAGCAGAGCCCCAGAGAAGATGCTCTAGCCAGCTCTCTTAGGAGCTCTGATGTGTTTCAGTGAGAAACAGTGTCTAGAAATCAAGTCTGTGGCACTAGATGTCCACGTTGCTCCTGGGGTGTCCTGGCTTCTAAGCCTGAACTAGGTTTTGAGGGATGAGTTGAAGTGAGTGGCCAATGGGGTCAGGAACCGAGGGAACTCGGAATCACAGCAGTGGGCATAGCATGTACAGAGGTCCAAGGGCACGTGTGTAATGCTGAGGTGGGCAATGGTAAGAGGGCACAGGGTACCCTGTAATAGCGTGATAGAGGCACAAGGCGTGCTGAGAGGGAAAAGTGGAAGATGACGCTAGAAAAAGGTAAAACACTATTGAATGACAGTGTCAGCTTTTCTAGGAATGAAAGTATGGACCTCAACCCTAAGGTTCCTCTTAATGTCAGAAGCATTAAATGGCATGACTTGTATAACTTTTGTAAATGCTGGTGGTTTTGTTATTAAATCATGAACCAAACCAAAGGTATCCCCACTCCCCACAAAAAATATAATACTCTAGTTAACTAGTTTTGCCTGGAACTGAGTCTATAATTCTTAAAATCTACTATATGGAACAAAAGTAAAACATGAAAAACTATTCTGAATTTTCAATATAAACCAACTGCTAACTTGACCTTCAACTTTCCTTGCCTCCTTAGCGCTTCTACTGCAATTGTTTCTCACTTGTGTTATATTGAGGCCAATTCTTAAAAGAAATATATGTATATATGTATATTACTATATATATTCCTGTAGTTACCAAACTCTACATTACATACCCAGCACTAATTTATGTTGACCACCTTCATCGATTTTTAACAACCCCCCCACCCTCCGGCTCTGGCAACCATCAATCTGTTTACTACATTTATGAGTTCAGGGTTGGTTTGTTTTTTGTTTTAGATTCCACATGTAAGTGGGATCATATAATACTTGTCTTGATCTCACTTGTTTGTCTTAGCACAGTGCCTTCCGGGCTTATCCATGCTATTGCAAATGGCAGGATTTCCTCTTTTTTATGGCTGAAAACTATTCCCTTGTATATCTATCCACATATTCTTTATCCGTTCATCAGTTGGTGGGCATTTGGTTTGTTTTCATTTCTTGACTGTTATAAATAATGCTGCAGTGAACTTGGGGGTGCACATACCTTTTTGTGTAAAGTTTCCTATGGTTAAATACCCAGAAGTGAAATTCATGGATCATATGGCATTTCTATTTTTAAATTTTTAAGGAGCTTCCATACTGGTTTCCATAGTGGCTGCACCAATGTACATTCCTGAAACAGTGCTCAAGGGTTCCCTTTGGTCCACATCCTCGTCAGCACTTGGTATTTCTTGTCTTTTTGATGAAAACCATTCTGACAGGTGTGCAGTGATATCTCATTGTGGTTTTAATTTGCATTGGCATGATGATTGGTGATGCTGAACATTTTTTCAAGGACGTGTTGGTCAGGTGTCTGACTTATCGTTTCAGTTCAGTTCAGTTTCTCAGTCATGTCTGACTTTTGCGTTTATCATTTATGGAGTCCCAGTTATTTATGATTACATTGCTAAGTCGCTTCAGTCGTGTCCGACTCTGTGTGACCCCACAGATGGCAGCCCATTGGGCTCCGCCATCCCTGGGATTCTCCAGGCAAGAACACTGGAGTGGGTTGCCATTTCCTTCTCCAGTGCATGAAAGTGAAAAGTGAAAGTGAAGTCGCTCAGTCGTGTCTGACTCAGCGACCCCATGGACTGCAGCCTACCAGGCTCCTCCGTCCATGGGAGTTTCCAGGCAAGAGTACTGGAGTGGGGTGCCATTGCCTTCTCCATTACATTAATTTTACTTTAAAGTTACTTTAAAAGGTTTAAACATAGAAACTAAAGAAACACAACATTTCTTACAGCTTTTAAACAACTATTAAACCAAGACAAACTTACGAATATAAAATGAATAGAACTATACAAACCAGCATAATTCAAATGAACAAAATCAGTGTCCTGTGTTGGATCACGCGTTACTGAAACTAAATCGCTGTTTACAGGGTGAATACAATAGTGACGACTTCGACACAGATTCTTCTGAATCTGGCGTGCCTCTCTGCTTTTGTGTGCCATGTGACACTTTTATTTTCTTTATTTGTTTGTCTCTTTAAAACACTGGGAGATCTTTTGTTACTACAACTGCCACAGTGTTTCTTAGCCTTTGCCAGAATGCATTATTTACATATTAAAGTTTGTTCTTTTTTCATTAGCTCATGGCAAGTAGTAATAATTGTACAGTCAGTCAGCTGTTACACTGTAACAAGCTACCTCCAAATGCAGTGCAATAGAATGAGGGTCTGTAAATTGTGTAAATGGCCAGATAGTAAGTCTTTTAGGCTTTGGGACCATGCAGTGTCTGTCACACTACTGAGCTCTGCCATCCATCACAGTGTCAGAGCAGCCAGAGGTGTGTGTATTCTAAGACTTTGTTTATGGAGGCTGAAATTTGAATTCCATGTAATTTTCACATGATAAAATAGTCTTCTTTTGAGTTATTTTCAACCATCTAGAAATGTACAAACCATTCTCAGATGGTGGGCTGTACGGAACAGGTGGCGGGCTGGATTTAGCCTGCAGGCGCCGGCGTATAGAACAGCAATCGTTTATCTTCGCGTGGGCATCTCCCGGTGGATTGCAGCTCCTCACTGATTCTGCTGTGTCCGCTGGTTGCCCGTGGTTGGGCTGGTTTAGCTGCCCTCCGATGTGCTGCTCCGCCTCCAGGTGCAGGGTGAACTCGGCTCCTCACCGAGGGCCGGGTCTGCTCCAAGTGTGTCTGTTCTGGGCCCAGACTCCAGGGGCTCCCTGGGGAAGCTCTTCTTCTGTGGAGGCAGAGGCCCTGGAGGCAGAGGCCCTGGAGGCAGGGCCTCATAAGCCCATGTCAATCCCGTGTTTGCATCATGCTTGTTACCACCCCATTGGCCAAATAAGTCAGATGACCGAACCCAAAGTCAAGGAGTGAAGAATTAGAGGCCACCTCTAAGACAGAGTGTAGTGCAGAGTCTCAGGGCCAGGGTAACAGGGAAGGGCGAGAGCTGGACCAATTCATTCTCCCACAGGTGCCAACTTGGAGAAGGAAATGGCAACCCACTCCAGTATTCTTGCCTGGAGAATCCTGTGGACGGAGGAGCCTGGTGGTCTGCTGTCCATGGGGTCACACAGAGTCAGACCCGACTGAAGCGACTCAGCAGCAGCAGCAGCAGCAGCAGCAGGTGCCAGCTCAGTCACAAGCCCAGAGCTGCTGCTGTTCACTTGCTCAGGGTGCCTCACCCCTCGCGACCCTGTGGACTGACTGCAGCCCGCCGGGCTCCTCTGTCCATGCGATTCTCCAGGCAAGAATACTGGAGTGGGTAGCCATTTCCTTCTCCAGGGGATCTTCCTGACCCAGGGATTGAACCTGCATCTCCTGCATTGACCGGCAGATTCTTTACTGTCTGAACCACAAGGGAAGCCTGTGTCTGTTGGTTCAGTCATGTCCCACTCTTCATGACCCCGTGGACTGACTGCAGCCCACCAGGCCCCTCTGTCCATGGGATTTCCCAGGCTAGAATACTGAAGTGGTTGCCATTTCCTTGGCCAGGGGATCTTCCTGACCCAGGGATCAAACCTGCATCTCCTGCATTGACAGGCAGATTCTTTACCACTGACCCCTTGGGAAGCTTTCAGCTGTAGCGTGAGGTACACAGTTTGTTTCCAGCTAATTTCTCTTTGGTGACATGCCCATTCTTTTAAAAAAAAAATATTGATTGATTGATTTGTTTTTGGTTGCACTGAGTCTTTGTTGCCGCGTGCGGGCTTTCTCTAGTTGAGGAGAGCAGGGGCTGCTCTCCGGTTGAGGTGTGTGCACTTCCCATTGCGGTGCTTTCTCTTGTTGCAGAGTGCGGTCTCTAGGCTGCATGGGCTTCAGTAGTTGCAGCTCGAGGGCTCTAGAGTGCGGGCTCAGTAATTGTGGTGCAGAGTCTTAACTGCTACAAGGCACGTGGAATCCACCACGACCAGGGATCGAACCCATGTCCCCTGCGTTGTCAGGCAGGCTGCCATCCATTGTACCAGCAGGGGAGTCCAACATGCCCATTCTTATTTGCATTTTTGCTGCCCCCGAGATGGGCAGATTTTCCTCGCTCTCTCCCTAACCCTTGCCCTGAGACCTTCGTGTCAGGCATAATGAGGAGGCCAGTCTCCTCACACTGGTCTTCAAGTCCTGGCCCCAGGGCTCATTTCACCAGTTTCTCCAACAGCCAGATTTATTACCGCAGGGAGTGAGGCCGAGTGTGTGCAGGGTAGGGGGTGGTCGTTTCTGCGGCTGGATCCAGGGCCAGTTCCCTTTCCAGGCAGAGCCGAGGGACTTGGAAAGGGAAGCGGTGTCTCCACTGGTGACAGGGCTCCGGAATCTCTTTCCTCCCGCTTGAGGCAAGTGTGTCTTTGGGCTAGTCACTGTTCTCTCTGAGCTCTATTTCCCTGATCCGTCAAATGGAGACCCCCAGTCTGAGGGAACATCCCCCGTGAGTTGTGAGTGCTCGTGCTGTTGCATGCCTGGTGCATAGGAGGTGATGAGCACGCTGCAGCCTGATTGTCTCCAGTTAGCTTCATGTGGGTCTCGGGGCTGACTGGGGGTGATGAGTGAGATTACAGATGTGGAGTTTGTGGTTGTGTGTAAGCATACCTCGTTTCCCAGGTCCCCAGGGCCTTTTTGAAATTTGATAATTAGAATAATAAAAGGCACCATGTAAAGTTTTTCCTCAGAATTGATGGGGATTGGTGCCAGGGACCTCCACTGATACCCAAATCCATGGATGCTCAAGTCCTTTATATAAAATGGTGCAATGTTTGCAAATGACCTACACTTCCCTTCCTGTATAATTTAAGCAGTGTATTTATTTATTCGGCTGTGCCAGGTCTTTTGTGGCAGGTGGGAATCTCTTTAGCTGCAGCATGTGGGATCTAGTTCCCTGACCAGGGATCGAACCAGGTACATAGATAGGGCCGACTGTACTAATTCCATTGTCGGTTAAATGGTGGTGGGGAGCTGTAGGAATGGGTTAGATCATGGTTCTTGAGCCTCCTTAGTCACTGAGGAGGTTATTCTCATATACCAATATTCATAAAATGCTGTACACATTTTAGGGAATTCATCGACACCAAGTTGGGAACCCATGGCTTGAATAATCTCAGAGGCCCCTTTAAAAGTTCTTCATTCTGTGTTTCTGGGCGTAGCAGAGGCCAGAGTTTAGGTTCATGTCTAGGTTAGCCTCTTGGCATGCTGCGAAGTCGCTTCAGTCCTGTCCAGCTCTTTGAGACCCTATGTGTGTAGGCTGCCAGGCTCCTCTGTCCGTGGGATTCTCCAGGCAAGAACACCGGAGTGGGTTGCCATGCCCGCCTCCAGGGCATCTTTCTGACCCAGGCACTGAGCCCGCATCTCCTGTGGCTCCTGCGTTGGCAGGCGGGGTCTTCACCACCAGCGCCACCTGGGAAGGTCACCCTCTTTATCTCTCTGCATTTCAGTTTGCCAGCCTGGGAAGTGACTGAAGGCAGAGGTGATGCCGTCAACCTCCTGGGCCTCTGGGAGGAGCATCTGTGTGAAAGAGCTTTGTCAACTGTCGATGGCTTCACAAATCATTTTTGTAACTGCTCTGCTCTGAGAGGAGCTGCAGAGCTGAAAATCAGAATTCTTTATGGAATCAATGGGTTCCTGGAAAGTTGCAAGCAAATCAGGTTTTTAAAAATCCAATCTCTGCAGCATCTGGTTATGGCACCATTTAGAGGAACCCAGCAGTGAATCGTCGAAAGTGGCAGACGTTCTGCAGCAAAGCAGATTGTTCCTTCCTATTAAACTGCCCATCTTTCTGTAGCAGATTTGCTCAAACCAGCAGCAAAGCCGGAAGTTCAGAGAGGACCCCAGGATGTTCCTGATTAATTCTCATGAGGTCATCCGGGGAAGCCTGGGCTGACATCTGTCATGCCACCGAGCGCTTAAGAGCATGGGCTGTACCTACAGAGTCTGAACTCCAGCTGCCCCACACATTTCCTTTGTGGCCTCAGGCAAGCTGCCTACTGGCTCTGAACCTCACTTTCCTAGTCTGTAAAATGGGAATAATAGTTGTTACCTTCATCGAGTTGTGAGAATTCATGCAAGGATACCAGAGTACTTGGCACAGTGAAGTTGCTCCATCAGTGGCAGTGGGTAATGTTTTAAGGCTGATGTCTTTGTTATTACCAAGGTCAGAAATAACATTCTAGTCTATGTGGACCCATGCCTGTTGCAGGGAGGCAAACCTCATGTTTTTTATATTATTTTCTGAGGGTAGGCCCACGTAGAATCATAAAATTCTTAAACAGAATTTTATAGGTCATTTAGGACAGACTTCCACTCAGTGGGAAAATTCTTTTTTCAGCTCCCCTGACAGTGGGCTGTCCTGCTGCTGCTGCTGCTTCAGTTGTGTCCGACTCTGTGCGACCCCATAGATGGCAGCCTAAACACCCCCAGGGACAAGAAACTCACCTCCTCACAAGGCTGCTTGTACTACTGCAGGCCTGTTCTGCATGGTAGAACATGTATGTTAGGACTGTTCTGCATGCACACTCCTCATGCCGAGTCCAGGCCTCCGTCCCTCAGGTGGTCCTGGTTTTGCCTGCCCTCGTCTACATGAGGGTCCTTCCTACATTTGGTGCTGTGTCTGCTTACTCTAGCCGCTTCTTCTCCAGGCTAAGGGACCCTCTTCCAATGCTGGCCGCCTTCTCTGGTCAGACCCAGGTTGTCAGAGCCCTTCTCACATCACAGTGTTCAGAGCCTGGGCTGGTCTAAGAAGCGCTGAGTTCAGAGGGGCCAAGGAGTCGGCCTTGAGGGATAAGGCAAGGGAGGACGCTGGTAACCAGTCTTCTGGGGCCTGGTCCTGAGCATCTGGCCCTGGCTGGCCCTTCCTGGACCATCTCAGTCCCAGGGCTTGAGGCCTACAGCTTGCTCTCTACTGGGATGATGGGGGCTCAGCAGTAGCATATGATGTGCTCTGAACACCCTCTGTGATCCTGCTCGCCTCCTGCTTCCTCCACTAGAACTTCCTCACCCTCTTCTTCTCCAAGACTTAGCTAAGATTCCACACCTCCCAAGGAAGTCCTCGATGACCACCAGTTACAGCCCTTCAGCTCTGTGCTCCCATGTTCCGCAGAATTCCCCACCATAGTTCTGACAGCAGGACAGCACAGGGGCCTCTTTCCGTGTCCGCTGGACTGTGAGTTTTGTGAGAGCAAAGACACTGCATTCCCAGATCACCATTTTATCCCCAGAGCCTGTCCGTGTAGCTGCTTCCTAGGTGATGTTTGTTAAATGAATGAATCCTTGATTGGAGAAAAACCTGACTGATGGGAAAGGAAGGTATGTCAAGAAGCATTCCTCAGCAAACCTGGGATCTGAACCTAGCAACAGAGATCTTAGGGAGCTCCAGAGTCCCTCACAGTTCCCACTCAGGACTCTCGGCCCAGCTGAGGCTGCAAAAAGTCTGATTTAACTGCGTGTTGTAATACATATAGCTATACAACAATAATGCATATAGTTTTACGACTATATGTTGTAATATATGGAGTTTTACGCAAACCTCCCACCACCCAGAATGAATCATAACTGACATTTGGTCCCCTTAATAAACATAATCATGACTGTTTATGGAGTGCCTTCCACATCAATCATTATGGCAGGGCTGCAAGGTTGGTTTCCCCACTTTACAGATGAGGATACTGAAGGCTGGTCAGTGAAGTCATTTGCTCAAGGCCACTTAGCTTGTCAGTGGTGATGCTGAAGTTCTAGCCGATGCCTCAGGCTCCATGGCTTTCACTTCACGCTAGGTATTCTTGCAGCTGGCTTCGGGACCTACAGACGCTTCTGTTCCCCCCACCCCACCCCGGAGAGAAAGGAGCAATCAGAAAGTGCTAATGATGGATGATTAATATTATGATAACGTACATGGTTCCATGAGATTCCTGGGGAAGGTCCCTGAAGACTGGGGTGTCAGCTGGGGAGACTGGCAGGGGAGGGGAGGCCTGGCCTGCATGTTTTCTCTTTTTGTCCATGAATTTTAAACCATGGAGACAGTAAAGTCTCAAAAATAGAGCAAGCAAAAGCTGCATCCTCCTTCCCTCTATCTTCCCCTCTAGAAGTAACCAGATATGAGTTTGAAGTGTGTCTCCCAGGCTTTCTGTGCATAGATAAACGCACAGAGTGATGTGCTGGCAGATAGTTAACAACCTGCTGGGGATGGTTGGGGTGGGGAATACGTGTGCCAGTTTCCTTGGTGTCAAGGCTCCCACCATGTCTGGTTTCAGACTGCCAGCATGAAGGCACCAAGTGAGCAGATGGGAAGAGCTGTCATTAATTAATGACAATTAATCTATTTCTACTCTACAGATGCCAACATCCTCAAGAACATCAACATTGTGAAATGTAGTAATTAGGAAGCTTTGGGCCTTTGTTACCTATTCAAAATTAGAATATGCTGAATTGTAAGTTCATATAATTTAATTTTTAATAATGACCGTGTTTCACAGCTGGTTCATGAGACTGGAAAATTTCACAGTCAGTTCTTGGTAACCAGGACAAGCCAGTTCTAGCCACTCTTTTCCTTTTCACTTGAGTATGAACCCTATATAATTTTTTTTTCCTTTAGCTTGCTTATTATTTAAAAGGCTCTTCATTGGATCATTCATTCAGCTAGGACTCTACCGCACGCCATGGCCTGTGTTAGGGACCAGGGCCAGGCCACCGTCATGAGCAGATAGCCATGCGCTTGGTCTTCATCAGCTTTTGGTGTCATGAAGGAGGCAGTCAGTTACCACATTGACAAGTAGACAAACCCTGCAGTTAGGTCTCTCAAAGGAAGCAGCAGGATGATGTTTAGAGATAATGCTGAGAGGGGCAGGCGTGTGGAGGTCAGGGTGTGGAAGGGGAGAACCTCCTTGAGGTTCAGGTCAGGAAAAGCTTCTTCCCAGGAGCTGACAGAAACCAAGACCTGAAAGATAAGATGGGACCAGCCACACAGAACCTGGTGGGAGAGAGTTGCCATAGGATAACACATTCACTTGGGTGCCATTTCTGTAAACTTTACAAACATGCACAGCAATTCTGTGTGTTACTTTTTAGAAAAAGTCCTGGAATAGTAAGAATCAAGAAGGCTCCCTTCCAGCTTTAGGATGGGAGTTACCCTTGGAAGGAGGGTGGGAAAGAGAGTGAGTTGGAGGCAGAGATGGTCTTCAATGACATCTGTGTATTTTCCTGATGCTAGGGGAGACAGAGGTCCGGGACAGAAATGGCTGGTGGTCATTTTTGCTGGCTCTTGCTGATGGATACAGAGTGATCAGTTGCATTGCTCTTTATAATTTCTCAACACCTGAACTAAAGAAATGATGCTAAAGCTGAAACTCCAGTACTTTGGCCACCTCATGCGAAGAGTTGACTCATTGGAAAAGACTCTGATGCTGGGAGGGATTGGGGGCAGGAGGAGAAGGGGACGACCGAGGATGAGATGGCTGGATGGCATCACGGACTCGATGGACGTGAGTCTGAGTGAACTCCGAGAGATGGTGATGAACAGGGAGGCCTGGCGTGCTGCGATTCATGGGGTCGCAAAGAGTCGGACACGACTGAGCGACTGAACTGAACTATTTCATGATTATTATTTTTTAAAGAGTGGCTGCAGAAGAGTGAATGGGGGAGAGAGAGGCCTGAGAGAGTTGGGAGGTAGGCAGGGACCAGGTTGTAAAGCGTTGAAAATGATGACCTTAAGTATGAATTTTGCTTTAAGTACAGTGTGTGCCTTCTTGAGCTGGTGGGCAGCATGTTCTAAAGTTTACATTAATAGGTTTCTCTGGCTGCTATGAGGAGAGTCAGTGGAGTTAAGAATGGCACTGGGAGGTTAGTTGGGATCTCTTGTCGTTGTCTTGAGGAGAGCTGATGATGGCTGGAAGCAGTGGAGACAGGAGTAGTTTTGAAATCAGGTTCAGATGACATGCTGAGGGATTAGATACAGGGGATCAAGAGAGGGAGGCATGACCCCTTTGTTCATAGTACCACTGTTTACAATAGCCAGGCCACGGAAGCAACCTAAATGTCCACAGAGAGATGAAGAAGTAAAGTAAATATGTATGTAGTACATAAGTATTGACACAATGGAATATTCAGTTCAGTTCAGTTCAGTCGCTCAGACGTGTCCGACTCTTTGCGACCCCATGAATCGCAGCATGCCAGGCCTCCCTGTTCATCACCATCTCCCGGAGTTCACTCAGACTCACGTCCATGGAATATTACTCAGCCACAAAAAAGAATGAAATAATGCTGTTTGCGGCAACATGGATAGACCTAGAGATTAGCATGCTAAGTGACGTAAGAGAAAGACAGATATCGTACGATACCACTTATACGGGGAAACTAAAATATAATAAGTCAGAAAGAGAAAGACAGATATGATACCACTTATACGGGGAAACTAAAATATAGTAAGTCAGAAAGAGAAAGACAGATATCATACGATACCACTTATACGAGGAAACTAAAATATGACACAAGTGAACATACCTATGAAATAAAAACACACTCATAGGAGGGGATGGAGGAGGGAAGCACTGGGAGTTTTGGATTTGCAGCTGCCAACTAGTATGTATAGGATGGATAAGCAACAAGGTCCTACTGTATATGGCACAGAGAACTATATTCAGTATCCTGTGATAGACCATAATAGAAAAGAATATGAAAACAGATATATATATCTCTCTGTGTGTGCATATATATGACTCTCTGCTGCACAGAAGAAATTACATACAACATTGCAAATCAACTATGCTTGAATACATTAAAAAAAATAGGGAGGCATGAAGGATGACTTTTTTTAACAGCTTTGTGGAGATATAGTTCACATACTATACACCTCATTCATTTAAAGTGTACAGTTCACTGGGGTTTGGTGGGGATGGCTTTTTTCCTGAAATCTGAGTGGGTGGTGGCTTCAAATGCTGTGAAGGAGAAAAAGAGAGGAATAGGCTTAGAGGTGGGGCCTGAGGTGAGTTTGAACTGCTAGTAAGACATCATGTCGTGTGGGAAATTAAATATTCACGCCTGGGGCTTGAGATGAAAATCTATGAGTAGTGAACAAATTGAGAGTGTGGGAAGAGATGTAAATATCCAAAGAAAGAGTATAGTTAGAGAAGGTGTGTGTGGAGGAGGCAGTGGGGCTTCCAGTCCAGATGGACGGAGAGTTCATGCTTTGAACCTCCTCCCCCCAGATAAAAGGAAGGAGAAGAAGAGAAAGGGAGAAAGAGAGAAGCATAAAGTGACTGCCGGGCTGAAAACAAAGGCCCACAGAGCTCTCGTCTAGTACAGGCAGAGACAGCCGTCAGTTTTAGCTCCTGAGGGGCGCTACGAAATAGAAGTGTCTTGTGTGAGGTGGAGAGGGGTGTCAGGTTGACTGCTTAAAATGAGAAAAAGCAAGCAATAGGCAGATAGACTCCTATTCAAGATGAGCCTCTGGACCAAACCTCCAAAACTAATGAAGAAGATTAATGTTACAAAGAGAGCCTTCAAAAACAATGACAATTGAATTCACTCTAATTAAAATATAAAAATAGTATTTTTTTGAAAATGAATTTAAAACAACTGTTTAGGAACTGTAAGGAATAAGTTTGACTGTGAAATTCAAAATAACAGTGGCTCATGCAAAACAGGAATTGTGTTCTTCTATGTATAAATTCTGAGCCTGAATTAAGTCCTCAGGAACCTAGCTTGATCCAGCTAATCACTGTCTCAATGCTTGGATTATAGCCTCATAGTCCAAGGTGATAGCTAGAGCTCCAGCCATTAAATCTGCATTCCAGGCCACAGGATGGTAAAAGGGTATACATCAGCTGTCTTTTAAAGAAGTTTTCAGGAAGATGACGCATGACACTTCCACTTCCACTCTATTGGCCAGAACTTGGCCAGAGGAGAAGTCAAGAAATGTATTCTGTTATTACAGATAGCTAGGCACTCAGTTATAATCCAGGGGTTCTGTTACTATGGATGAAAGGGATAATATATCATTAACACTCACAGCTTTGGGATCTTCAAAGAAAGAATAAGGATAACATCCATTAAGAATAAGACTGGCATTTTTTGTTTGAATTTAAAACCTCTCTCTTAGAAAGATGGTGTTAAGAGAGTGAATAAACAAGTCACAGACTAGAAGAAAGTATTTGTAAGCCATATTCTGATAAAGGAATTATATCCAAAATGCATTAAAAAAAAAAAAAAACTCTTGTGCACGTGTGCTAAGTTGCTTACTGTGTCTGTCTGCGACTCTGGACCTCCAGGCTTCTCTGTCCATGGGATTCTCTAGGCAATAATAGTGGAGTGGGTTGCCATGCCTTCCTCCAGGGAATCTTCCCAACCCAGAGATCCAACCCACGTGTCTTATGTGTCCTGCATTGGCAGGTGGGTTTTTTAACACTAGTGCCACCTGGGAAGTCCATTTCAAACTCTCAGAACTCAACAGTAAGAAAAAAAAATCCACTATTTTAAAAATGGGCAAAAGATTTGAATAAACACTTTACCAAACAAGATATGCAGCTGACAAATGAATGCACAAAAAGATACTCGTGTCATTAGTCATCAGAAAAATGCAAATTAAAACCACACTGAATACTGCTTCTTACCTGTCAAAATGGCTAAAACAAACAAGCCAGTTCATCCAAGTATTGGCGAGGATCTGGATCAACTGGAAATCCCACATACGACTGATGGGAATAAAATGATGCAACCACTTTGGAAAACAGTTTAGCAGTTTCTTAAAAGTTGAACATATTCTTGCCATGTGTCCCAGCAATTCCACTTCTAAGTATTTGCCCGACAGAAATAAGCGTATGTATTTATACAAACACAGGTGTAGAGAAGGGACGTGTGGACAAAGTGGGGTAGGGGAGAGAGGGACGAACGGGGAGATCAGGATTGACATACATACACGACCATGCGTAACACACCGGCTGCTGGAAGGCTGCTGTGTAGCTCAGGGAGTGCATCTCGGTGCTCTGCGATGACCTAGGGGGATGAGGCGGGGGACGGGAGGAGGGTGCAAGAGGGAGAGAATATATGTATACATATAGCTGACTCACTTCCTTGTGCAGCAGAAACTAACAAGATATTGTAAAGCAATTATACTCCAATAAAAGAAAAAGATTTGCTAGTGATGTCTTTTAGCAGCGTTATTTATAATAGCCAAAACTAGCCACAACCCAAATGTCCAGCAATAGTTAGACTAAAAAAAATAGTGACACATCCAAGTGATGGAATACTACTCACCAATACAAAGAAATGAGCTCTGACGCACACACCAGGAGGGACGAATCTCACAATAATTGTGCAGAGTGAAAGAAGGCAGACATGCCTTCCAGTTGATTCTATTTGTATAAAGTTATGGGCCACATCTATGGGGCTGCACAGAGTCGGACACTACTGAAGCGACTTAGTAGCAGCAGCAGCAGCAGCAGCATGGACCATGCAAAGTAATTTGTAGTGACAGAAAGCAGCTCCCTGGTTGCCTGTGGAACTGAGAATGGGAGATACGGAGAGAGGCAAGAGCGAGGGAACACAGAGGCCATAAGGTAGTTCTTAGGGGTGATGGATGTGTTTATTATCTTGACTATGATATATACATTTGTCAAAATTTATCCCATGACATACTATATGTTAATTATATTTCAATAAAGTTGTTAGAAAAAGAAAGAAGGAGCACAGCATTATGAAACAAAAAGAGGCAGAATAAGAAAAGATGAGTGTGAAAAGAACTAATTGAAATTTCTGGGAATGAAAAATATTAATTGCATTAAAAGTCTTTTAAAAAGGAAGGAAAGAAAGGAAAAACGTCAATAGTCATAAACTCTGGAATGAACATGGTCAAAGAGAGAATGAGTGAGTTGGAAGAGCATTCCAAGAAATTTTCTGAGAACATCACCCAGAAAGACATCGAGGGAACATTATGAAAGAGTAGTTGTAAGACCTGGGGAATAGACTGGGTTCCTACCGTATGTGTTTAATGGAAATTCTGCAGGAAGAGACTAAAGAAAATGACTGAGATGCCGTACTCAAAAGCATAATAGCTCAGAATTTTCCAGAGTTGAAAAGGAGGTATAAATCCTAATCAAGTAATATGCTTGACAAGTAATGAGAATTTTAAAAGGTAAATCTCCTTTAAAACCACATAGTGAAACTGCAGAAAATCAAGCATAAAGAGGAAGTCTTAGAATTTACTGTAGACGATTACCCACAAAAGAACAGCATAGGCTGATAGTGAGTTACTTAAGAGCCTGTGGCAGCCTTTTTGGCAGTCTTTATTTTCTGAAAGAAAATAAACTTCATCCGTCTAGAATTCCATATCCAGCTGAACTGTGATTCAAAAATGGTGATGAAATAAAGACAGTTTTGGGAAGATGAAGGGGTCCACCCCGAACCCTGAGGTTCTTGAATGTTTAGAGACTGGCGAGAGGAAGGACCCGCTGGAATCACGCATGCCCGGTCATCTGGTGTCAGCCTCTATCTCCCGCAGAAACCGTAGAGAGGAACGCCTGAGTTCAGCTGCTGTTGCAATGTGATGTTCTTGGCAATGCCGCTTGCTGGCATGTGCTGGGTATTCCTTCAAGGCAGAGGAGGGAGATGGGATCCCTGCCCAGCTCCGGGTCAGTCCTGCAGCAGTGGGGGCTTAGTAGGGAGGCCACAGGGAGGGTTCTGGGTGGTGGCCTTGGGCCCTGGTCTGGGGAGGAGGCTGGGGACGCAAGAGCCCACTCCTCAAAGATGCCCATTTCGAGACTGTCTCTCTGTCTTCCAGATTGTGGACAAAAACAACCGCTACAAGTCCATAGATGGGTCAGATGAGACTAAAGCCAACTGGATGAGGTGAGTCCCGCTCTCTGCTGATTTCCCAAGAGCCTTGTCCAAGCTCTGGAAAGGAGGCCAAGGGAGCGTGTTGGCCCTTTAGAGTCTCCAGTGGTGGAAGTCCCTGAAGGCCCCGGGACTGCTCTTGGCAGGAACATGTCTAGCTCCAGGGGACCAATCCTCTGATTCCCCCAGGCTTCCATCAGGGGGTCTGGTGGAGGCCTGTGGCCAGACCAGCTGTTTACGGGGACACACATGTCAGTGTTTCTGGAGGCCCCGGGCCCCAGCCTGCTGGCATTCTCGCATGGAGGTGGGGGGTGTCCCTGGACTGTGACACCTCTCGCAGGCAAACTCCTGCTGGATGGGGTGCAGGAAGCATCGAAGTGCAACTCCCAGCCATTGCGTAAAAGGCCCCCAGGGAAAAGGGCTCAGTCTCTAGCTCAGTTTTTGATGGTTAGAGTGATTTTGTCCATTGCTGAGGACAAGAGGATCCTTCACCGCCAGCCAGAGCAAGCGGGAGACTGGCCCAGGGTCACCCAGCGGCAGTTGCGCCAAGCTGCCCTTTGGGTTCTGTGCTGCTGGCTTGTGTGGTGTGCCTGGCAGTTGGGGGGGGGCCCTGCCCGATGGATCACCGGGCAGTATGGGAGGTCAGTCTTGCCTCATTGCCTCATTTCCTCCTTGGTGGCCTGTCTCTGGGATGCAGGAGCCGTGAAGGAGTTAGTAGCTGGGTTGTGAGCTGGATCTTGAAGGGCTGAACCCGAGGCAGTACCGCACCATGGATCGGGCCCTCTGTCAGTGTTTGTGCAGTTCTGTGCCCCCTGGGACTGGGGGCTGGAGGGTAGAGGAGAGATCATGCTTGGAGGGAGGGCAGTTAGGGCCTCCCTAAGGGGAGTCTGCTGGATTTAATCCCTGAGACTTGCCAAGCAAATGCAGAGAAACTGGTCTGAGGTGGGG
This sequence comes from Cephalophus harveyi, assembly GCA_006410635.1. NCBI lineage: Eukaryota > Metazoa > Chordata > Mammalia > Artiodactyla > Bovidae > Cephalophus > Cephalophus harveyi. The sequence continues at coordinate 840,244 of SJYT01000884.1, read as the reverse complement.
AGGCTGTGGTGAGTTGTCTGGTCCCCTTCCCCTGGGCCCCACTGCCCACGGGTCTCCCACCTGAGGCCGGCTGGCAGCCGGGCGGCTGTGGATACTCTCCGGGACACTTAAGGATTCGCCCCCTGATTTGTCGGAGCCACTGTCCTCATTGTGATTGAACAGGTGCAGAAGCGGAAGCGCTGAGAACTGGCAGGCCCCAGTCTTGTGCCGTGGGGACCTGCCCCCTTTCACACAGTCAGGATAGCTGTGCCCTGAAAGTGGCTCCAGGAAGGTGGGTGGGCATCTCTGGCTGCCCTCTTCTCCCTGATCACTGGGTGCAGGTCAGCTGAGCACGTGCAACTCAGCCCTTATTCCTGAGCCCCTATGGTGAGTCAGAGCCGGTACCGGGCGTCCTAGATGGATGGGCCCAGCCCTGCTCCCCTGGCCCTCCTTCACACCTTCTGCTGTGGAAACTGCTTTTGCTAATGAGGCTGTTCCAAGGAAGTGAGGACGATGGGCTTTGGGGGCTCAGATGAAAGCGAGGGTGGGGAGGGCCTTTGAGCTGGGCCTTCAAGGGAGGCATTTGAGGGCACTTGTGAGCAAAGACTCAGAAGTGGGGAGTGGCAACCAGGTGTCCAGCAGGCGATCAGATGGGCCCTGGCCTGTGGCTCTGGCCTGGCTTTAGGCGAGCAAAGGGGCGTGTGTTTGAGTGCGGTCTGGGTCAGGCCTTTCTGCACTGAAGTTTGGCCAGGAGAGCTGATTCAGTTCCACTCTTCCATGTATCTCTGATCCTTCAGTGTGGGGACAAGGCTTTGCCATCATTGCAGAGAGGGGGCTCATCACCTGTGCTCACTGAGTGGTCATCTGGCCCTCCTGCGATTCTGACTTCATCGGGCTGGGACTGAGCCCAGGGCGTCGGCAGTTTGTAAAGCTCTCCGGAGTGATCCTGATGCGCTGCTGGGGTTGAGAACCACTGCTCTGCTCTGATCTTCATGCTCCAGAGGTAAAGTGAGGCCCAGAGCAGAGCAAGGTCAAGATGATGTGGTCAGCGGCAGATCAGGACTGGCACCCATCTCTGAGCGTCTAGGTCAGTGTTCTCTCTGCGCACGAGGGACCAGGCCACGCCTGGCTTCCTGGGCCTCGTGTGGGTGGGTTCTGCTACTGCGGCCTTGCTGGCCTGGCGTCTGTCCTGTTCCTGCTCCAGGACCCATTCTGATCCAAGATGGTGCCAGGGTGGCCCACAGCTGGTGGGCCCTCATCTCATTATAGACTCAAGGGGTAGGCTGGGGTTGGGTCTATGGTTTATTCCCAGGGAGATAGCCCTCGGGTGGTTCCTGGGTTGAGGGGAAAGCCAATTCATCCCAGGACCCTCTTCTTCCCCCTTAATGCACGGCTTCCATTTGTACAGCTCCTTCTAATTTGAGGACACGTTCACTGGCTTAGGGGCTTGCAGAAGATGGAATGGAGTTGGTCAATTTTCTCAGAACCAAAGTTTAGGCCGGGAATAGGATGGACCCCACTTGTAGGCTCAATGGCAGCCCCATGCTAGGTGCTCTGCACTCATGAGGTCGGTGGCCCACAACCCTGCAGAGGCTCTTTTTGTCTCCTGGAAGCAGTGTGTTGAGATGCTTTTGGTTTTCACAACTCTGCGGGTGAATGCTGCTGGTTTCTATTGAGCAGAAGCCAAGAATGCCGGTAAATATCCTACATTGTCCAGAATGCCCTCTCCCCCACCAACAAAGACTTTCTGATCCTAAATGCCAGTAGTGGTGAGATTAAGAAGCCCTGAACAGACTCTTCTTGGCAGCCCTTGGAGGTGGCACCGGGGGGAGGTCGGGGGGACAAGGTTTGCATAGGAGACTCAGCTTCTAATCCAAAGTCTGTCTGAGTGCAAGGCCCAGGCCCTGGCCACTGTCTTGGCCAGATGACAAAGCCTCCGCCTTCTTCTGCCGCTCGGGCTCTGTATTCTGGGTGGGTGGAGTGGGGAGGCGAGGGATGAAGGATGTTTGCGCCCTGTCCCTTGCTGTGGCTTTGGCAGCAGCCAGAGGGAATGAATCGGACTCCGGGTCTCCCATCATACTCTAGGATGCTCTCTTGGGCGGATCTTTGGGACCATGGGCATGGGATAAAAGGTGGACAGAACCACACTGTGGGAAAGAATGAGTCTCAGAGCCAGAGCAGGCGCCAAGCCAGGGGGGTAAGGGCTGTGCTGTGCCTGTGGCCGAGGACCCTCTGTGCAGATGGAAGCCAAGGTCCTTCCTGGTCTCCATCAAAGTGGACCTTGTCTCCCCATGGATGCTCAGGGTCTCCTCACGTCCTACCCATGAGCTGCCAGAAAGGAGCTCCTGGCAGCTCTGCAGTGGAGTGGTGGTCGGGACAGGGAGGAGCCTGCCCACACCCACGGTGGGGACCCGGGAGACTAGGGAGGGGAAGAGACCCACCAGGGTGCAGAACAAGCTTTCCGTGACCACGCCTTAATCGTGGGCGTCACCAGCAAGGCCACACCCCTCGGAAGCCCACTGTTAATAATCTCCCCGTTGAAAGAATCTTCCTGCAAGCCCCTGGGCTCCATAGGTCTGTGCAAACATCTCTGAGTTCAGGCTGTGGCCTCGTCCTAACCCCAGTAAGGATCCTTCATGCCTGTTGAGGGCTTTAAAGCTCTTTACATCAGCGTGCTTGTCCCTCCTCGGTAACAAGCCCTGGTTCCAGGATGGGGAGAAGTGGGCCAGGGGAGGCTGCCGAGCTGCCTGCCCTGGCTCCTCGCAGCTAGTCAGAGGCCAGGCGGGACCCGAAACGGAAGGCGTCCGGCTCCGTCCGCGCTCCTGTCGCGCGCGCCGCGGCTCCTGCTGCCCCGCAAGCGGCGGTGCGCGGGGCCTGGCGCCAGGAGCGGGGTGTGGTGGTGGTGAGCGGGCGAGGGCGCCCGGGCGCCTCCTGGCTCCTCGGCTGGGGGCCGGCACTTAGGAAGGAGGAGGCCTGCCGCGTTGACGATCATTCACCCCATTGTGCTTTGTGGGATATTCAACCCAAGGAACGTGGCGCCCCTGGCCGAGCGTAAGAGGAAGCCCAAGTTCTCCAAGGAGGAGCTGGACATTCTGGTCACCGAGGTGACCCACCACGAAGCGGTTCTCTTTGGGAGGGAGACCATGCGGCTGTCCCATGCCGACAGGGACAAGATTTGGGAAGGCATAGCTCGGAAAATCACCTCCGTCAGCCAGGTTCCGCGCTCCGTCAAGGACATTAAGCACAGATGGGATGACATGAAACGGAGGACCAAGGACAAGCTGGCCTTCATGCAGCAGTCCCTGTCGGGCCCCGGGGCCGGGGGCCGAGCCCCCACCATCGTGCTCACTGCCCACGAGAGGGCAATCGAGTCGGCGCTGCTCACGGCCCGGGCCGGACACGGCTTCCCCAGGGCGGAACTTGACGGCACGGACAGTCCTTCCACCAGCTGTGAGTACCGCCCGCCTGCTCCCCGCCCCGCGCCCCCCTTGCCTGCCTCCCGCTCACTCCTGGAGACGCCCCCCGCACCTGCCTTCTCTCTCTCTCTGCTGTTCCTTTCTGCCTGGCCCAGCCCTTCCATCCTTCCTTCCTTCCTTCTCCCACTTCCGTCCTCTCCCCGCCTCTTTCCCTTCATTCATTCTAGAATATGTCCTGAGCACGATGCTGGGAGCTGGGAAGACAGAGTTGATTCTAAAACCTCCCCCAGCGCTGCTCTTGGGAAGTTCCTTAGACTCGTGAGAATAAGAACCCTTTCGTTCAACAGTTGCCCGTAAAGAAGGATCGGTAGATGAATGCAGGAAGCAGAGCTGACTTGGTGGGCGTAAGACCTGTCTCCCCCCAAGGGCTGGGAGCTGGGCTGACTGCTCTTGCGCTCTCGCTTTCCTGAAACTCAGACTAAGTTTCTGAAGCAAGCACCCGCATTTTCCTGTTGGGTTCAGCCCTGCAGATTAGAGAGCAGCCGGTGGTGGTCTGAGAGCAGGAGTGGACTGGCTGGATAAGCACCCCCCCCCCCACCCCGGGGAGGGGAGGGCGCCAGGGGGGGAAGGGCGGGGGGGGGCGAAGGCG
>SJYT01000884.1:760145-836131 GCA_006410635.1 Cephalophus harveyi | reverse complement strand
GCTGGGAAAGCCTCCCCCACCCTACCCTGGGGAGAGACAGTTGAGTGGAGACGAAGGGTGGGGAAGAGTTAACCCGGAGGGTGTGCGTGGGGCGCAGCGCAGGGGAGGGGAGGAGGGCCTCGCAGGCAGAACAGCATGTACGAGGCCCCGCATCAGGAAGGCGCTTGGCACGTTCCAGGAACAGAGAGGAGCCAGGGAAGCCCCGTGCAGCAGGCGAGGGGGGAGGGGCGTCCGAGGAAGCCGGCCAAGTCCCGGGCCCGAAAGCTCAGGCCTGTCTGTGTGCCTGTTCCCAGGGTCTTTGTTTCTGGGATATTTCCGCGGGGCCTCTGCGGCGCCTTGCTGGCTTCTTTTCTCTGTGTCCTTTGCCTCTTTGTGCCTGCCCCAAGGCTCTCTCTAAGACCCCTCCCCATGGCCCCCTCCACCTCTTCTTCTCCCTCAGCAAGTATCTTCCTCTTTCCCCCGCTGCTGCTTATGGCTCAGGATGAACGCTGATGCCAGGGGCTGGGTGGGTGTGGAAGCTCCCGGCCTAGACGGGGCGGCCATCCTTCGGGGCTGTAGTTCTTGGCGCTCACCAGAAGGGGGAGCACTCGACGACCCCCCCCTCCCCGCCTCCTTGCTGGGGCTGCCACCCACTTTTAGCTCTGCTTCTGCCTGCACACATCTGCCTGCACACATCTGCCCCCACCTGCGGTCCCAGCTGGAGGCCGTCCGGCTTCCCAGTGACCAGCAGGGCAGGAGGGCTCCAGGGATGCCAGTCGGGCCAGCCCAGGGGAAGATGGTTCACAGAGACCCAGCCTTCCCTTCCCAGGCCCCCTGCTGCAGGGAACGTGCTAATTTCCTGTCTGGCCTGGGGAGGGCTCCTGACAGGGGGCTACTCAGAGTCAGCTATTAAGAACTAAGGACGAAGGAGAACACCCTCCAGTCTGACCTCTGTGTGGTCCACATGAAGCTAAGCGTCCTCTGAAACTAAGCTTCAGACGCAGAGATAGTCTCAGGACTAGATTCAGAATAGGGATTCGAACCTGGGTCTGCCAGGTCCCGGAGAATCCCAGCTTCCAAGTTTAAGGACGATGCTACCAAATTATGAGAAAAAGAAGGGGGCTATCTAGGTGAAGTCTGTTTCTTAAATTCTGTCTTGCTCATCCTTCTGTCTCCCCGAGACTGAAGGTAATGAGATTACCAAATGCGACGTGAGCTGGGCAGGGGGCCCAGGACCCCTCCACCGCAGGCGGGACGGGCCCTCCTTTTCCCAGCTGCTGCGGCACTTGGCCAGAGGCTGGGTGGGACGAGGCCCTGAAAGGGAGGGAAGCGACATCACCACAGTACATCCCGCTCCTTCCAGCGCCCCTCTCCCCACAAAGTGGGAGTCCACCAAGTGGGGGTCTCCAAGGCACTCGGCTCTCTATGCTGGCCCTAAGGAGACGCCAGGACCCTTGGGAGGCATGCAGCCCAGGGCAAGCAGAATCTGTGTTCCTGTCACCTTCCCTGGGGTGGTTCTGAATTCAGCTCCCCGCCTCGCATACAGGCAGAGAGATGTGCCTGTTTGAAGGGTCAGCCTGTATGTTTTTCACTCTTGCTATGAGAATTAGCTCAGCACAACCTTGGTCACGAGAGAGCCGCTGAGATCTGAGTGTGCAGGGCTGGGCCCCTCCCTGTGACAGGCCGCGCAGAGCGGTCTGTCTGATGCTCCCTGTGTGCCATCGGGTGTTCTTGGTAGATGGGCTGTGTCTGTCCGGGAGCCCACCTGGGGGCACCGAGGGGGCAGCAGGGCTGGTCGCCCAGGTAGATCTGCTCCACCCTGTCTGGGCTTGTCTATCCCTTGCCTCCTTTCTCCAATCTGTGAGCTTCCCCCACCATGACCAAAAGTGGCAGATTCCAGCAAGGCCACAAGGTGGCCCCAAGCAACTCAGAAACGGCCGCGTGGAGGCTGGAACTCGGGGCGGTGGCCGAGAGCATCATGGTACCTTTCTGGCAGTGTAGAGCTTTCTTCTGCCCTCTTGTGTAGTCTTCTTAACAGCCCTGCTAGATGGGCAAGAGGTCGGGGAGGTAGGTAGAACAGTTGTTATCTTTGCTTTGAGAAACTGAGCTGCAGAGAGAGGAAGTGAGCCCGTGGGTTGACATGCCGTCCCTGGGACCACGATCCCTCTAGAGTGTCGCTGTGCCTGTGATAGGAAGGGGGCCTGGGGACCAGGAGGGTTCATGCTCACCTGTCTCCCTGGGGTGCTTGGCCCAAACACCCTGGGGGCCTAGGGAGCAGATACTTTTCCCCGGGTGGATGGGGAGCAAGCAGAGGCCAAACTAGGCAGAGGGGTAGCAGGGTGGGGGAAGCTGGTAACTTTGCCGGTGGGGGGCTGTGTCCAAGCCCAGAGCTGCAGTCTTTCTCCAGGTTGTAATCATTCGCCCTTCTTTGTTTTTTTATCCCCCAAGATGATGAAGACGAGGAGACCCCGGGGCCCTCGAGGCAGCCACTGCGGGGGCCCCTGCGGCCTTCGCCGGAGGAAGAGGCCTGCCTGGCCAGGCCCACCCTGCTCCGTTCCTCCTCCTCCTCCGACCAGTCCGAGACGGTGGGCCCCAAGCCGGAGGCCCTGCCCCGGCCCTCGCCCCAGGCTGCCTGCAGGACCCCTCGGCCGCACCCCGGCCCGCCCAGCGCGGGCCTGGACTGGCAGCTCCTCCATGCCCACGCCCAGCAGACTGAGGTGTTCCGGCAGTTCTGCCAGGAGCTGGTGGCCGCACACCGGGACCTAGCAAGCAGCATGCAGGCCATCGGCCAGGCCATGGCCGAGCTGAGCGGCCGCGTCAGCCAGGCATGCCAGACGCTGATGGAGATCCGGGATGGGGTTCAGGCATCTCAGCGGGGGCCTGCCGGGGCCGCCCCCATGGGCCCCAGCCCCCCAGCCGAGGCTCGCCCGGTGGAGCCCCCAGAGGCACCCCCGGTACCAGCTCCAGCACGGACTACCAGGTCTCGGAAGAGAAAGCACAATTTCTAAGCCGGCCAGTTTGCATTGGGAGGAAGAAAGCTGGAGGAGGGGCGTCTGGCCTTGAGACGGGGGGCCAGTCTCTCGTGTCCACTATCAATGACCTTGTAGGGTGCTGAGGGGACTGTCATCTCCTCACTGAATACAGGTGGGCTGCCCTGGGCTCAGCCCGACTCCTGCATCTTGGGCAGGTGCTCAAGATGCAGGAAGAACTGGCTGCTCAATGCTTGCTTGTCCTGGAAGGTCAGCCTCCTCTTGGGCTGCATCCCGCGGCAGCAGGCCTTGCAGGGAAGGGGGCTGCAAGAGCGTCTCGATGGAATCCTGCTCTCCATCCTCAGGGCTGCTGTACCAGCCTCCCAGGCCCTGATTCTGCTGCTTCCGGGGGGCTGGGGAGGGGGGCAGCCAGGCCTGCGGATGGGCCGGCAGAGCTCAGCCCCTCCAGGAGGGGTCTGCCCTCCCCTCCCCCAGGGCTCTGAGCCCCTGCCTTGGTCTTCTGCTTGCCCTCCGTGCGTGTGCGCGCGCATGCGCGCGTGTGCTCAGCTGCCGTGCTTGCCTTTCGTGGGGCGGGGAGGAGAGCCAGGTGACGTCAGAGGAAGGGGCAGACACGACCTGGTGATCGTAGAGCACTTTACGCTTCTCCGAGCGTGTGAGCTCGGTGGGTCCTCAGGACAGAGCAGGAGAGGCAGCCGAGTCGGGTGTTACGGTCATCATTATCACCATCCTCATCTGCATTTCATAGATGACAAATGAAACAGCATCATCTCCTCGGGGGTGAGGGCAGAACCGGAAGTCGGACCTGTGGATTTTTCCAGCTCCCCGTCAGAGCCAGACCTAGACTTGGGAGGGGTGTTCCTCCTTTCCTGCCCCTGCCAAGCCCTCTCGGTTTTGAGTGGGAGGCAACAGCAGCATTTAGGATGTGAGTCCACCCCCGCCCTCCCACCTACCTGTCCCCCGACCCCGACACAAAGGCTGAAAGCCAGTGGCTGGGAAGAAGTAGGGTCCAAATCTCAGGATCTAGAAGGCAACCCCTCCCCTGGCTTCTAAAAGAACCCAGAACCCAGCAGGGCTCCTGTCCCGTTCCAGGTTCCAGCATGCCATGCCTCCGCTTGCTTGGGCTGCCTATGCATTAGCTACACACATCTCAAAGCTTCGTGTTTGGTTTTGGAGTGTGGGGAAAGAGCCGGGTTCTTCGAGTTAGGGAGGGAGTTGGGGGTCGGGGAGTGGCAGTTGCAAGCTTAGCTCTGACATGGGTGCAGCTCAGCTCTGTGTCCCCTTTGCTCCCTGGCCTGAGGCTGCCATATATCCCCAGCCGTCCATCCTTCCACACCAGCCCCCTAGAGCCAGAGTGGGGTCTGGGAGGATCGCTGTGCCCAGTGCCCGCCATGGCCGTTCCTGGAGTGCTGCTTCTAAACTCAGCCCGAGCTTTGCCCTGTGTTGGGAGAATGGAGGGCACCTGCAGTGTCCTGGGCTCCTTCTCCCATTCTGTGGGTCTTTGGGGGTTCCCGATCCCCAAAAGTGAACACTCCCCTGTCTGACAGCCCGATGGCTTGACTATATTGCCTGGCATTGCCCCACCCTCTGATGCTGGAATCAAAGATTGCCTTCCCAAGTATTTTTGTTAAGATGGCAATAAAAAGAATTGATCTCACACTTGGAACACACTTGGTCTCCAGCATCTTTCTTTGGTGTATATTCTCTTTCTTCGCTTCCTGTGAAAACCTCAAGGCCCCCAAAGCAAAGGGTAGATGACCGAGGGAAAACATGTTGGTGAGAGGGGCTTGAGTGCCCTGGCATTTTCCAGGTCCCATCAGCTCTCAGACGCCCTGTGTTCAGCACCCTTAAAGGAAAGGAAAGGAACTGATGGGCTGAGGGAGGCAAAGCATCCACATAAGAAATCGTTTCACTGTGTTTAATTTCTCTGCTCATCAAAAGTGAGATGTTGCTCAATGCGTTTTACCTTTTGTCCCCTAAAAGTATGTTAGGGGTCCTGGGGGAAAAACCCCAAGATTTCTGGCAGGAGACTCTGGAAGGGTCAGGGGCTGTCCATTTGCCAGGGTACCTCAGGGCCCCCTCTGAGACACTTTTTTTGCTCACCTGCCCATTGATCTGGGTGTCACAGGTAAAGCCCTGCTCACCCAGCTCTGAGGCTTCTCATGAAGTGACTTCCTCTGGCTCCCCTGGGGAGTTTCTTCAGCAGGAAAGGGACCCCCTGACCTATGCATTGCCCTGGCTTATTTCCAGTCACAGGGAGTGATTCTCCCAGGCAGGAAATGCCCAGGTCCTGACCAAGGATCCATCCACTTTCTGGAAGATTCCAGCCTGTCTTTGATCTCTTGGAATCTAGGTCCTCCTCTACCATTCTTGACCAAAAAGCAGGGTTATGGAAATGAAGATCATCCAATCTCCAGGAGATGCAAAGATGCTGTGAAACCAGGCCTGGGGGTCTTTCCCACCAAGGTCAAGGTGCTAAGTGGTGACTGGCTGGCCTCTCCCTCTGGCTCTGGGGAGAGAAGAGGGCATATAGGAAGCAGAAGGGACACAGAGATGCAGAGACTTGTCAACTTTAGATGGAAAAGTTTTCCGCTTCCTTTTCTTGGCTTCAGTGGGAATGTGGGGCTAGCAAGTTAAACAGGAAGGTGAAACTGGTGCCAGTGGATGGAAATGAATGAACAGCCAGTTTCAGCCTTTAGATGGGGACATCGCTTCTAAGAGTCTGAGGCGCCCAGCCGTGCCAAGGGAGGGCTGGCTGGGTGGTGTTCTCTTGAAGTCCAGGTGAGGATCTAGGGGGTGAATGCCTGACCCAAAGACCTTCCCAGCTCAGAGACCTCAATGCCTAGCAGAATGCGGAGCGCAGCCTCTCCTCGGTCATTCCTTTCCTGTCTCTGCCTCGGGGACTGGGCTGCTTCCTTTCCATCAGAGACAGAGCCACTGGGTGGGAGTGTCTGAGCCTGGCCTTCCTCTATCCCCGCTGACAAAACAGATGCCCTGTAGGTTGTTTTCTCTCTTGAGTTGAAACTGATAGTTCATTTCCTGAGCCAGTTAGAAAATCTGGTGCACTTGATAAGATGCAGGGGGTGAGGTCTGGAAAGTGTTATCTTAGAGTTTATCTAGCCAATACAAAGAGTTGAGAGTAAAAACAATCCATTATCATCATGAAAGTTTCAGTCCAGAGCCACCCCACCACCATCACCACCACCACCACCCACCCCCTTGATTGCTTCAAAGGGTTTGAAAAACTGTCAAATAAGCGCTAGTGTTCACAGATCAGCCTGTGCTGTGCATTTTCTATCATCCTTCTGACATACTGTCTGCTTCCAGCCAACAGGGTAGTGACCTGGAAACAACAAATAGAAAGATTTTCACTCCCTGGAAGACTTCTGTTCCAGGAAGGGCCCTTGCTCACCTGCAGCCGTGTGATGGAACAGGCGTGCTTCTTCATACGGGGGTTGTTGAGTGGGGACAGAGGGATTCTAGCAGTGGATCCAGCCATTTGAGTGTTACCGCAAAATACTTGAAAGTGGGAGACCTGGCTAGAAATTGTTGATGTTGGGACTTAGCTGGCTTCATTTAGCTTTACTTCAAAAATGATATAAACATCTTTTCAGGGGAATGGATTGTTTATGATTCACTGAGAGCTCCCATGTGTATCTTATTTCAAATGCCAACTTTCAGAACAACCAAATACAACAGGATGCTGAACCAGTTTTGATCTTTGAAGATACTTTGTGATCTATACAAAGTTTTGGAGTTCTCTTCCTAAATGTTCTAATAATTTATTTAACTGAAATATAGTTGATTTACAGTGTTGTGTTGATTTCTACTGTGCAGCAAAGTAATTCAGTTATACCTACATATGTATGTGTATATATAGCTATATATATATTCTCTTTCATATTCTTTGCCATTATGGTTTATCACAGGATATCGATTATAGTTCCCTGTGCTAAACAGTGGGCTTCCCTAGTGGCTCAGCTGGTAAAGAATCTGCCTGCAATGCAGGAGACCTGGGTTCGATCCCTAGGTTGGGAAGATGCCCTGGAGAAGGGAAAGGCTCCGCAGGACCTTTCTTCCTAAGTATTGATTCTTGTTGGGTTAACAAAGTGTGAGGAGGTAGAAAGGGAAATGGACTTGAGTCTTTCTAAACCTTCTGACATCTTCACCAGGTTGCTCTTTGGAATAAATCCCTGATGATTCTGTGTTCCTCATCTACTTTTTTCTCTTCAAGTTGAATGTCAGAGAAAATAATTCTATCTTTTAGAGCCAGATAGCTGTTTAGAAACTGGAAGAAGGAAAGATTGTATGCTTTTTCCTTTGGGCTCTGTGATACAGGTGATTCTTGTTAGAACAAAACATGAATGAATGGTTCGCCTTCCACGTCAGGGAGTAGAAAAGTTTGATCTGCTTCAGTTCTGCTCTGTGCTGACCACTAGGCTGATTAATTTTGGATGTCAAATCCCAGGCTCTTGTTAAAATGGGGACTGGGAAAAGAGTTTGCACATTCAGAAGAAATCTCACGTATGAAGGAAAAACAGACTCCTACAGTTGGGGAGTTGAGATTATATGTGAGGGGCGCTATGCCTGGGGTACCACAGATGTGGATTCCCAAAGCTGCTGGCCACCAGGACTGTCCCCACTGCCAGCCTGTACTGGAATTGGCTTTTGTTCTGGAATTGGCTTTTTTAGGGGGTGGGGGAGAAGGATTGACAGTAGTAATTGCTTATTGAGGAAGACTTGGAAGTTCAGAAAATTATAGAGTAGAACCGTCTATAAAGGCTAATCACTGTTAAAACATTGGTGTATTTCCAGTGGTTTACCAGGCTTGTTTTTAAAGCACAATTAAAACAATAATACATCAGTCCTATTGTTTCCACTTTGCATTATATCGGGACCGTTTTTCCATGTCATGAAAGATTCTTTGAAAAGATTTTTCTGTAGATGAGTAACGTTCCAGTATACAAATATACCACGGTTTATTAAATTGTTTCTCTGGTTTCAGACATTTAGATGCTTTTGCACTATTACAAGCAGTGAAACAAGTCTGTTGTAGTGTGCAGAGTTTGCATTCTTGATCCACATCTTAACATTTTGGATATTTTTTTTCTTAATTTTACAAAAACTGTGGGAAAATCCACATAACATAAAATTGTAAAGTTCAGTAGCATTAAGTACACTCACAGTGTTGGACAAACAGCACCAGCATCCGTCTCCAGAACCCTTTTCATCTTCCCCAACTAAACTCTGTACCCATCAAACACTGACTCCCTGTTCCCCCTGCCCCAGCCCCTGGCAACCACCATTCTACTTTCTGTCTCTGTGAATTTGACGATTCATAGAAGTGGAGTCATATACTATTTGTTGTTTTGTGGCCGGCTTATTTCACTTAGTATGTGTCTTCAAGAATCGTTCATGTTGTAGAACGGATCAGAATTTCCTTCCTTTTCATGGCTATTATTCCACTGGGTGTGTGTACCACATCTTGCTTATCCATTCATCCATCAGTGAATACTTGGGTTACTTCCACATTTTGACTCTTGTGCATAATGCTGCTGTGAAAGTGAATGAACAAATACTTGTTGAAGTTCGTGTTGCCAACTTGTTTCCCAAAGGGTTGTGCCAGTTTATTCACCACCATTAGAAAGGGAAACCCTAGTCTTGCCACCTTTACCAGTACAGAGCTGAGCACTTAAAAAAGTATTTGTGCCAACAATGCAATGTGCTACTTGGTGCCTCTTTTCTTAGCAGTGATGCTGAATACTTTCATTTATTCATCATCCATTTGGATTTTTTTCTGTGAACTATGGTTTCCCTCAGACTGTTCCAAGTACAATTCTCTGGGCTGGGCCAGTCAGACAGACTTTGATTTCTTCCCTAGCTTTTGAGACAAATCAGAGCATAAGGAAAAGACGGGGATTTTTTTTGGCGGCGGGGGATGATTGCTTTACAATGTTGTGTTAGTCTCTGCTGTACAATGAAGTGGATCAGCTGTGTGTATACATACATCTCCTCCCTCTTGGACCTCCCTTTTTTGACTGCAGATTTCCTAGGCACTTGGATAGTGCAGAACCCTAAAATGCCAAATATTGTCCTCTTGTCCATCTGATCTGTACATCTTCACCTCCCTGCAAATGTTGCATCATCTCACCTTTTGGAGGTGAGTGAGGTGGCAGGTTGGATATTGGAGATGTCATTTCAGGGAGAATGGGTGAGAGCTGCAAATTCTAAGGGTTCGACAGAACTTTGAAGGTTTTCTGGGCATTGCTAAGTTGGTGCTTTACATGCCCACAAAGGAGCCATGAGTTCTAGTGGGAAAAGCATAGACCTCAATGCTCTATTTCCCATTTACTAGCAGTGTGACCTTAAGCAAGTGACTTAGCCTCTCTGAGTCTCAGTTTCCTTACCTGAAAATGACTTAGATTAAGTGGCTGCAGCTCACCTTTCCTTGCCTCTTATTTACCTACCTCCCCTATCTCCCTTGGGCATCCTTTTTTTTTCTTTTAAGACTTTGATCTTTAGGATTCATTCTTTGATCTTGTGGGCACCCTTGTCACATGGGTTCCTTCTGCTAGGCTTTGTGACGTACTGGAAACAATTCAAGGACCTCACCCTTACCATCAGAGGCCTGCGGGTATCTGGGAGCCCCTGCAGTTAAAAGTTCGTGAAGAGGGGGATTCCCTGGCAGTCCAGTGGTTAAAACTTTGCCTTCCAATGCAAGGGGTGCAGGTTTGATTCCCACTAGGGGAGCTAAGTTCCCACATGTCTTGTGGCCAAAAAGCACGTAAGATAGAGGCAGTTTTGTAACAAATTCAATAAAGACTTAAAAAAAAAAGTTAGTGAAAAATAGTTTTCTAGTCACCTGTCTATCTGGGGTTGAATCTTATGTTTACCAGAACCTGGGAGGTGGGCAGGGCAGGTGTCATTTCCAGTCTCACCAAACAGATTCTTAGAGGTACAGAGGCTTGCTTGAAGTCACACCAGACAGCAAGACAAGGGACTGGCTCCAGCTGGGGTGCCTGTCCTCCAAGGGCAGCTGCTCTGTAGAGTTTGGCAGGTGCCCACATGCGCGTGGACATCCAGCCACCGGCACCTGCCCAGCACCGTGCCTGGTACCAGCAGGCACTCGCCCAAGAGTGGCCCGCACCTTCTCACCTGTCCCCCTCGCCCCCAGGTACGTGGTCATCTCCCGGGAGGAGAGGGAGCAGAACCTGCTGGCCTTCCAGCACAGCGAGCGCATCTACTTCCGGGCCTGCCGGGACATCCGGCCGGGGGAGCGGCTGCGCGTCTGGTACAGCGAGGACTACATGAAGCGCCTGCACAGCATGTCCCAGGAGACCATCCACCGCAACCTGGCCCGAGGTGAGTGTGCACACGTGGGGCTGGGCCACGCCCACCACCGAGCCCCAGCGAGGCCAGAAACGCTTCTGTAGGTGCTTCTAGGAAATCCAATGGGAAATACTATATACGGGGGAGACCTGGAGGAACTCAGGGAAATTGATGGGCTAGATTGGAGCAGCTGCTCCGGGATGGACCAGTGGCACCCCAGTGTGTCCTCCTCCCCCAGACAGGGTCAGGAGCCCTATTATAGATGTTTCAGAGCATGAGGGAGTGAGACAAATCACCAGTGCCAATAATATAATCAAAATTGATTCTGTTTCCCCAACTCAGATTGATGGAAGGATGTTGTAAACTGCCACTGACTCGATAATAGCAGCAATAACAGGCGGTATTTACTAAGTACTTCATATGTGCTAAACGTGTTTTCTACAGTGTCCCGTGTAGTCATTTCCATTAGCACCTGCTCTGTGAATGTGTGGTAAGAATTAGATGGATAATGTACATGCTAATGATAGCATGTGGGTTATTCTCTCCATCTTACAAGTGTAGACACTGCGCAGCAGATAAATAAACACAGTGACTCACTCATCAGATAAATACCGTGGGGAGCAGGGGCAGAGTTAGGCTCCTAACCCATGTCTGTCTCAGTCCAGGGTCTAAGCTCTAACCTACAGTGTTGTCTGGACTTCCGGACAAAACCAGTTTCTTCCTTCCTTCCTCCTCGTCTCATTCCTAGCTGTTCTAATGATACGCTATGAAAGAACAATTTCTCTTAGAAGAAGAAGGTTGGAGAGAGGTGGGAAGGTGAGTTTATATGTGGATTGTAGCCCGGTGGGTGGGTGTCCATCCAGGCTCCATTTAAATGAATCATTTGAAAGTGGTTTAAAATAGTTCCCAGCTCCTAGCCCTTTGCCCCTTTTAGTCCCTCCTCAGCCATGCCAGCATAACTGGGTGAGCCAGGTCATTTTTACAACAGGACCTTCCTTGAACTAAAACCACATATCCAAAGACCTAGAGTCCATCTGGTCCTGGGAACCAAACCCTACACCCAAGCCTCACTATATCATGTTTCTGACCAACCTACTTATTGTAAATAAAGCTTCATTTGGACTATGAAGAGAAATGATGAAAAAGGAGTGAGAAGGACCCATTGGAATGACGCTATCTTCAAAATCAAAACAGAGCAAAGCAAATTGTGGACACTGAGAACACAGCAGCTACCTGACTTGGTAAAAGGTATCTGGTGATTGGATGGGCAGTGAGAGGAGACCCAATAGATACACTCATCTCTTGCCTTCTTTGGAGCTGGGTGTTGGGCACATATTTGCCAATTACACTTGGGAAGGCATGTTTCCATGACCTGATTGCAATGGTTTCCATTTGATCTCCGGAGATGCCATGTATGAAAGTGTCTGGTACAGATTAGGTGCTCAGTAAATCTTTGTTGAATGGATAAAAGAAGAAATGAATGAAGACTGTCAGGAAATCTCCAAAAGAATCTTATAATCAGAAGAGAAAACCAAGCTGCATCTGAGGACACAGGTTCCATCCCTTGGCCAAGATCTTCTTGAATTCTTCTGGATCCATAATGTCTTTTTCCCTCAGTGTCTTCTCCAAACCACCTCGAGCTACATCATCCTCAGAGAGCCCTGAGACCCAAGGGGAATGTTCAGAGAAGGGCATGAGCTTTCAGGGGTGGCTCAAAGGACCATGGCAGACGGACTTGAAATCTGTCTGCCAAGATGTGTGCAGATACAGGAGGATGGAGTGTCGATTCCTGGCCAGACTGAGAGGAAGGAAATAGGGAGGAAACTGAAGCCGCGATGGGCAGGGTCAGAGCAGAGGGTGGACTTGGCCCTGAAGCCCTTGGGAGCAGCCACGGAGCTGTGTCCTTTAGATGTGTCCACGTAGCTTGTAGCTTTGGCAGTCTCTATACAGTTAGTGGTGTCTGAGATCTGTGTGCCTGTCCTGCTCTGGAGGGGGGACTCCCCCACGCTCAACCACTTGAGGTCTTACATGGAAGGAGACTTCTTTGCAATTGGAGGTTGGAGCCCTGCTGAAGTCCAGAGCTTGAATTATTAGTCCTTATTAAGTAGGAACTCTCATTGGGGGCTCGAGTGGTAAAGAATCCTCCTGCCAGAGCAGGAGATGCAAGAGATGCGGGTTTGATCCCTGGGTTGGGAAGATCTCCTGGGGAAGGAAATGGCAACCCACTCCAGTATTCTTGCCTGGGAAATCCTGTGGACGGAGGAGACTGGCAGGCTACAGTCCATAGGGTCACAGAGAGTTGGACACAACTGAGTGACTGAGCAGCATTAAGTAGGAATATTAGTTGGAGCCCAGAACTGCTTCCTAAAGAGCATAAATTATTCCTTTGTGGTTATCTCTTAAGAACAGGATGCATCTATACATGTATTCAAAGACTTCATTTGTTATTTGTCCACTTTGGGTCATTGATTTACTTTGTGGTGTTTCCCCCATGTTTTGTGGAGGCTTTAGAATCAATTTCATAATGTTTAAAGCTCTTCTTTGACCCACAGATTTTTTTTCTGGGAGCCTTGACCCCAAAGAAATCTGCTCATCCTAGAAAATTTGAATAACCTTGTCCTTGAGCAGACAGCATCCACACATCTATAGCAATTTGTGCAGCTGTATTAGCCATTGTGAAGAATCAGGCTAACATAATATATTGTTGGGGAGTTCACCAAGGTCTTTGACATCATTTACACGCTAGAAAGAAATAGAAGAGGAAACGTCAGAATTGTCAGGTAAGGAAACACAGCGGCTGTATTTTGAGCGTGCGCTGTGGCCACGCATCCTGCTTTATCCTGCTAGAGGCTGTCCTCTTGGAGCCCACAGCAGCTGTCGGTGTCCCTGACTTCCCTTTTCTTCTGCCTTGTTCATCAGTGAGAGCCTGAGATCATCAGGTTCAGGCCGTGCTTCCCCACATCATCCTATCTTCTGGTTACTGGAGGAATTAGAAAGGACAGTTGCTATAAGATGGACTTTGCCCTAAGGGATAGTCAGGGAGGAGGAAGAAGTGGGACTCAGTGCTTTGTGCACCTTTTACCAAGTTGGGCTTCCCTGGTGGTTCAGACAGTAAAGAATCTGCCTGTAATGCATGAGACATGGGTTTGATCCCTGGGTCAGGAAGATCCCTGGAGAAGGAAATGACAGCCCACTCCAGTATTCTTGCCTGGAGAATCCCATTGACAAAGGAGCCTGGCAGACTACAGTTCATGGGATCCCAAAGAGACAGACATGACTGAGCAACTATCAAGTGGAAGTAGCCATCTTCCAATTGCTAAGACTGGAGGGGAAGCCTGGAGGCATGAGAGCTCCTTCTGCACTTAGCTGAGCTACGTTGCCACCCACTCAGCTTATCACGTGGGACGTCATCTTTTAGGATGACAGGATGGCGAGTTCCTTAACTTCCAACTCCCCACGCCTACAGCATTTGCTCAATTTATAAATATACCTGGGTTTGATCTCTGGGTTGGGAAGATCCCCTAGAGAAGGGAACGGCTTACTCACTCCAGTATTCTTGCTTGGAGAATCCCGTGGACTCTATAGTCCATGGGGTCGCAAAGAGTCAGACACAACTGAGCGACTTTCACTTTCACTTTTTGATACTTAAGGCTACGTTGCAACTGCCTCTTTAAAAGGAGTTCTCGCCACTTTTTGGGGTCCTTTGACTCCAGACCCCATGATTCTGTTTCTACCATATAAATGATGTCAAAGACCTTGGAGAACTCCCCAACCGTATGTTAGGTCAGCCTGATTTTTTACCAAGTAATCTGCCCCGCTTTTGCCACACCCGCTGCTCCAGGCCAGGCCCAGAGGGACGCGGCAAGCGACTTCCTGACAGGAGCACTTGGTTTTCTGTTGGTTTCTCCTCTTCGGGGCTTTTCCCCACTTCCTCACACCCTGGTTTTCCTTCCTAGGAGAGAAGAGATTGCAGAAGAAGTCTGAGCAGGCTCTGGATAACCCAGAAGACCTGAGGGGTCCCCTTCAGCTCCCCGTGTTGAGACAGGGCAAAAGTCCCTACAAGCGTGGCTTTGATGAGGGGGACGTGCACCCCCAGGCCAAGAAGAAGAAAATTGACCTCATTTTCAAGGATGTGCTGGAGGCCTCACTGGAATCCGCAAAGGTAGAAGCCCACCAGCTCGCACTGAGCACTTCCCTGGTCATCAGGAAGGTCCCCAAGCAGCAGAATGATGCCTACGGCCAGTGTGCAATGACGATGTCGCATGGCATGCAGAATGCCAGTCGGACCCAGGGGGACGGGGACTGGAAGATCCCCCAAGGGGCTTCCAAGGAGGCAGGCCCCCTGGAGGACGAAGAGGAGGAGCCTTCGTCGTTCAAGGCCGACAGTCCCGCCGAGGCCTCCCTTGCGTCCGACCCTCCCGAGCTGCCCACCACCTCCTTTTGCCCTAACTGTATTCGCCTAAAGAAGAAGGTCCGGGAACTCCAGGCCGAGCTAGACATGCTTAAGTCTGGCACGCTTCCTGAGCCCCCCGCCTTGCCAGCGCAGGTCCTGGAGCTCCCCGAGTTCTCAGACCCCGCAGGTAAGTGGGTGTGGATGAAACTGTTGTCCGAGGGAGGAACGTGCGGTGGACAGTGTGGAGGGGGGCCAGGTGCTCCCTGGGGGTGCCCTCTTCCGGGAGTGGCCTGGGAGCTCAGAGGCCCTGGTCGCAGTCCACGCCCTCAGCTGCCTCCGACAGGCCACCGTGCGGGTCCCGTGGGGGCTTCATGTCTTGCCCTTGTATCCTCCGTCAATAAAGGAAATTCCGCTGCAGGAGGGGGTGTGTGCTGTGTTCTTGACCCGCTGCCTTTCTCCGGTGTCTTACCCCAAAGCCCAATTTCTAAACTCAGTCTTTCTCTTCTCTCCCAGTCCAGGCAGGGTGTCCCATGGGGGAGAGCCCCCGGCCTTCCTGATGGGAATGCAGGGCAATGACCTCCCTTTGCCCATTTCTCTTGGCTGCCTGGATCTTTTAGGGTTGCTCAACCACAAGGAAGGTTTCTCACTATACAGCTGAATTAGAGATTTACACAGCACTTCCTTTTTAACCACACCCCTTAGCTCAGAATGAGGTGTTGCAGCCCTTCCAAGCCTGTGTCTTAACTGCATTCCGATCCCCAACTCACTTGGGACCCCAGCTGCCTTCATTTGAGGGCACCTTAGTGGTGTGACAAACGAGTCCCATGTCCTCGCGGTCCCGCTGTGAAACCTGGGACGTGCTCTGTTCCTCCACGGGCTCGGCTCTCCTAGTTTCCCTCTTCGGTGGATACAGAATATTTAAGTTCCTTGAGCTCACGCTTGTGGAGGGTGCGGGCAGGCAGCCTGGAGCGTGGTGGTGGCCACCGGGGCTAATCCACAAAGAGGATGAGACATGCACGGATGACCAGGATGCTTATAAATGAGTTCCAGGCTGGGATTCAGTCTGTTTCACAGAATATGACACCTGCCTTCGGGACTCTATTTCCTTAATTTTGGAAACATCTATGTGTTTGTCTGTTTGTTTTTTCTTCCCAGCAAATGTAACGGGTTCCTTTCCCATTTTGTCTTCCAGCCTCAGAGAGCATGGTCTCCGGCCCGGCCATCATGGAGGACGACGACCAGGAGGTCGATTCCGCAGACGAGTCCGTCTCCAACGATATTATGACGGCCACCGACGAGCCCTCCAAGATGTCCTCGGCCGCCGGGCGCCGAATCCGGCGCTTCAAGCAGGAGTGGCTGAAGAAGTTCTGGTTCCTGCGGTACTCCCCGACCCTCAACGAGATGTGGTGCCACGTCTGCCGCCAGTACACGGTGCAGTCCTCGCGCACCTCCGCCTTCATCATCGGCTCCAAGCAGTTCAAGATCCACACCATCAAGCTGCACAGCCAGAGCAACCTGCACAAGAAGTGCCTGCAGCTCTACAAGCTCCGCATGCACCCCGAGAAGACGGAGGAGATGTGTCGCAACATGACCCTGCTCTTCAACACCGCCTACCACCTGGCCCTGGAGGGCCGGCCGTACCTGGACTTCCGGCCGCTGGCCGAGCTGCTGCGGAAATGCGAGCTCAAGGTGGTGGACCAGTACATGAACGAGGGAGACTGTCAGATCCTCATCCATCACATCGCCCGGGCGCTGCGCGAAGACCTGGTGGAGCGCATCCGCCAGTCGCCATGCCTCAGCATCATCTTGGACGGGCAGAGCGATGACCTGCTGGCCGACACGGTGGCGGTCTACGTCCAGTACACCAGCAGTGACGGGCCCCCGGCCACGGAGTTCCTGTCCCTGCAGGAGCTGGGGTTCTCCAGCACAGAGAGCTATCTGCAGGCGCTGGACCGGGCCTTTTCTGCCTTGGGCGTCCGCTTGCAGGACGAGAAGCCCACCGTGGGCTTGGGCATAGACGGGGCCAACGTCACAGCCAGCCTACGGGCCAGCATGTTCATGACGATCCGCAAGACGCTGCCCTGGGTGCTGTGCCTGCCCTTCATGGTGCACCGGCCCCATCTAGAGATCCTGGACGCCATCAGCGGGAAGGAGCTCCCCTGCCTGGAGGAGCTGGAGAACAACCTGAAGCAGCTGCTCAGTTTCTACCGCTATTCGCCGCGCCTCATGTGCGAGCTGCGGTCCACGGCGTCCACGCTGTGCGAGGAGACCGAGTTCCTGGGGGACATCCGGGCCGTGCGCTGGATCATCGGCGAGCAGAACGTCCTCAACGCCCTCATCAAGGACTACCTGGAGGTGGTCGCCCACCTCAAGGACGTCAGCAGCCAGACCCAGCGGGCGGACGCCTCGGCCATCGCCCTGGCTCTGCTACAGTTCCTCATGGACTACCAGTCCATCAAGCTCATCTACTTCCTGCTGGACGTGATCGCCGTGCTCTCGCGCCTGGCCTACGTCTTCCAGGGCGAATACCTCCTGGTGTCCCAGGTGGACGACAAGATCGAGGAGGCCATCCAGGAGATCAGCCGGCTGGCCGACTCCCCCGGGGAGTACCTGCAGGAGTTCGAGGAGAACTTCCGGGAGAGCTTCAACGGGATCGCCATGAAGAACCTCAGGGTGGCTGAAGCCAAGTTCCAGTCCATCCGGGAGAAGATCTGCCAGAAGACCCAAGTGATCCTAGCTCAGAGGTTCGATTCCCGCAGCCGGATCTTTGTGAAGGCCTGCCAGGTGTTCGACCTGGCCGCCTGGCCCCGGAACAGCGACGAGCTCCTGAGCTATGGCAAGGAGGACATGGTTCAGATCTTTGACCACCTGGAGGCCATCCCCACCTTCTCCCGGGATGTCTGCAGGGAAGGGCTGGACCCCCGGGGGAGTCTGCTGATGGAGTGGCGGGAACTCAAGGCTGATTACTATACCAAAAACGGCTTCAAAGACCTGATCGGCCACATTTGCAAGTACAAGCAGCGGTTTCCGCTCTTGAACAAGATCATCCAGGTCCTCAAAGTCCTCCCCACCTCCACCGCTTGCTGCGAGAAAGGCCGAAACGCCCTGCAGCGAGTTCGTAAAAACCACCGCTCCCGCCTGACTCTGGAACAGCTCAGCGACCTGTTGACCATTGCTGTCAATGGCCCTCCCATCGCCAACTTCGATGCCAAGCGAGCCCTGGACAGCTGGTTCGAGGAGAAGTCTGGCAACAGCTACGCACTGTCCGCCGAGGTCCTCAGCAGGATGTCAGCCCTGGAGCAGAAGCCGGTGCTGCAGACCGTGGACCACGGGTCAGAGTTTTATCCGGATATTTAGGAAGCTGGCATTGCAGAGTTCACTAAGCTGTTGAATATTTTTTTAATCTATACTCATAAGCTTTGATATATTATATAAATATATATTATATTATATATATCTATAAAAACCCACACTGAAAAAAATTTTAAAAACCAAGGTGACACGTCCACCAGAAGCTACTGGGAGTTTTCAGATTGGAATAATGTCGGAAACTGACTCTTGTCTACAAAATTTGGCAGCTGTAACACACGTGGAAACTCATTTTCACTCACAGAAGCATGTGCTGGGGCTACACCGGCTCCCACCTGACTGTCAACCAACTCGCATAAGCTAAAATGACGGGTCAGTCATCGCCTTTAGGTAGCTCATTTTGTTTATGTTCTTGTTTGGGGGTTGAGGGGTTTGGGTTTGGGTGTATGTTCTTGCCTTTTTTTTTTTTTTCTTGTTTGGTTTTACGAGGGGGATCTCTTGGCCTCTTGGCTGACATGCTGGTCCGGCAGAATCAGACGTCTGATCTTTGGACAGGGTGAGCTGTGTATCCGGATCAGGGTGTTCGACTTTTTCCCCCTCCCACCTGGCTTGAGAGGTTTTCATTCATTCCCTGATGAGTGTTCCTTCACTGTCTTTGAATCAGAAGTGTCGGTCAGACTGTGACACGTGCCAGTCCCCACCTGTGTCAACTCTCCCGTCCCTGGGCTGTTGAGTCCCCCCTTCCAATCCCCTGGATCCTAAACATTTTACCTGTTATACTGAAGGCAAGACTGCCTCACAACGGAGCTTGAAATCCTGGGAAAAGGGAGGACATGAGCCCTTTGCATTCCTATTTTTTACCTGGTGTGGGAGACCATAACAGAATTCCATTCAGATCCAGGGAATGTGGGGGAAATGCAGAGCCAAGAAGTCCAGACCCCAGTAGGGCAACGATTTTTGGCTAAAAACACGTAAAATGAAAAGTATGTATTCAATTTACATGAATTATTTATACTCTGTCTTTATAATCATATAATGTGTTTGGGGGTATATTATTTTTTCCTTTAATAATCAAGAAATGCCTGCTAGAGTTCAGTGGCAGGAGCTGTCAATGCAAGTTGTGCCCTGGGCTATGCATAACTGATGAGAGTCTCTAGAGATTGGGTTCTTCTTTTGCAATAAGGCTGATGACAAGCCCTGCAGCCTGGCAGGAAGGTAGTGGAAAACTGAGGAATGCGTCTATGCCTGCAGACGCTTCCTTTTTTGAACAGGGTAGAGATGTCCTCAAAGGAAGGAATAAACAGGAAGTCAGACAGGACTCTCAAGGCATCAGCCTACACACACACACACACACACACACACACACACACATACACAGCTGAGATATAAGCTTTAGAAATAGCCACTTGCCTACTCCCTGAGGCAAGTAGTGGTTTCATCTAGAGGAGTCTTGATCAATGCTCTTTTGTTCATTTAATTACCAGTATACCTCGCAGGGGAGTTTTTTTTAAACAAATGTGCGTGAGCTGTTAAAAACTTCTGTCCGTGTTCCCACATCTGATGTGTGCATATCTGATCTGCAGAGGTCCTACGTGGTGGATGCAGGTTATATTTGGGGGAAGGGAGGAAGACCTGCATTGTCTGTAGTCTGCCTATAGGAGCCACCCCTCTCATTTGGCAGAGGGTGGGCAAAGGATGGGATGATCTGGCCACAGGCAAGGCCTCGGTGTCCCCAACCTGCTCGGCTCAGACATTAAAAGACTGGTGGCTTCCTCCCTTCTTGGTTTATCTTGTCCCTAAGGCCTCGTGCCACCGATGAGAGCCGGAGTGGAACTGTCAGCGACACTGAACACGTCACCCCTTCCTCCTTGTCCCGCCAGACCCTCACCCCCCACAGACCCCCTGCCCCCACCCCCATGGTCTTGGTGCTATGATAACTTTAGAATCATTGCTGCTAGTCAATAGCTTTTCATTATATAAATATATTATATATATTATATATTATTTTTGAAACTTTTTTTGTTTTCAACAGTGATGTAGCATGTTAAAACAAAACAAAACAAAACCAACTGGTTTTCTCCGACTGTCCCACTGCCAGGCCTCATATGCTGCCTTCTTCAACAAATCAATGCACCCCTGCCTGGTGACATTCACCCCTCATCCCCGCTCCCCAGTCTCACACGCTTTCCCACCTTCCTCTGAACTAGGAGAGAGTTAGCAGGAACCTGCAAGGAAAGACCCAAAGCCCTTTCTCCAGCTTTGAAATTCCCAACCTCATGCACGTCACTTTAAGCCGATGTCTTCTCCTGCCATCCCCCTCGTCCAGTCAGGGTCAGTATCTGTGGTCAAGTGCAAAGCACAAGGGTCCACCTTTCCCTCCTCGACTTCCTCTCCACCGCGCACCCAATCCACCGGGTCTGTGGGAGAGCTCCCTCTGGACATCACATGGACCGAGATGGATCTAGGGGGAGCAGAGATGACTGGCAGGGTGGGCCTCCATAGGGATCAGAAACAGTAGTCGGGGTCCTTTCTTGTAGCCAGCAGATGCCTTACGCCTCCCCCTGCCCACCCCTGCGCCTCCCCACCCACGACATCAGGAGACAGGGAGTCATCCCCTAGAGCACCACTCATCTGAAAACTGGGAGGAAAGACTCGCTGATGACTGCCTGAGTGCTGCGGCAGGGCCACAACCGTTTGCTCTCAGGAGGCCATGGCCAAAATTAGCTCCAATTTTTATCCAGAGGGGAAAGAATCCTTTGGGCCAGTGCCGTGTCTACCTTATCACTTCAGAGGCGCGGCAGCCGGCCACCCAGGCTCCAGACCTCGGAGAGGATGGGCTCTCGAGATTCCTGAAGTTTGGGAAGGCGTCTCAAAAACTCCAGGTGCTCATGGCAGTCCGAAGGCCACTTTGCCTGGGGACAGGGAGCAATTTGGGTGACACACCACTACAATTGACACGGAGTCTTTACCCTCCGAATTTCCAGTGTTTCTATCCTGTGAATGCTGCGTGGAATTACCCGTGGTTTTCACCCCAGGCGTTTCCACTCTCTGCCTCTCAGAAGGACTCCTAGGGTGTGGGGACTCTTGGGGTCTGCCCACATGCTTGGGCAGCCTAACCTCTCATCGATGTACACACACACACACACACACACACACACACACATACACAGCTGAGATATAAGCTTTAGAAATAGCCACTTGCCTACTCCCTGAGGCAAGTAGTGGTTTCATCTAGAGGAGTCTTGATCAATGCTCTTTTGTTCATTTAATTACCAGTATACCTCGCAGGGGAGTTTTTTTTAAACAAATGTGCGTGAGCTGTTAAAAACTTCTGTCCGTGTTCCCACATCTGATGTGTGCATATCTGATCTGCAGAGGTCCTACGTGGTGGATGCAGGTTATATTTGGGGGAAGGGAGGAAGACCTGCATTGTCTGTAGTCTGCCTATAGGAGCCACCCCTCTCATTTGGCAGAGGGTGGGCAAAGGATGGGATGATCTGGCCACAGGCAAGGCCTCGGTGTCCCCAACCTGCTCGGCTCAGACATTAAAAGACTGGTGGCTTCCTCCCTTCTTGGTTTATCTTGTCCCTAAGGCCTCGTGCCACCGATGAGAGCCGGAGTGGAACTGTCAGCGACACTGAACACGTCACCCCTTCCTCCTTGTCCCGCCAGACCCTCACCCCCCACAGACCCCCTGCCCCCACCCCCATGGTCTTGGTGCTATGATAACTTTAGAATCATTGCTGCTAGTCAATAGCTTTTCATTATATAAATATATTATATATATTATATATTATTTTTGAAACTTTTTTTGTTTTCAACAGTGATGTAGCATGTTAAAACAAAACAAAACAAAACCAACTGGTTTTCTCCGACTGTCCCACTGCCAGGCCTCATATGCTGCCTTCTTCAACAAATCAATGCACCCCTGCCTGGTGACATTCACCCCTCATCCCCGCTCCCCAGTCTCACACGCTTTCCCACCTTCCTCTGAACTAGGAGAGAGTTAGCAGGAACCTGCAAGGAAAGACCCAAAGCCCTTTCTCCAGCTTTGAAATTCCCAACCTCATGCACGTCACTTTAAGCCGATGTCTTCTCCTGCCATCCCCCTCGTCCAGTCAGGGTCAGTATCTGTGGTCAAGTGCAAAGCACAAGGGTCCACCTTTCCCTCCTCGACTTCCTCTCCACCGCGCACCCAATCCACCGGGTCTGTGGGAGAGCTCCCTCTGGACATCACATGGACCGAGATGGATCTAGGGGGAGCAGAGATGACTGGCAGGGTGGGCCTCCATAGGGATCAGAAACAGTAGTCGGGGTCCTTTCTTGTAGCCAGCAGATGCCTTACGCCTCCCCCTGCCCACCCCTGCGCCTCCCCACCCACGACATCAGGAGACAGGGAGTCATCCCCTAGAGCACCACTCATCTGAAAACTGGGAGGAAAGACTCGCTGATGACTGCCTGAGTGCTGCGGCAGGGCCACAACCGTTTGCTCTCAGGAGGCCATGGCCAAAATTAGCTCCAATTTTTATCCAGAGGGGAAAGAATCCTTTGGGCCAGTGCCGTGTCTACCTTATCACTTCAGAGGCGCGGCAGCCGGCCACCCAGGCTCCAGACCTCGGAGAGGATGGGCTCTCGAGATTCCTGAAGTTTGGGAAGGCGTCTCAAAAACTCCAGGTGCTCATGGCAGTCCGAAGGCCACTTTGCCTGGGGACAGGGAGCAATTTGGGTGACACACCACTACAATTGACACGGAGTCTTTACCCTCCGAATTTCCAGTGTTTCTATCCTGTGAATGCTGCGTGGAATTACCCGTGGTTTTCACCCCAGGCGTTTCCACTCTCTGCCTCTCAGAAGGACTCCTAGGGTGTGGGGACTCTTGGGGTCTGCCCACATGCTTGGGCAGCCTAACCTCTCATCGATGAGTATAAAAAGCTGTGGCCAGGTGATCCTTGCATGCTGATAGACAAGAGACAGAGCCCTTAAATTCAACCCCTGGCTTAGAAGTGATAAGCACTGACTTAGAAAAAAATGTTCGTGTCTCTGGAGTCAAGCTTGTCCTCATTGGGTTGACCAATTAGTGATTTTCTTCGGTTCATGGAGTGGGTAGGAAATGAGATCAGGTTTGTGGCCGATGGTGCCAAGCAGATACATCACAGAGCTTGGGAGCCAGAAACCCTTGTGATTAAAAATGGTCTGCTTTTTCTCAATGGAGGGAAAAAACAAAAAGACCCATTGCCATCTTGTTTGTGTCTGTGAAATATGAGGCAGCCCAGCCCTGTCTGCAACTCTTGCCACTTGCCAGTTTTCAAGTTTCACCTGCCTGGTTGCGTATTACAGTCTGGGCATCCACAACACCTGCTATTTTTTTTGTTGTTTGTTTGTTTCTTTCTTCTTGGATGGCCGCTGGGCACATCCAGTGCTGGGCAGACCCTCATTTCCTCATCCTCACGAAGGATGAGCAGAGGCGCTATCTCGTGGATCCCTGGTTAGTTGCATTCAGCGCTGAGCCCTGACTCTAGGGAGGCTGGAGGTCTCCACCCTGGCTCCCACCTAATGTTTCCATGTTGAGTTGTCTTGCTGAGCCCCCTCTCCTTGACTTGCTTATGTTGCCCCTTTGACTTGGAGAAAGGACCTTGTAATTATTTAAGGTGATGTTTAAATATTTTCCATTTGTTTTGAAGTGTTGCCAAGAAGGAAAAAATAGGCAAAAGTGTGTCGAGTGCTGAAAATGATTGCAGAGGCTGAAGTGGACCAGACTTGGCCCAGCCTGGGCTGTGGAGTGGGCGCTATTTTGGCTATTTACCTGGAGCCTCGTGGGGTCCAGAAAGTGGCTTGGGCGTTGAAACAGAGCTTCTGGATCCCTTCCCCTTTGTTTTCTCACCTGTAGGAACAGGAATTCTGTATCTAGAGCTCGTTGTGGCTTCCGGTCTGATTTCCAAGTAGAATTCATGTCCTTTCTTGGTCCCTACACCCAGTTTGGACAGAAGGCTCTGGCCCTCATCCCCTCTAACCCTTTCAAGCAGCAGGCCAGCCTGGGACAGCCAAAGCAGGGAAACCAGGCCTCCTTAGATGAGAAAGGCATGTTCACAAGGCAGGTGAGCTTGGACAGCCCCATTTCCGCCGCCAGCCTCCCCGGGGGAGGCGGGGCTGGCTCATGGCTTCTTGGCTGGCTTCCCCCTCCAGTCTTGAGGAGGGAAGATTTACGTCCAGAGATCCACAGGGGCCCTTCTCCTGCCTGGAGGAAGGCCTCTCTGCTCTCTGTGGACAAGGTGCTTTAGCTGAGTGTCTGGAGCTGTAATATTTTAAGAAACCTTTGAGGTGATCTTTGTGTGTTAGCCAGAGGGAGAAAAAGTGCCCTTTCGGGAGGAAAAATGGTACGGCCCTCCTCTTTCATCTGGCCCTCCCCACCCCCACCCCATCCCTTCACGTGGTATCGCCCTGGAAATACCTATGCAATCCAGTCTCCCTAGGAGAGTGCCTGGAAGCAGGGGTATGTGCAGTGTATAATACAAATGCTACAGCATATATATTGTATATATGGACATATGCAGTACGTATGCACACAGAGTAAGAGATGAAATCACGTCTATATATCTATAAATAATATCCTATATATTTATACATTTCTATGTTTTAAATAGATATAAAAAATAGAGTCTATAGAGAGCTGGGAAAGCAGCGGGAAAGCCTGTCGCTGTGTTGTGAGAAGACGGAGGACATGGAGCCTTTGCAGGGGCGCCGGGGGCAGCTGAGCAGGTGGGGTTTGCTGGGAATGGGGCCTCCTACCCAGAGCGTTGGAGAGGAGAGTAGCCAGGCCCCGGCCCTCTCCCGTGCACTTTTCTCTCCTTTTCCACATGCAGGCTTAGTCTGAGGTCGAAAGGAGATCCTCACCCCCTGGGCTCCCTCCAGAAGCGTCCCCTTTGCCCCGCAACAAGCCTCCACTTGGGTGGTCCCTGCTGCCCAGCAGTAGGATGTGGCCTCTGACCCCCTGGGAGAGGGACCCTGCACAATTTCCCCTGATACCCACCCCCCCAAGAACGAGCGGCACTGGCGGCAATAGGAAAGCTGCAGATGGGACCGAGACGGGTCCAGGAGAGATGCCGCTGGCCCCACCTCCCCACTTTAGATGCTTCATGCTGCCCCCCACCCCCGCCCTGGAGGCCAAGCCTCTGAAGTACAGCCGTCCTGGCCTCCCTCGCCCACTCTTTCATGGCCTGCCAGGGCAGCATCACCAGTCAGCGCTGCCCACCATCCAGAGGCTTTCCGGCCAGGGCAGGGGTGGGTGGTATCAACTAATGGAAAAGGGTGAGAGAGACATATCCGCACACGCATAAATTCAGTGGCGACTCAAGTTCAGAAGCGGGGCTTTGGCCCAGCCCGCTTTGCACAGCTGCTGCGGCTGGCTGCACTCAGGACAGCCCCGCCAACCCTCTCCTGTGCCCAGCGACCCCTGGCCCTACCTGCGCCGCCGGTAACAGGCAGGTCTAGTTCACGTACACTGTTCTGATTCTGTGACTCGGGGCAGAGGCTGAGCCAGACGCCCCAAGCTCATCCAAGCTCATCCACTTCCGCCGGGGAGGGTGGCTCCCCCGGCTTGGCCCAGCCCCTGCTCCTGGATGGCCGGGACTTCTGGGGGCCCGAGGGGGCACCGGTGCCACCGGCTGCGTGACGAAGGGCCCATGCAGCCCTGACGGGATCAGAATCCGTTTCACTTCCAGGTTTCTCTCACGATTGTTTCTTTCCCCGCCGGGGAGGTACAGGAGGAGGGGCCGATGGGGCCACAGAGGATGGGAGATAGAGGGCGGCCACACCCTCTGCCCTCTAGGCCAGCCTCTGCCTTTTGGGCTCGTCTCCGTCTCCGAGCCTCCTCTGACCTCCGTCCTACACTTCCATACCATTTACCAAGGTACCTCAGTCTCCAGCAGAGCCCCCCCATACCTGCAGTCTGGGGCGGGGGGTGTCTGTTCTGCCAATGCCCACCTCTTCTCCACTCCACGTCCACCCTGGTCTCCTTGAGCCACCGCTAGCTGCCAACCGGGTCTCCGAACACCCTCCAGTGCCTGGCTCAAGAGAGACCAGGCCTGGCCCGAGCCTTCCTCCCACTGTGGGGGGTCAGACCCGTGGCCAGGGGATGGGCATCCTCGGGTAGCAATCCCACAATGCACTGTACCTCAGAGAGAGAGCATCCTCGGGGCATCACGGGCGCCGGGCCCTCCGTCCAGAGGAGGACGGCCGGTCACTACACTGCTCTCCAAAAGACAAGGGCCAGGCTGCCCTCGGGGCACCCTCAGTTTCTTCACTTTTGTCTCTCTGGAAGAGCCAGCAGTCTGATTCCGTCTTTTTCAGCCCCGTCGTCTCTCTCCTCCTCTCCACCCCCACGCTGCTGAACCGTTTCATTTCAATCACAGAGGAAAATAAAGTGGGGGTGGGGGGAAATACCTAGGAGTCTATTATCACATACATATTAATATGTTAATACTTTCTTTCTTAAAAAAAAACCCTCGATGTTATTATTTTGCAGACTACGCTTTATAGTACCTGTGTGACGGGACTTAGAACACTGGATACAAATAGAGCTATGTTGGTTTATCATCATATGTACGCAGAAACTTTCCTTTTGTCATATTATCCTTGTAATGTAAGAAGATTGTTAATAAAAGCATTTAAATTTACTCACTGAGGTCGGATCTCTGCCTTCTTGTCTTTCTCCCAGCCCGTGCCCAGGGTGATTCAGAATGATTCCCATGCTTGGGTGTCAGGTGAGGTTGCCTGCCTGCTCCCTGGTCAGAAGCAACTGGAAGAGGCCTTCTAAGTCCTATTCCTGCTGTCCTTACTTTTCCACTATTCAAGGCCACTTTCAGCTGGTAACCTACACACCTCACCCACCCGTCTGGCCAAAAAGAGGTGTCACAAAACCGTTTAAAATAAATCTCTCGCCCCCACACACATTTACCCCACAAAATTCTCAGAGCTATTGCAGATGAGACAGGCAGGCAGGCAGGCAAAGTCGCTTCAGTCGTGTCTGACTCTGTGTGACCCTAGGAACCGCTGCAGTCTGCCAAACTCCTCTGTCCATGGGATTCTCCAGGCAAGAATACTGGAATGGGTTGCCATGCCCTCCTGCAGGGGATCTTGGATGAACAGTGTTCTAATTCTCCATCCAACTACCTGCATGATTCTCCACTGGCAAACTTCTTTCCCAGGGAGGGTCCTTCCCAACAGTCTGCTAATGGCACTGGTACGGGGGTGGGTGATAAGTGATGTTTGGCCCAAATTGTCTTAGAAAGATGGGCATACATTGGAGAAAAACGTAGAAAAGTGTTTGTAGTGTTTCCTCCCAGGTGCTGAGCCCTCCTCTCAGCTCCTGCCTGCTCCAGCCCAGCTTCCGGTCACAGGCCGTCCCTCTCCTCTTTTCTGAACCTCTACCTGCTCAGTGCCTGCCATCATCCCTCCAGCCCCTCGGTGACTCAGAGCTTCCTGTCGTGAAGGCCATTCCACAGACTCCGCAGAATGTTTGCTTCTCTTCTTTTCCCGGGGCAGAAAGAGCAAACGGGTACAGCTGTCCACATCTCATCATCCCAGGTGAACTGGGGTCGGCCCCGCCCCACTGCTGGCCATTGGATCTGACCTACATTTGCAGCTGGGAGGCAAGGGAAAGATAAATCTTCCATTGGCCCTGAGCTGGGTCTCCCCAAAGCAAGGCTTGGAGGATGTGGCAAGGCGGGAGGCCCAGTCCACTTCCGCTCCCCCCTCTCCATAGCTGCCCCCAGCTTCCCTCTCCAAGGTTCAAAAGGCAAGTTGAGGCCACCCCAGAGAGAAGACTTAGGGAACTGGCCTGAAGACCCATTGCTATGTGAGTTTCTACAGTGACCTTTTGAAAACACAGACCCAGTTGTGGTGTCTTCCCAGTTCAGGACCCTCTAAAGGTTTCCCATCGCTCCCATCCCAAAGTCCTGATCACAACCCATCAGTCTGCGGGGTCCAGCCCCTGCCAGCCTCCCAGCCTCCTGGTTCCTTCTCTGCCTGTGCTCCCTGGCCTCCTCTCTGTTGCCCCAAGCTCACAGAGCTCCCTTCCATTGCAGGACTTCCCAGCTCAGTGTGCCCCCTGTCTGAGATGGTTTTCCCCAGGACGGTTGCCTGGCTGAGCTCTTTTCATCTTTTAAGTGTCAGATAAAATGTCTCCTTTTCAGGGGGTCTTTCCTGATCACACCCTCTAAATAGCCACCCTTGAGGCATTATTCATCTTTCCTCCTGATGTTTTCATTCACAGATCTTATCTCCAGTTTTCAACTATGTAACTGACGTGTGTGTGCATGTGTGTGTATTCTATGTCTGGTCTTCCTCCTTTAGACCATGAAGTCCACAGTAGAAAAGTAGAGACTTTTTAATACCACTGTTGTGGTTTCAATCACATCCTCACATAATAGGCACCTAATCAGTGTTCAGAAGCTCCAATACTTTGGCCACCTGATGCGAAGAACTGACTCATTGAGAAAGACCCTGATGCTGGGAAAGATTGAAGGCAGGAGGAGAAGAGGATGACAGAGGATGAGATGGTTGGATGGCATCACCGACTCAATGGACATGAGTATGAGCAAGCTCCGGGAGTTGGTGATGGACAGGGAAGCCTGGCGTGCTGCAGTTTCATGGGGTCGTGAAGAGTTGGACATGACTGAGCAACTGAACTGAATTGAATCCGTGTTTATTGAAGGGATGAATGAATGAGTGTAACTTTCACTCGCCTGATGAAAGTGCAGTCCCAGCAATGCTGCCTCCACTTTGCCTGTCTCTGTCTCAGTTTCCTCACTTGACTAGGGGACCCCTGCACCTGACCGCTGGCAACATCTGGCCCCAACCCAGCCCTTTCTCTACAGAGCTGAGGTGGCGCCTGAGGCGCTTACTTGAGTTCTCTTCCACCCCAACTTGCACTTGTCCTTTGGACAATGTCCCACAGCCCTCAGGCAGGTGCTCCCGGGTCTTCTTAGAGAAGAGAATCTTTCCAGTCCCTTCCAGCATGGCAACTGTCTGGGTTTGTGGTTTCAGATAGCCTTTTTAAACAACTGCCTACACATCTGTTGCCTTTCTAGTAAAAACTCTGCTCATGGGCTCTAAACCACAGCCTGGACTTTAGCGTTAGAGCAGTGTTCTTGTTCAGCTGCTAAGTCATGTCTGATTCTTTGTGACCCCTTGGACTGCAGCACACCAGGCTTCCCTGTCCTTTGCAGTCTCCCAGAGTTTGTTCAAATTCATGTCCATTGAGTCAGTGATGCTACCCAACAATCTTATCCTCTGTTGCCCTCTTCTCTTCTTGCCCTCAATGTTTCCCAGCGTCAAGGTCTTTTTCAATGAGCTGGCTCTTCTCATCAGATGGCCAAAAGATTGGAGCTTCAACTTCAGCATCAGTCCTTCCAATGAATATTCAGGGTTGATTTCCTTTAGGATTAATTGACTGGTTGGATCTCCTTGCAGTCCAAGGGACTCTCAAGAGTCATCAACACCATAATTCAAAAGCTTCAGTTCTTTAGCCCTCAGCCTTCATTATGACCCAACTGTCACATTCATGCCTGACTACTGAAAAAACTATAGCTTTGACTATATGGAACTTTGTCGGCAAAGTGATGTCTCTGCTTATTAATATGCTGTCTAGGATTGTCATAGTTTTGAGTGGTACCAGCTTCAAATTTCCCCCTCGGCCTCTTACAAGCTGCGAGACCTTGGACAAGTCATGTATCTGAGTCTGCATCTTCTGGGCTCAGCACAGAGCAGAGACTTACAACATGATGAGCAGGATCATTATCATCATTACTATTACCTCTCACATGAGGATGAAGTAGATGCTAAGAAGCCTAGGTTTCCCTTTTTTCACCTAGAATTCCAGGGCCTAGCCTGGCTGAGGGATTGCCTGTTACTTTTCAGTACAGAGCCACCAATTCCTATCTCACAGCTGGAGTGGCAACCTCTGCCTCCACCCTCCTTTCCTTCTCAGCTGGAGAGAGGACTTCAGGGCACCATCTTCTGGTCGAGAGCTCAATTCACCTGACCCTTGAGGGCAAAGAGACCACAAAGAGAGTTGGTTTGTTTTTGGTGGGAAAACCAGGTTTCTCCTGGCTTGTTCCTGGTTTGAATCCCTGCGTTTCTAAAACAGGATTCTGCCATCATCCACTTGTCCTGAGACACCAAGGAAGAACGTTGGGAAACTGGGATGGGAAGCCAGGCTCCAGCCACTCTGCCTTGAGAAGAGACTTCACCCGGTTGAGGACGGGCCACTACTAGACTGCTTTCTATGGCAAAGTCTGACTTGCAGTCCTAAGTCTGGCTTCCTCCCACCTCCTCCCAGGTAGGCACCTGTCTCCATCTCTGGCTTCGGGATGATGCTGAGGGCCCTGCCAGGGACTCGCTGTGCCGGCTCCTCTTTAGGAGACGAAGATGGGTGCAGGGGGCAGTTCTCCAAGGCCGGTATCAAGAAAGCCCCGCCCCCTAAACCCATCCACAGCCACACCCTATGGCTCTTCCCCTTGCCAGGCATCTGCCCAGCGTGGCAGAGAGAACAGATGCTAGGGTTCCGAGCTCTTGAAATGGTGTTGCTTCCAGTTGACTCTAAAAAATAGAAACTCTTGTGTGGAAAAATCACCACCGGCCCCATTAGCAAGTAAGCACACGAGAAGAGAATGACTCAGAGCCTCAGGTAATGTCACATACTGTCTGGAAGAGCAAGTGGCTGTCAGGAAGCCTGGCCCAGGGCAGGGAAGGCAGGTACCCATGCACGTGGGTCTAGTTCGTTTTACACACGAGATTGGAGGCCAAGGATTCACATGAGAAGTCTCAATTACCAAATCATAACACATTAAATTTTGAAGAGTGATCATTTTGTCCAAATTTATTTTGTAGATGTGGGCATAAGCCCAGAGGCAAGCGGCTTACCCAGAGCCATGAAGCTGGCAGTGACAGAGACCAGCTGGGTTGCCCAGCTCCTAGATGCAATGCTCTAGACTTGAGTTATTTCACAGGCTGGAGCAGAGCTTGTTACTTAAGGTGGCCCAGTGGAAAGCCCAGTATAAAATCATCCCTAAACTCTTCTTGCCTCTTCCATTTTTATTTTTGGTAAATCCAGATTCTCAAATCTTAGTTTTGGGCTTCAGAGCCCATTTGGGTTCAATTCCTGGGTTGGGAAGATTCCCTGGAGAAAGAAATGGCAATCCACTCCAGTATTCTTGCCTGGAAAATTCCATGGACAGAGGAGACTGGGAGACTACAATCCATGGGGTTACCAAGAGTCAGACAGGACTGAGCGACTGAGCACATCAGGGGCCATACTCACAGTTACCTGTGAAACACAGTCTACACAATATTTGGCTACTTGGGATAAGAGCCACTTTTCCTTTTAATATGGAAATAAAAATCCTGGCTGTCATTAAAATATAACAAACATATATAATATAAAATAAGGAATTGCATGTACAGACTTGGAAAGTGAAGCCTTTCTTTATGGCTCATTTATCCTTTTTAAGGGAGAAGGCAATGGCACCCCACTCCAGTACTCTTGCCTGGAAAATCCCATGGACAGAGGAGCCTGGTAGGCTGCAGTCCATGGGGTCACTAAGAGTCAGACACGACTGAGCGACTTCACTTTCACTTTTCACTTTCATGCATTGGAGGAGGAAATGGCAACCCACTCCAGTGTTCTTGCCTGGAGAATCCCAGGGACAGGGGAGCCTGGTGTGCTGCCGTCTATGGGGTCGCACAGAGTCGGACACGACTGAAGCGACTTAGCAGTAGCAGCAGCAGCATCCTTTTTAGAGGGCTTCCCAGGAGGTGCTAGTGGTGAAGAATATACCTGCCAATGCCAGAGATGCAAGAGACGTGGATTCGATCCCTGGGCCAGGAATATCCCCTGGAGTAGAAAATGGCAATCTGCTTTAGTATTCTTGCCTGGAAAATTCCATGGTCAGAGGAGGCTGGCAGGCTACAGTCTATGGGGTCACAGAGAGTTGGACACAACTGAGAGATTAAGCAGCAGCATCCTTTTTCAGAGCCTTTGGTTTTAATTCCACGTAAACTGCCTGATTTCCTACTGACCTGAAAAGTCAGGCCCTTCCCCTGGCTCAATGTCTGAGCCTCTTCCTCCTGAAGGCAGGGTGGCAGCAGCCACGAGGAGGCCCTAAGATGATAGGACTCTGAAGCTCCCTCGTCCCTGCCGGGCACCTGGAGCACAGGTGAATGCTCAGCCACTGCCCGGCCTCTTCCAGTGAGGCGGGTATTTCTTTGGGCGGATGTTAGAGGAAACAGTTTCCATCTTTCCTTGTCAAGAATAAAGTTCAAGCCCCAAGAGGCCTTGCCTGAGAACATTCACAGCAGCAGTTCCTCCAACACACACACAAAAGAGAAATATCTAAACACGTGTCAATAGGGGAATACGATTGTGGCATATTCATGCAA
Organism: Cephalophus harveyi; assembly: GCA_006410635.1. Lineage (NCBI taxonomy): Eukaryota > Metazoa > Chordata > Mammalia > Artiodactyla > Bovidae > Cephalophus > Cephalophus harveyi. Next base: position 803,698 of record SJYT01000884.1, on the reverse strand, counting down.
TGGAAAATAACACGGCAGCAAAACATAAAGGAACTGGAGCTACAGAAATCTGCACGGAGGAAGCTCAACATTTTAACGTGGAACAAAAATAATGTGATACAATTTGAAATTAAAAACACAAACTACCCTATGAGGTTTACACATACATGTAGTAAAAATAGAAAGAAAGGTTCGGGGTGAGAAACCCCAAGTTCAGGATGGTGATGTCCTGAGTGAGAGGCTAAGGGGATTTCAACTATATTTGTCAAGTTTTATAAAACTTGGCAGGAGTTCACGTGTGTTTATAGGATTATTTTTCTGCATTGCCTATGTCTAAAGTTTTTTGTTATATTTTTATGCTTCATCTTTCAAAAAATATTTGTTTGTTCACTGAAGGCTGTACAGGGTCTTCACTGCTGTGCCTGGGCATCTCACTGTGGCAGCTTCTCTTGCTGTGGAGCATAGGTTCTAGGTGTGCGGGCTTCAGTAGCTGTGGTGCGTGGGGTCATTAGGATGTCGATTCATCACCACTGGACTACGAGGGAAATCCATGTCCAAAGTAAGAAACAGGAACTTAACACACACACGCACACACTAGGCAGATGACCCTGTTAGAAGTTATTTATTTACCACTGCAAGGTTTTTGCTCCAAAGTATGACACCAGACATATGAGTACAATATCTCATGCGTCTCTTTGTGCTTCGGTTCATGACTGCAGAATAGACAGAGCATTGACAACAGGAAACACAGGCAGCAAAAACAGATCACAAGGACTAGGTCTTTTTTGGCGGTCCTCACCTCCGATTGGCGTAGGCTGCAGCCTCCCGCTGCCCAGGACTCCTTTATACCCCAAAGGAGCTGCCCCAGAGGACTGCTCTCCCATCTAGCTCTCCTACACAGCATCGACTGGGGGAGATTCATCATTACTCAATCTACACCAAGAGTCATATCTCAAATTGAAATGGGCAGACGCGTGCAAGGTCTTGATCAATACGCACTCAACAAATATATAGGGACTTGATGTAAGAAGTGAGTCGCAAGATGAATGAGATTAGACTCCTAGTTTTCTGCCCCATCGGCGTATCTGTGACAAAGTCAGATCACCTCGTGGGCAACAGCCCAGTTGGAGACAGTTTCTCCCTTTATTTTCACCTCTGCTTTATGCACTTAGAAAATGCTCCCTGGCAAAGGACCAACTGTTTCTTTTAAAGAAAAGATCGGATGCATTCGCACAGATCCAATTACTCTAACCTGGTAGTCAATTGCAAAAGTATCTGGTACAACGTGAGTGGATGCAAAGATTACTAAAGTTTTTTCATCTGCCAGTCTGATATCTCTGGGTAATTTAAAATTCACTGAGATGGAGTTCTGATGGGAACACAGCTTTTATATTCTCATCTATATATCCTCATCCTTATAGCTCACTATGTTAATTATTTACATAAAGTAAAATTAAAGGGAAAGTCACTCAGTCATGTCCGACTCTTTGCAACCCCATGGACTGCAGCCCACCAGGCTCCTCTGTCCATGGGATTCTCCAGTCAAGAATACTGGAGTGGGTTGCCATTCCCTTCTCCAGGGGATCTTCCCCACCCAGGGATTGAACCTGGTCTCCATCACTGCAGGCATCTTCTTTACCATCTGAGCCACCAGGGAAGCCCAATTATTTACATAGTGAGCTATAAATTGTCATTAGGTGAACGGTAATACTCACTATTATGAATTTCTAGGCCAGCTGCTGAGGTTTCTGATGACCTTACCATTGAGAACTCAACTAGGACTCGGATTTGCATTCAAGTTAGATAAAAATGTGTACTTTTCCTCCTACTCCCCTACCCATCTTTCATTCACTAATTCATTCAACACATTTTTATTAAGGGCCCGATGAGTCAACTACATTCTAGGTGCTTGGAATACACCAGTGCACACAACAGGCAAACCCACCTGCAAAATCTGTCTTATTTCTGTTTAGTGAGATGAAGGCTGACACCGAAGATGTCAGGCAGAGACATGTGACTCCTTTCAAGGACACCCGTTTCGTCTGGATTGTGGAAAACGAAACCTTTGACACCAAAGAAATGAATGTCTCATGATATTCATGGGGTGGAGCTGATGGCTGTGGGTGGAGCTGATATTCTGGCATCAGGGGCCCCGAGAGCTCACTGCAAACATCCTTTGGTGTGACTGTATGGCGGGCTCATGGACTTAGAAGGAAGGAGAACCCGCCTTGCCTGATGCTAAGTCTAGGATCCAGACTCCTCTGAATAGAGTAGCAGTTGTCACCGAGAACTGAGTGCTGGTCAGCTGACGCAAGGGAGGCTTTGCTCCGTTTCGGCATGCCAACCAAACAAGGGAGGCCAGAGTGGCGAGAGGGCTCTCAAAAGATGTGTTGTAGGAAGCCAGTGACCCACGCCTTGCCTAAAAAACACTTGGCAGGAGGTGGCCAGACTTAATGGGAGAAACGTCCAATTATGTGAAAGATCTTCCCATTTATGAGGAATGAGATATTGCTTCTGTTCCTTCAGGGGATCGGCAGAAGTTCTCTAAATGCTTTCCTGCTGCTGTCCAGAAAGGAAAAGTGATGACGAAAGATGACACGTCTCTGCTCAAATTCTCAGGCAGAGACCAAGAACGACTTGACTTGTTACAGGACTGAAGGAAAGGAATTCTTTTCTAGATCAGGGACCCAGGGGGACCTCTGAAGGCCCAGAGTTTGGCTGTCAGCATTAAAAAGTCCAGATGTGGAGTCCGTGGTTCTAGAAATGTCTGGCACTTGCCAGGGATGCTCAGCTGCCAACATGAAGCTTAAAAATGATCTGCTGGTGGCCTCGGAGTTTGTTTCTAGTGAGGGGTGCCTATGGGAGCACAATTTCATCTATTTCATCATTCACAGAGACCAAGCTGCCACATCATTAGGCTGCTTTTACGGATGGTCAGCAACAGAACCCAGAAACACTGGTACCTAGGCAAACATTACATCCACTTGAGCAAGGCTCATAATATTTGGAATAATATTTGGAATAATCAGGTAGCTATTTGGAATAATCAGGTAGCGATGTGAAACCTAGCTGCTGATTATTTACTAATTAAAGTGATAGATCCTAAACACAGCGAGAGGCACACTTGAAAAGATCTCCTATCCTCCTCCCCTTCCACAGACCCGGACTAAATAACGTGCGCCCCAGATGGAATTCCTCCTCACACGGCTGGGAGGCTGAGAAGGACGGAGTCTGACTCAGAGGGTCACTTTGGTGATGCTGGTGGACATGACAGCTAGTGCCCAATAACCAATGGGGAATCCCACCTACTCCTGGTCAGGGAAGGGCTCCCCAAGTATAACATAAACTGATTTTGAGATGAAACAATACAGTTATTCAATAGAAAGCACAAAATTCAGTCCAAGAGCAGGATCCAAAAAAGCACAAATGACAACATTAAGAATTCAAATGATTAAAATAAAAACGGAGGCTCCTAAATTTCACACCGTGGTTGAAATGTCCAGCAATGACACTGGCTGCCCCAGGTAGTTGGGGGCCCGACGAGGACTGTGAAACCGAGTTGGGGGTTTTGTGAAAAGGATTTCTCCAAATGCAGTGCTCCAGCCTCTTCATCCAAACCACTCTGTGCTTGTTAAAGACGCAGGCTCCTGGGGTCCAGCCAGGATGATGGATTTGGAATGTCTAAAGCAGGGTCCGGGAATCTGCTGGTGATTCTTCACACACTGTTTGGGAACTGCTGGGTTAGTGCCTTGGGTCAGTAGCACGATTTCATGCCGGCTGACTTTCCATCCCGCCCTGACCATCTCTAATTCTTTTGAGATGATCCAGGATATAGCATTTCTGTCATCCTTTTTGACATGCTTATGTTTAAAAAGCCACATTCTTTGCATCTGTGATTTCCCCAATTCAGCTTTCTCTGCATCTGACACCCACAGCAAAACCTCCACACGGATCATATTTGATAAGCATCTCTTTCAATAACACAGATCAGCAAAATGTGTTCCTTCTGACCCACATGTCCTGTCTCCGTCCTTGCTCATTCTTAAGAAACAGGAGTGTGATGGGAGAGGAAGAGGGTCCTGGTCTCTGCACACACGTCTGTCTTCTGGTGTCAGAATGCGGATGGGGCACAAGAGGAGGGGGCAGAGGGTAGTGGGGTGGGGAGGGGGCAGATTGTGCCCCAGGAGGGCGGCCGCTCAGGTGGCTGCCTAGAGGTGCAGCTGATGCCACATGGCGATCTGCCGGCGCGGGTTCTTCAGCATCTCCTCCCAGTGGCTGCGCTCGGAGCCCGAGGCGTGCAGGCCCAGGCTGCAGTGGCCGAGCGCGCAGCTCTGCCCCTCGGCGCCCAGGCCCAGCACATCCAGCTCCACGCTGGAGGCCTGCAGCAGGTCATCCGGCAGCTCGAACATGATCATCTCGTTCCACACGGGGTTGATCTTGTGCTTGGCTCGTTTCGTCTGCTTCTTCTTCAGCTTCCGCGCCTGGTGCTTTAAGGTGACCTTGACAGAGACATCTGGGGAGGGGCGGAGGGAAGAGACAGAGAGAGGGGCCCAGGGTGAGCTTCCGGGGTCTGAGGCGGGAGAGCTGGGGTGGTGCTGCCTCTTGGGGATGGAGAGACAGGGTCTCTGGCTCTAGGTCCTCACTGAGGCTTCTGCGCCACCAGCCCTTTCCCCCCACCTCACAGGCCAGGTATTTATTCAACAGAGATTCAATGCCCACCTTATGGCAGGCCTCAGTCTGAACATGGGGATACAGCAAAAGCTCCTGCCTGGAGTACAGACAGCAGATCGGAGCACAGCACCTACGGCTGGCCACTGAGTGGCCCGTGACGGTCACGCTGAAGTACCGCTAGGAAACTTTTCTCAAGAGCCCCTCTGAATGCCTTCACGTCCCATATCACACCAGGCCCAGGGTGATGGTTCAGACGTCCCGCAGCTTGATTTTAAACCCAGACCAGGAACACTATGCTATCCCTATGTCTTCATCCCCTTAGCACTTCATCCAAGCATTTTCGTCTCTTCCTAAGATAGAGGTCTCCTGCTGGCTGGCTGAGTTTTTCTCTTCTGTTCTTTTGCGGGTTTTACCGGAGGATCCCACCCCACGTGGAGGGTGAGGGCAGCCTGCCTTGACCCCAGTAGAGCTGCCCGGCTCCCAGCCCCCACCCCAGAAATCAGGCAGCAGGTTACTAGACGAGCTTTCACACAGCATCTCGAGGCTCTGGGCTGGGATCGTGTTTCCTTCAGTCAAGGTTTCCAGAGCTAATGTGAGAATAATTGTTACCCTAAATTTATTGCTATAATTATCACCCCCAGGTGGTTAGTTTGTTATTTCAACAGAGATATTTGAGTGATAAAGTGTTGAGCTGTAATTGTCCTGACAGGAGCTATAAAAATTAAAAAAAAAAAAAAAAAAGAGCAGGAGGCCAAGAATTGTCTAGAGGGGATGAGGCAAAGGCACTGAGTTCTGACCTCCGGCTCAGGGATCTGTCAGCCAGACCAACTCGGGTGATTTTTCATTGGTCAAAAATCTCTTGCCCAAAGGTCCTGACTGCAGAGGCAATTCTTTATTTGCTTCCTGCTATAAATATCGATGTATTTATATCCTGCCCTGAGCACTTGGCTCCAGTCCAGGTGTCACACGGCTGACCAATGCTGCTTTCTCTCCTGCTCTGACCAAAGAGGCTGTTTGGTCCTTAAGCCTTGGGGCCTGTGCTGGAGTATCCAGAGGGAAAAGCCAAGGCTTCCGGGCCATTGGAGAGATGTTTATTTGGGTATATGGGGCAGAGACACCTCCTCAGCCTGTGCGCCCACACGCCTCTGCCGTCGCCCACACCCAGCTGGTGTGGGGATGGCAGGTCGACAAAGGCTGGGAAGAGAGAGGAGTCTAGGGTGGGTGTGGGGAGCAGAGTGGTGGCTAGCTGAGACTGGAGAAGGGAAATCCCACCACCTGCCCAGAAGATGTGCCCCGCCAGGTCTGGGTGACAAAGTGGGGCCAAGCTTCCCCTACAGCGCAGATTCTCCACTCCCTGGCTACAGTCTGATCCTAGGATTCCTGTGACCCACGGATCAGGCTGTTCTTCTCATGATGGATCTGCAAGGTGGGAGCCCTAGGAAGCTGATACCTGGGTGCTAATGGGTAGGACTGGCCCGGGAGTTAATGGACATGACTTTAGGGAAGTGAGGGTGTCCTTCAGAACTGATTGTGAGCTTGGGGGTGGAGGACACAGCCTAGGCTGACTGTACAAAGGTACTCAGATCCCAGGGCCCTGCTCACTCGTTCCCACTGCCTCCCAGGTGCCACCTCCTCGGTGCACATACCTAGAGGGGCCCTGGCTCCCCCTCACACCTCACTCACCCTTCCCCAGAAGCTCCTTGGACTGGCTAGAGTGGAGGTTCTTGGCCTTGATCAGCACGACTAGGAGGCGGTTGGCAGCCGGGAGGTAGCTGATGGAGAGAAGGACCTCTCCCGTCCCCGCAGACAGCTCCTGAAAAAGAATCGGGAGGCAAGAGGGGAGCCTCATTTAGGGATGCCCTCTGGCCCCGTCACTATCGCTGAAGCTGGGGTCGCCCTGGAGTTGTATCCAGGAGGTATCCTGGAAATCACTTACCCATCAGGGCTGCTTTCTCCAGGCTTGCAGAAGGGAGGAGGGCATAGAGAGATCCTATGCCAGCCTATGTTTCAATATGAGTTTGTTTCATTCGCCACAATCATGATTTTAAAAGCAGCTCGTATTCAAACCCAACATACCAAACAGATCAAAGAGATGCCATTCAGGATGCGGCTGGGAGAGAGGGCCAGGACTTCCTCTCACTTTATCGCCTGTGCCTCCCTCAGGCATCTTCGCACCAAACCCTAGGGGTCTACTTTGAAAACCACTGCATTGACTGATCAGGTTCCTGGAGCAGTGGGATGTTGCAAGGCACTTCTCTGGAAAAGAATCCCTTCCAGCCCCTGCAGGGTTGAGAGATGTGATGTGATCACAGCAATAATGTGATGCACTAATGCTGAGCAGGGCTTGGCTTGGTCTACAGATGACTAACCATGTCAACAAAGGCCAGGCATGTGATGGGAGCTAACAGACCACAGACACTCACAGGAGCTGTGCTTTGTGATGCCTCCAAGAAGCATCCGGCATGTCTATCTGCGCCCCCCGCCCCGCACCAACCCCACCGTCTGCAGCTTTATAGAGTCTCTCCGTTGAGATTCCTACAAGAGTTTGTTTGGAATTTTAACAAATCCATTGAGGGACAAAAATAAGCGAGAGTCCCCACAGGAGGCAGATCATAGTCTGAAGGGTAGAGAGAAGCGTATGGACTCCAGAATCTGACCATCTGGGTCTCAAGTCTGATCTCACCATTTACTAGCCATGTGACTTTGGGCAAGTTATTTCACTTTCCCAAACCTTCATTTCCTTATCTATAAGATGGGAACCATAATATCTCCACCCAATAGGATGGTAAACATTAAATGAGGAATTATCTAATGGCTTAGAACAGTGCCTGGTGCACACGACAGCATCTTTAGCCTTGCTTTGATGATTATCATCAGTTATCAAGAAAGGATAGTCACTACTTCTTGAGAATATTAATTGGGAACAATGTTTCTGGGTGAAGGGGAGACAGGGTTTGGGGAGTAAAGCTGGATGGAGGAGCTGGCCAGCCCTCTGCTTGGGTCACACCTTCCATTCAGGAAACATGTCTTCAATATGACCGCAACAATTCAACCAGCCCTAAGTGGCTAGTCGTGTGATGGAATGCTTCTGGGGGCTGCCAGGAACTTTGGCAATGGCATTAAGGGTAGCAGCTAACGCAATACACTCCATGCTAGGTACAGTTACCATATCTGTCCATCGAGGCTGTCATCTGCACAAAGCTATTCCCAGCACCTAGGACACAGCTGACACATAATACATATCGTGAGGAGGAAGGGTGAGACATCCTGCTTAATCTTGACGGCAAGAGTAAGAGGGATGCTGACCTGGTTCCCATTTTAAGTCTGAGTCCCTGATGCTCAGAGAGTGAGCTTTACTGCCTGAGCTCATGTAACGTGTGTGTGTGTGTGTGTGTGTGAGTCACTCAGTCGTATCCGACTGATTGTGACCCCATGGACTGTAACCCCCCAGGCTCCTCTGTCCATGGAATTCTCCAGGCAAGAATACTGGAGTGGGTAGCCATTCCCTTCTCCAGGGGATCTTCTCGACCCACAGAATGAACCCAGATCTCCTGCGCCGCAGGCAGACTCTTAATGGTCTAAACCACCAGGGAAGCCCCATGAAGCCAGTTAAGTAGTGAAACTGAGCCTCGAATGGGGGGTCAGGTCTGATGGCAAAGCCCTAGTCCTAAACCTGTGGTCCTCCAGCATCCTCGATGGACAGACCTCTCCTTTCACAGTGAAGGAGCTGAGCTCAGGCGCCTGTCCAGGCGCCCGGCAGGGTGTTGCTGAGCTGGGATGAGCACCAGGCTTCTGCTTCAACGCCACTTCTTGGAGGTCCATCCACAGGTGTTGGCCTGGGCTTTGGCCACATGGTGCCCAAGTGAGAGGAGCCTGGACCCGGCAACCCGGGAAGGGCTCGGCAGCTCCGTGCAGGGGGCCCAAAGCCCCAGACGAGCCCGGCTGGTGACACCACAGCCACCTGCCCCCTCGGCTCTGCTGTTGAAAGTACCTGCTGACAAAAAGTAACCCTCCTTCTTTCGCCCTCCTCTCCCTGTCTTTTCCTGCTCCCCGTCTTTCTCTCGGGCTCTCAGGGAATCACTCCAGCTATCCTTGGAGTGGGCCATTCTGTGGTGCCCGGAGATGCACAGGCCGCTTTTGGTTGACCATCTTCCGGTGAGAACTGGGGCACGGCCGGCACTTCCTGTAACCCATTCTGACCAAGAGAGGAAAAACGCGTGGGCTATAGCGGCTGATGGCTCCACCCACTTTGTTCAAATCAGCCCGTAGGATCCGCTCTGGATGGTCAGGCAGAGGGGCTCCCTAGCTGGGCCTTGGGGCTCTCCCTTACCACTTACACCGAGAGCACCGCCTCTGACTTCTGACTCCATGCTGCCCTCTGACGTTGTTCTTATCTGTGGCAAACAGGCCAGGGGTCCAGGTGGATGCGGGAGTGTATTTGTGGGACAGTGACGGCTACAATGAGTGCGATGATCAGGATGAGTGAGTCACGAGGGCGGGTCTTTGTCCTCATCTCCTGAGCTCCCAGCTTCGGGCACACTGCCTGGCACATGGTGGAAACCGGACAAGACCTTTGTGGAATGAATAAGTTTTCTTCTAGGGGAAAGGGTAGAGGCAGGTTAGGTGCCTGAGACTTCTACCTGTCGGACTGCCACCGTTTGCAGGCAGCACCAAGCACTCCAGAGGCCTGGAGGGGGAGGCCCTCCGTCTCCCGAGGAAGCTGGGTTACCCGCTGAACAAACCCGCGTGTTGGGCGCCTCCTCCCAGGGGCCCCGGCTGTGATTCCACACAAGTCCCAAACCGCACACTAATTAGAGAGTGTGCTGGGGAAGAGCCTGGTTCCAGCTGAGAGTGGCTGTCAATGTTTATCAATTTTCTGAGCCTGGGAAAGAGAGGAAAATGAGGCAAAGAAGAGATGACAGCAGATGGGGAGCGAAAGCGTACTCTCTCCCCCCGTGGTGTCCATCAGGAACGGCGCCTGCTGGCCACGGCTCCCGTACTACCGGGCACTCATGTCCCATGGCGGTGGCAGGACAACGCGGGCTCTGCCAGCAGACTGGCCTGGCCTCGAGGCCGAGCATGCCGGGCCCCAGCTGGGCAGCCCCATGCTGGTTACTGAGCTTCTCTAAGCCGCACCGCTCTTGCCCATCAGCGCATACTCCTGTCGTCCGTCAGTCCTGCTTTGCTCAGTAGGGGCAGAACCTGGGTGAAGTTCCAAGCACAGTGACTGATAGAAGGCAAGCGCTCAAAAATTGCTACTCTCCTTCCTATTTTTATTACTCATGGGAGTCGGCAAGCTTTTTCTAGAAAGGGCCAGATAGTAACTCTTTTAGGCTTGGCAGGCTATATAGCCTCCAGAGAAGGCACTGACCAGCTGGTTGAGAGACTGGCCATCCAGAAGGGTCCCTCTAGGCACCATCATGGCAGGCCCTTGGATGGGGGCATAAATAACCACACACTGTCCCGCAGCCCTGACCCTCCTTGAGCTGCTCACTGCCCTGGCCTGTGGGGATTGGTGGTTGGCTCTCCAAGGAACCTCTCTGGACAGCGCGACATCTCAGCAGATGCTTTCCACTGACGGCTTCGGCGGCTGGGGAGGTGTGGAGAGACCCAACGTGGGTCCCCAGCCACGGTCACTCCTTCAAAGTCCAGCACAAACGCCACTGCACACCAGGCCTTCTAGAACTCTCTGTCCCAGAGCACTTCAGTTAGGCCCCACTTAGATGTCTTACGTAGATATCATCAGTATCACAGCCACCATCATCATTGCCGTCTTTTGTTCCAGTTTCTCCCTCTGGCTTGTACTCTCTCTACGAGTAGAGGTGCTCCTCTCCCCTGCAGTGCCTGGCATGCGGCGGATGCAGCGGGGAGTGTGAATGGTTCTCGATGCAGATAAACATCGTCAGCACCAGAGTCAGGGCGCTCACAGCGCGATCTTTCCCATCATGGTGAGGCCAGGGGTAGGGGTGTCTGTGCCTGGCAAGCACCTGGCAAGACTAGACCCCAGGAATCCCCCAATCCTGGGCTATTGGTCTCCTCTAACCAATCCCCCCCCCGACCCTATTCAAGACTCCACCTTACTTTTACACCCCGCCTCCCTGACCAGACTCCCATCCCCAGGCTGGGAAGGTCTCCAAGCTCGTTTCATGGGCGCTGGCCCAGCCCTGCCCTGCCACCCCAGGGAGAGGCGACCCTACCTTCACTGAAGTCTTCAGCTCGCCCCACTGGGCGGCCCCCAGGGGCACGGACACCCCATCCAGGCCAAGGCGCAGCTCCCCGACCACACTGTGGCGGGAGAAGCGGTCGCAGGTCCTCAGGGTCAGCGTCAAGGTCGCCGTGGGGAGCTCCTCCTCGGCCAGGGGGAGCACCAGGCCTTCCTCCCACGTGGTGTGCAGCTCCCGCTTCTTGAGGGCTGTCTGGGCCTCCACGGAGCCCATGCTGTTGGCCACGCTGCCCTGGACGTAGCAGTCACAGCCTCCATCGTGGTCGCTGGTCACAGCTGCAGCCAGGGAGAAACGGGCACAGATGCAGGGGGCTTGTCAGGGACAAGGGGAGGCGAGAAGCATGGCCCTGCTGTGAGCTGCAGGATCTGCCTTAGCAGCCATGACCTTGGGCATCTGAAAGAGACCCTGGGGCTGGCTGACCATGCTGGCTTTGTGAGATCGCCTTTTGGGAAGCCATTCGGAAATAGGAGATCCTTCTCATTATTCTGAGACTTCCCCAAGGCGCCTGGGCCCACAAACTGCTGATGATTTTTATTAGGGTTGCCATGGATACCATAACTCACTTGTTCTCTATTTTAAATATTTATCACTTAACCACTTGTGATGTTAATTGCTGGACCACAACCTCATGAGTGTTGTTTTACGTTCTGAATCTCGGTGCTTTTAATGCTTTCCCAGTGGAGCTTTCCGGTTTGCACCTGGAGAGCTTTCATGACTGGTTCCTCAGTGACAATATGTGAAGTGGTATCTAGTGTTACCCAGAATGAGAGGATAAAGAACAGAGGCCATGTGTCCTAATAGAAAGAAACCTGAACTGAGCTTCAGGGGAACTGGCCTCGTCCTGACTCTGGCACCAAATAGCCAGAGTGATCTTAGACAAGTCACTTGATGTTGTTAGACTTTAGTTTTCAAATCTGTAAAATGGGACTATTGTTAAGCCTAAATGTAAGAAAGTCTATGAAACACTAAAAAAAAAAAAAAAAATCATAAAAGAAAGCTAAAAGGAAAAATACTCCAACAAGAAAGCAACATTAAATACAAAACTCCACTGTTTTTTGTTCCCAGCTTCTAGTTTCCAAGCATCACAGGGTAGCCCATTTTTAGCCCCATGTCCTTTGCAAAGTCTTAGCTTTGTTTGCCGAGAGTAAAATGAATTATCAGGGTAGGGAGACCAGGCACAATCTGATTCCATAGGAAAGACTGCTTGGTTCTAGGACTACAGAAGCTTTGCTGACCATTCAGAACACCCTCTGTGTCCAGTGCAAAGCCCTGTTCAATGTCAAAGGCATCTATACCAGAGATGACTAGCTGTTTACCGAAACAAACAAACAAAAAAACCCTATTCTTTTACCTGGGGACCCGGTAAGCCACATTTCCCAGCCACCTTTACAGTCAGCCGTCCTGTGACTTAGTTTCAGCCAATGGGAAGTAAGCATACGGAGGTTACAGTTTCTAAGGAATGGCTGTGCCCTCTCCCTGTTCTCCCCATCTTTCCACCTGCTGGGAATAGGCCACAAGGAGGCCTCAGAGAGGAGGAGCTGGTCCCTGAATCACTATTTGGAGGAAAGATGGCCGCCAACCAGGAATCCCCAGTTTGGACTGGCATATGAGAGAGAGGAAAAACCCCTGTGTATCTGAGGATCGCACGCCTCAGGGTCTTGTTTGTTGCAGAGTGCTCATCTAGCTCCCAGTGCTCCCTCCAGCCACAGACGCTCAGGCAGACAGGCACACAGAAGGCCGTGAAAGTCAGCTAAGAGCATACCTTCCAGACGAGTCACAAATAGTTCAGCCTTCTGCCTGTCATAGTACAGGCAGTAGTGAAGTTTGGGAGCTTGGTTCCAACTGGCGGCCTTCTCTGGGTTCCAGGTCTCCATGACGCAGACATCCTCCACCACACCTATCAAGAAGGTAAAGTCATTACTGATACCGACACTGGGATCCTGTTTTCCAGCCCATAATTTTCCATCTCTGCCAGCTAGGCCACGACCCCAAACCAAAAGCTTCCTAACTGGGTGCAAAAGCATGGTGGTACCATCTGTGGTCCTGGGCATCAACTTCCAGGGACCATCACAGCCCAGTGGGCAAGACCTGGGCTTTGGTGTCAGACATGAGCTGCTACCTAACAGTTGTGTGATCCTGGACAAGTTACTTGACTTCTTTGAACCTCGGTTTCCTCATCTTTAGAATGGAAGTGACAGAGGTTCCTTCTTCCTGGAATTACTGTGAGCGTTAAATGAAATAAAGTGAGAAAAGCACTTAGCTCAGGGCCTGGCCCCTGGTGAGTTTTCAGCAGGGGAAACTCACAGCGTATGTGACTCTAGTCAGCCTGTTCCAGGCAAACCCTTCCCCAGCCCATCTCCAGCTCCACCTCTCCACAGAGTCCAAGCCATGCTGGAAAGAAATGTCAAGCAATGAGTCAAGCTTAGGGAGAGCAGAGTGGACTTTAGTGCATGTTCAGTGATCACTTGCTGAATAAATGAATGACCTTATCTTTAATTTAGTTAGTAAAACTACAGCTATCACTCACTCTTCCCCTAACTTGGACTGCAGCCAAACATCTGGAAGATTCTCATTACTCAAGCATAATTCAAGAATAAAAGGATTCAGCAGCTGCAGCAGACTTCACTTGAAATAAATTGGAATTAATTTTTTTTTAATTTTCAGAATTAATTTAAAGGGTAAAAACATAGAGGAGTATTTAATTTCCAAAATGGTTCATTATCGGGTTCCTGCAAGTAATGAAGAATCTCCCTGGTGTGTCTAAGCAAGGAACGAACTGACCAGGATGTGAACAGCCACGTGGAAAGCCAGACACACAAGCACTCAGGACCCAGGTGGCCTGGACAACGGCAGCAGGGTCAGCGCCAGATGGGGCTTGCCTGGCACCCAGCACTGTCAGCTCTCAGACTGCCTCAGCCTTCAAACTCCAAGCCAAACCAAGACCAAACCAAAGCCAGCACCCTGGGAAATGCGGGAGTGGATGCAGCTTCAAGAATCAGGACCCTGAGCCCGACAAAGGGCCAGTGAGGATCTTTGCTTGTGGGAGCAGACTGAATTCAGCACATCTTGGGGACATGATCCAGTGAATGCGGGCCATGATCCAGTGAACGCTGGACTGATCCAGCGTTCTCCTCCCTTGCACCCTCTAGCTTCTGGTCAGTACTTGCTGAGCCAAGTTGGCCCTTGCTAGATTGGAATCAGAATTGGAATCATCAGTGGAATCCGAACTTGGTTGTTGCCTTCTGCAGCGGAGAAAGGAATGAGGAACCGGAAAGAGAAGACAAATGTGCTCCGAATACTTCAGTTTCAGACTCTGAAGTGCTCTGCTGCTCTCCTTGGTGGGCAGTGCCCATGCCTGGCTTCATCCCAGCTTTGAGAACTCTGGTGTGTGTGTGTTAGTTGCTCAGTCACGTCCGACTCTTTGCAAGCCCATGGACTGCAGCCCACCAGGTCCTCTGTCCGTGGGATTCTCCAGGCAAGGACACTGGGGCTCCCAAGACAATGGAGCCGTCCTGTGAGTTTGATTGTGATAACCACTCCCAAGGGTCCTCCTGCAAATTGTTCCCCACCCACCCTGAGAGCTCAGCTTAGCTCTCAAGTCCTCAGTGGGTCTATTTTAATTTAAAATGTGGGCTGGCAAACCCGGAGGCTAAAGGCCAACCAGGATTCCTTCCTGCCTCAGGTACTACCTGAATTTGTTCTTGAAGAAATGCTAGCATAATCTCTGTGGTCCTGGGCCAGGTTGGAGGAGGAGCCACCTGTTCACTGGCCAGGTGCTGGCCCCCGACCAAGAGATGCCTTAGGAGTCGGGTCAGCTTCAGAGCTGGTTATGCAGCTTCTGTTTCCACCATCTCCCTCTCTAACCACACAGAACAAAACCCCAAACCACATAACAATCCATTCTCCTGGCTGGATTTTTTTATCTCCTTATAAAAGTCTGTGTGCTCTGCTCCTTTGGGTTAGGGACTGTCTCTGTTTCCATATCTGCCCCAGGGCCCAGCAGAGTGCCTTACACAAAAAGGTGTTCCATTCTTGATGTTGATGAGGAGAATAGAAATAATAATAATAATGATGCTTTGATTATATCCTTGTGCCAGGCTCTGATCTAGACACTTCATATGCATTGTTATATTTACAACAATCTTACTGGACAGGTGATAGTGTCATCTTATTTTATACCCAGGGAAACCGAGGCCCAGAAAGATGATCAATATGACCAGGGTCACACAATGGGTACATAAAAGGGGAGAGAATTAAACCCATGACTCTGAATGAAGCCCATAGTTAAACCACAACCCTTTATCCCCTTTGTAGTTGTACACACAGCTTGGAAGGGACTCTCCATTTCCTAGTGGAAAGCTGGAGGCCTTGGGAAGACACAATGTGGGAACATGTGGGGAATAATGGAGTGTAATTCCAAAGCCCTCTGACCTGGTTGCCCAGTGTCCAGCGCTGCGGACACGGGCTGGCCACGCCCACCAGCTAGAGATGCTTTCCAGCCCTGCTGGGTATCGTCCACAGAGTGAGGGGCAGGAGAGCCCTACCATTCTGAGGAAGGACGAACAGCTCCTCTGTGACCTGCCTCTTGAGGCGGCTGTCATTCGGGGCCTGGGGGCTGGCTGGTGCAGCAGGCTCTGCCGTGGTCTTCAGCGTGTAGTCGGCATAGTTGATGACCTCCGGGGCCGTCACAGCTGGCCTGGGTCCATAGATGTCTGGGAACTTCAGGAGGGCTCGGGGCTGGACGGGCTCAGTGGACTTTTTGACGTCAAACTGCAAACACAAATCACTCCGATTAGTCCACAAGAGGTCCACCTGCCTGTTTCCACCCACAGAAGGGAGATGACCTGAGCTTTCAGGGGAGGCAGAGGAAGGGCTGGGGTTCCTTTCTGCTCCGAGGAACATGACCTGGGGAGGCAAAATATCATCGCCAAGTGCAGCAGAATCTCCACCATCGTGAATCACGCCAGGGCCTGCCGAGATGTCAGCCCTGTCGGTCCAGCCCCTGGGCACGCGTGGCCCAGGCGCCCTGCTGCTGTGTCCAGAGGCATTCCCCAGGCCTGTCGTGGTTACCCTCCCCCACTGCTCTCATCTGCCTTTGTTTTCTCTTCTCCTTGCCTTCCTCTCTTAGTCCTTCTCCCCCTCCCCTTCACCACTCAGTGACTCAGAAATGAATGTGGTCCCACCACACTTAGAACCAAATCTAAACTCCCTGCAGTGACCCGTAAGTGCTTGCCCAGCCTGGCCGTGTTCACCTTTCCGACATCACCCCCAAACCCCTCTCCAGCCACTGAGCAACCTGCTTCTCAAACAGGCTGAACTCTTTCTGGTTCTGGCTTCTGGCCCCCAACTCCTCCTCCCAAACCACCCACCTCCACCTCCATAGGCTCTAAATTAAGTCCCTCCTCCAAATCTGTCCCTTCCTACCGCCTCATTCTGCACTTTGCTTTAGAGCATGGCTTTCACCCTGTACTGTCTCCCTCATTGCCTGGCCTGTTGTGGCCAGTCTCTGCCACTAGTGTACAATCTCCATAAGCACAGGGATTATGTCTTGCCTTGCTCCTGCAGCGACAGCTCATGGGGAGCACGCAACACATACTTATGGTTAGGGCTCCCATGCTCAGTTGGGTGGTTTGTGCACTGTGCAAAGATGCCCAGATAAGGACCAAAATGCGATTTGTGCTCCACTTGCCTGGCTGTGTGCCCTGGGGTAGGGCTTAGTTCCACCTGGAGGAAAGGGCATCTTTACCCACTTGCTTGTCAAGTCTTGAGTAAGCAAAGCTCCCTCATACAGGAGTGGAATCTTCTATCTTTGCCTCCACTGGGGACTGAGATTTCTCTTATTTGACAGATTCAAAGTTACATAATAGGCAGCCATACTGGGGACCTGCCCAGTCCCCAGGAAATAGGAGCTGATGATGGGATCTAGAGCTTGAAACGCTGGCACACTGGGTGGGCCGCCCACAGAACAGCCTTCAGACCGAGGCAGGTACCAACCCACAGCAGGGCCCCCCAGCAGCTGCCTGCTCCAGGCTCTCCTCCCGCCCCTCCGCTCTCTGTGGCTGTGGGAAGGGCTGGCCGGGGTCAAGGTGGCTCTGCCCAGCGGCAGGAGTGACTGGGAGATTGGGAAGTCTGTGCAGCCCTGGAGCGGGGCGGCAGTTGCACTGTTTAACGGCTCATGCTTAGTGGTTGCACTCTGTACATTTCACTACCCCAGGATAACTCCTGACACTCTGACCTGGTTGAAACTCTGTCCCCAGCTATTCCTGGGGGAGGCTGGAACTTGATGGTAGGGGGCATTCCCAGCTATCCTCCTTGATCGGACAATGGACGGAGTCCACGAGAAGATGCTCATGAGACAAGACCCAACACCCACTTCCTGCAGACACCTGAGGGCGGCTGTCCCCGCAGTGCGTTATGCGTCCATCGGAGCTCCCTAAGGGGCTCAGAGGCGATAAAACACCTCACCCTCCCTTGGGAACACTGCCCAGTAGGCTGTAATACGGCCCAAACACATCCACCCTGATCTCTGCCGAGCGCGTCTGGCACGCATGAGCTGGAAAAGCACTTGCTGACTCCCACCGACAAAGGTTTCCTGGGGCCAGACCGTGGGGCAGGGACAGGACTGAACCTAGACCAGCCTAGACCCCAAGGCCACGGCCCCAGTGGCTCCCAACCTTTTTCTCTGCCTTCAAGCCTTTACCAGGCAGCACCCACCCATCAGAGCCGCTTGTCATGATCACACATTTTGACGAATCACCCTGGGAGGAGTTATATGCTTTGCAAAGTCAGGTCCTCTTTGCACCTTCACCCCATCGAGAGTGCCTCTGGGCATCCAGGGACCTGGCTTCTAGTACTGACCTAACTGTCTGAATTGAGCAACTTTTGGCAGATCATTTCGCCTCTCAGTTATATCACTCAAGTAAGAGGTGATTTCAAGGCTTGTTTCACTCCCACATGCTGAGCAACAAAGAGGTGGGAGACACGGTTCTTTATCCGCTGATGAGTTGGGGAGACGATCAGAAACAGGAGAGTAAGCAACGGTGTGTTTGGCAAGCAGGACAGAGGCAGGCAGCAGACAGCCTGTGTGAGTAACAGATGGGGGAGAGCAGATGACACCTGCAGCCGGGCAAGCAGAGCCGTCCTGGGAGCCAGGGCGTGAGCTAGACCTGGAAGGAGAGGGTGTCTGGAAGGTGGAAGGAGGAGTGGGGAGGAGGCCAGGCCCCGGGAGGAGACACGCAGAGCAGTGACTGATGTCCCCATGTCTTTCTGTCCTCCACAAAGTCATGCCCGCCTCTAATATTGCATCCAAGTCTGAGTTATGCTAACTATTCTCTTTCACAATAAGGAAAAGGAGGATGGAGGAAATTCAAGGTCATACAACTGAAGAGGGGTATACCATCAAGCCTCCGCATGTTTTCACTTCAAGTTTGCGTCATTTCCACTGCCTCGCAGCTGCTTCTCAAAAAAAAAAAAAAAAATCCCTGTTTGTTTTGGATGCTGGATTCTCAGTGGCAACTGCAGCATCCCACAGCTTCCCACAGGGACTGGGCCATATCCTCTTCTCAGAGTCATCCTTTTCTGTCACTTGTTGGGGCCAGAACTGAGGCTGTCAGGCTGGTCTGGGGAACACGTTCACATTTTATATTTTGTTTCACCTTCAGTTCAGTTCAGTTCAGTCACTCAGTCGACTCAGTGTCCGACTCTTTGCGACCCCATGAATCGCAGCACGCCTGGCCTCCCTCTCCATCACCAACTCCCGGAGTTCACTCAGACTCGCGTCCATCGAGTCAGTGATGCCATCCAGCCATCTCATCCTCTGTTGTCCCCTTCTCCTCCTGCCCCCAATCGCCCCCCAGCATCAAAGTCTTTTTCAATGAGTCAACTCTTCGCATGAGGTGGCCAAAGTACCGGAGTTTCAGCTTTAGCATCATTCCCTCCAAAGAAATCCCAGGGTTGATCTCCTTCAGAATGGACTGGTTGGATCTCCTTGCAGTCCAAGGGACTCTCAAGAGTCTTCTCCAACACCACAGTTCAAAAGCATCAATTCTTCGGCGCTCAGCCTTCTTCACAGTCCAACTCTCACATCCATACATGACTACTGGAAAAACCATAGCCTTGACTAGACGGACCTTAGTCAGCAAAGTAATGTCTCTGCTTTTGAATATGCTATCTAGGTTGGTCATAACTTTTCTTCCAAGGAGTCAGCGTCTTTTAATTTCATGGCTGCAATCACCATCTGCAGTGATTTTAGTTCAATCATTTTAGAAACGGGTTGTGTGTGTGCAAGCCAAGTTGCTTTGGTTGTGTCTCTTTGAGACCCCATGGAATGTAGCCCGCCAGGCTCCTTTGTCCATGGGATTCTCCAGACAAGAATACTGGAGTGGGTTGCCATGCCCTTCTCAGAAGAGTTATGTTGATTAATTCCCAATTTGATCAAATCAGACTGACTCTGCATTTTTAAGAGGGGAAACAATCATTGGGCTCAGTTCTGAGTGAGGGTCAGCCTGTCACTTCCAGGCCCTGCAGAGCCTGGGCTCGCATTCCTCACTACTGAGTGCGTCTCACTTTGTGTGGCCCCTGAGAACCTCAGGAGCCTGTATCTGGCTGGGTTTTTCTTGGGTGCCCATCAACATTGATCCCCTCTTTCCTCCCTCTTCCCTCCAGGTCACCGGGCTCTTTTGGGGTCCCACTCCAGTTCCAGGGCAAGGGTGGGGAGGGGGTACTGTTTGGTCTGATTCTATTTGTTTGCGGCATCACCTTGGGGACTGTCCTGGGGAAACCACCCGGATGGAATGAAAGGACTTGCTTTCCATGGCAATAGAAGAGATGCTCTCCCCTGCTGGATAGGAAGCACGTGGCCCTGACTCGCAACCGCAAGGCGAGCCAGTCTTAGGACAGAGCCGCCAAGGTGCACGGCAGGGTGGACAGACAGAAGGGAGCTGTGTCTTTGACGACAGTGTCACTAAGCCACCAACTCAGCCAAGCCTGGAAGCTGTCTTACCGCTGCACTTCGGGTACATGAACAATACTGTTCTTATTGTTGAAGCCCCTTTGGACTGGAGTCTTTGTGAATTGTGGCCCAAAGCATCCTGAACAGATGCCATGCATTTTTATCAAGCAACACAGGAGATCATGACCTTGAAGTAGAGAAACTTCCTAGACTCAAACCTCTCCCCAAGCCCCTGCGCGTCCAGCCAAAGGCATCCTCACTGACTGCTGCTTCTTGCCCAGCGTTGGTAAAACCCTGCAGAGCCATCGCTGCCTTTAGTGAAGAATGATTATTGCCCTTGATCTCACAGAGAGCAGAGCCTGCCGACCACTCCACGAGCCTCTCCAAGTGGTGAAAGCAGCCGCTGATGACCTATCTCCTTCCCTTGTACAATCTTATTTGTTGCATTTTAAAACCCTGGTTCCACAGCATGTTTCAAATGCATCTGTTTCCACCAGGAAGCAGAAAAGAGGCTTGGGCGCTGAGGGAGGGAGCCTGGGAAAGGATTAGAGGTGGAGGGCAAGAATGCTTGGGAGGAAGCAGGTGGTCTGGGGAGCAGACCCCAGGGAAGGACCTGAGCTCAAGCCAGGTCCTGGATGTTGGTGGCACAGTCTTTCAAAGTGGGTTCCTCTTTCTAAGCATCCCTTGAACCCAGAGAATAGGGCTTGGAAATAAGAGAGGCAGGGTGAATCAGGAAGGTTTCCAGTGGAGGCAGGTGTTCAACAACTAGGGAACGCCCAGCTGTGCTCAGCATCGCAGGCGCAGAGACGGGAGAGACACCCTCATTGGAGCATCAGCCCCTTGTGCTGGGTCTCCTTGGCTTCTCCCTCCTCACCTGTCTCTGGAGCTGTGGGCCGCTTACTCCTCCCCACGTGGCCAGATCTGCATGGTCACTGACCAGCTCCATGTGGGCATAGCCCCAAAGTGCCTCATGTCACATCCGTGCCACACCCCTCTTGCCACCTGCCTTGGGGCTTCTCTGTGGCTTCTGAGGTCTTAGATACCCAGGGACACACTGGAGGCAACCCCGATGTGTCAAGGATTAAAGCTCCACGGGGGAGCTGGACCACCGAGGGCTCCCCCTTCCTCCTCGCTACTGCTCCCAACGGTGTCCAGCGGCCTTTCGGAAGGTGACCCCTGGAGACCCAGCAGTCGCCCTTGGGACTGGCTGGTGGCCGGCTCTAACCCTCCCTGTGTGTGCCCCTCCTCACCTCCCTCCTACATCCCTGGACAGCACTTGCTAATTAACAGAGGCTCAGCAGGCTCGGCTTTCCCGTCATCCAGGCTAAGACAGATGGCAGGGTGAGGAGGGGCAAACCTGCATTTAATGAACAAATATTTATTGATCCCCTATGACAGGCCAGGTCCTCTGCTAAGTGGCAGGAACACAGAAACGAACAAGACAGATGCTGTCTTTTCCTACGGGGCTTATGTTGGAAAAAAAAAAAAAGGAAATTAATTATGAAGTTAATGATCTGTAAACAAACATTTAACCTTACTAGAGATGTTAGGTGACCCCTTTTGTGACATGATTCATTTTTTCACCTAAAGACTGTTATATATTAATTCAGGTTTTTGCACTGGGACATCCATCTTAAAGCATCACAGTGTTCAGGAAGTTACCAGTGGGGGAAGCAGACCCAGATGGAAATGGAAGCAGATGGCTTCACCCTTTATATCTGAACTTTTAAAAAAAGAGACGGCAGAGAGGAGAGAGTTGAACATAGAGTATTCAGATGAGGCCAAACGGGCCACTGCGGCTGGGGTCTGCAGCTCAGCACAGCAAAGCCCCTCTCAGAGAGGAGCTGGATCAGAGGCCAGGAACCTGACAATCTCTGTCATTCTGGGCTCTAAAACTGGTAATTATGCACACTAACGTGTAAAAGGGTTTGAAATATAGCCTGGTCATCAGAGTTGATGCTCTAAAATAAGATGGCTTGGTTGGGCTCCAGGCTCGGCCAGTTACTCACTGTGTGATCTTGGATCTGTTTAACCTCTCTGTGCCCCTGGTTTCTTATCTGTAAGAAGGGGGTGTTAGCAATAGCATCTGTCTCCGAGGCTGTATTGAGGAGTAGAAAAGACAGCCGGGTGTTGAGCTCTTAGCACACAAGCGGGCATGGCAAGCCCTTGGAAACACTGGAGATACTTATTTGACGCTGGCATCTCTGCAACGTGGACTCATGCATCGGGATGCATCATCAACATTTTTTAACTCCATCTGTGATGAGATACGTGTGTGTCAGTTGCTCAGTCGTATCCGACTCTTTGCAGCCCCGTGGACTGGAGCTCCCCGGGCTCCTCTGCCCACGGGATCCCCAGGCAAGGACACTGGGGTGGCAGCTGCTCCCTTCTCAAGTGCTCCAGCGGCTCCCAGGGACCCTCACCTCCCAGGGGTCTCACCTTTGTGTCATTCTTTACCCTTGATTATTGGCTGAACCTTGTGAATTGCTTCTGACGAATAAAATCTACAAACAGGATGGAATATCTCTTCTGACACTAGGTTACAAAAAATCCGATTTTACTAGTTGTTCAAAGTTGTTTTATTTTAATTGAAGTATAGTTGGTTTATAAGACTGTGTTAGTTTCCTATACTATGCAGTAGAACCTTGCTTATTTTTAACTAATTAATTTAATTGGAGGATAACTACTTTACAATATTGTGATGGTTTTTGCCATACATCAACACGAATCAGGTATACATGTGTCCCTCCCGTCCTGAAACTCCCCCCCATCTCCCTCCCCCATCCCATCCCTCTGGGTTGTCCCCCTGCTTCATGCATTGATTTGCACTGGCCATCTATTTCACATATGGTAATATGCACGTTTCAGTGCAATTCTCTCAAACCATTCCACTCTCACCTTCTTCCACAGAGTCCAAAAGTCTGTTCTTTACACCTGTGTCTCTTTTGCTGCCCTGTATGTTTTATATACAGTAGCTTGTATCTGCTAACCCCAAACTCTCAATTCACCCCTCTCCCAACCCCTTTCTCCTTTGATAACCATAAATTTGATTTCTATCTCTGTGAGTTTGTTTCTGCTTTATAAAAATGTTCATTTCTATCATATTTTAGATTTTGCATATAAGTGATATCATACGGTACTTGTCTTTCTCTTTCTGACTTACTTCACTTAGTGTGATAATCTCTGGGTCCATCCGTGTTGCTGCAGATGGCATTATTTCATTCTTTTTATGGAGGAGTAGTACCACATCACCCACTCCAGTGTTCTTGCTTGGAGAATCCCAGGGACGGGGAGCCTGGTGGGCAGCCGTCTATGGGGTCACACAGAGTCGGACACGACTGAAGTGACTTAGCAGCAGCAGCAGTACCACATCTTCTTTATCCATTCATCTGTCGCTGGACGTTTAGGTTGCTTCCATGTCTTGGCTATTATGAACAACAACTAGTAGTTTCTTAAAACTTAAATATATATCTACCCTCTGACCCAACAGTTCCACTCCTAGGTATTATTCCAAGGAAGAGAAAAATATTTGTTGACAAAAAGACTTACACATGAATACTGATAGTAACTTGAATCATACTAGCCCCAAACAGAAATCAGGCAAGTGGCCATCAACAAGGCAATGGCTAGATGCCTTATGGCATGTTCCTACAATGGACTATTCCCTAAAAGTAAAGAAGTGAATTGTCAATACACTCAACAACAGGGAAAAAATCACAAAAACATGATGAACAAAAGAAGTCATAATACATATTCCTCTATACTCTGTGATTTCATTTGTATCAATGGTTCGCAACTCGGAACATCTGCAATGTTTGGAGATATTGTTTGTTCATCACAACTGGGGGTGGAGGTTGTTACCAGTTAAAGAGGCCAGAAAGCTGCTAGCTACCATCCTACATTTCCCAGGACAGCTCCCCACAACAAAGAATTATCTCACCCCAATGTAAACAGTGCCAAGGCTGAGAAACATTGATGGAAATTAAGCTCGAGGACAGGTGAAACTAATCAATGATGATAGAACAGTGGTTCTGATTGCTTCCAGGGAGAACTGAGTGCTAAGAGGCATGGCAGAGTGTGGGTTACAGCCTAGAGGATGTATATTTGTCAAAACTGATCATCATAAACTAGTGACTTCAGATGCTTGCATTTCACTGTATGACAACTGCATTGCAGTAAAATTTAGATAGAGATACACACACAGACACACATACACACACACCGTAGCCCACCTGCTGCATTAGGCTTTCTGGCGTCTGGATCAGTGTTTCTCAAACTTCACTTCCAAAGCAGCACCAACCGCGACAAAGGTAACACGTGCCCCAGGGAATGGGAAGTCTAGAACAATTGGACCTCTTTACTGAAATCTCTCGTTCTATCTTAAAGTTCGTGTGACTTTTTGTATTTGGCTCCATATAAATGTCTCAGTATTATAAATATTTTGAATTACCACAAGAAAGGACAGAAAAAATTTTCTTCTTTATTTTGTGATGTGGAATATTTTCCATAACACTGGCTAGTAGCACATTCCCCCTGCACCTCAGGACACACACACACACAGAGGCCCTCGAGGAGAAGCAGGACTCTTTCTCTCTCTCTCTGTTGGACAACATGCAATAAATCAAGCTGAAAGCTAACTGAGAATATGTCATTTTGTCTCCAGGAAAGGAAAAACTCCTAGAAACTCAGTCTGTGTGAATTGCCCTCTATCCAAGTTTTCCTTCCAACCATATAGATAACTCCCCTAGAGAGAATTTGGGGTACAGCTGTAGAAGCTCTTAACCAACCCACAGGTTTGACCCCTTTTGCCCATTCCCTCTGTAAAGCATCCTTACACACACCTACAGCTGATCGTACCTTCTTGGGCCACTTGTTCATGACCTTGTACTAGTCAGGGAAGACCAACTGCTTTGTAACAAACAACACCCAACCTCACCTCGGTGGATGAACACAATGAAAACTGGTTTCTCTAGTCTTCAAGAATCTGTTCACTCTTCTACAGACTCAGAGTCCTCCAAGCCCCTTCCATCTTGTGGTTCTGCCCACCTGTGCCCTGTACCAGTAAGATATGAACTCAACAAATCCTCATAATAACCCTATCAGGAAGTGCTGCTATGACTAATCCCATTTTACATATGAGGGCACACAGCCAGCTGGTGAGCAGTAAAGGTGAGATTCAAACCCAGGCTGGCCCCCCGCCAGAGCTCTCTGTTTAACTGCTCTGCTCTGCCTCCAGCCCTCCAGTCACATTTGGGATCACCATTTGTTCACCTGTCACTTAGACTGATGCCTGGGCCACTCTGCCCCTGTGCGCCTTTAGTCAGGGGCAGAGGGTTGAGCACTGTTCCACACTTCAACCTGTAGAAATGGCACCTGGGGGAATGTAAAATTCGGATGTCCAGGTTCCTTCCCCGCTTTGTCTCAGAAGGCCTAGGTGGATCCTAAAGAGTCTGTGCGTCTAAGAATCTCCCTAAGGTGACTATGATGCACGTGGTCCCTGAAGCTCACACGGGAACCCTCTGGTCTGGGGCAGGTCCGAGAATTCCAGGCAAGGTCGAGAGATAAGGTGAGCTGCTCACAAGCATGACCTCCCTCTCAGTCGAGTCCTCTCAGCTTCCAACAAACAGTTCTTTGTCTGGTAGATCTCCAGCTCCTGGGGAGCTGCTCATACCAGGATCTCCAGTTCTTGGCTACTTATGGGTGAATCCACAAGGTCAGGTCCTGGCGGAAGGGTTTATTTCAACCTGCAAATTTGAAATTCTCTTTGAAGAAGCAGCTTGTCTTCCAGTCCAGGCGCCTTGCAGTGTTTCCATGGTAACCTAGCCACCACGCATCTTTTGTTATCCCTTCCAACACCTCTTCTTCTGTTTATTATAGATCTGTGCCTTCTTAAATCCCCTTCCCTGGAGACTCACCCCCTGCTGGTCTCTTTCCCTTCCGTGATTATTTTAAATTCTTAAAAGGCCAGTCTGTGATTGACTTGGCACACTCCCTGCCCCATAGCTAGCATCTAAGGCGACACTCTAGGGGGTTTATTGGTGGGGTGGACTTGCCAGCTAGGCTTATCTCTCAGCCAGGTAAATGCACCTCGCCCAAACCAGCAGGAGTGAACCACAGCTGAGAATAACAGAAAACCCTTTCTCGCTGCTAGTGACTCCCCAGGGCCTCCTTGACAGCTCAGGTGGTTAAAAATCTGCGTGCAATGCAGGAGACCTGCGTTCAGTCCTTGGGTGGGGAAGATCCCCTGGAGAAGGGAATGGCTACTTACTCCAGTACTCTTGCCTGGGGAATGCCATGGACAGAGGAGCCTGATGGGCTACCGTCCGTGCGGTAGCAAAAGAGTCAGACACGCCTGAGTGACCCACACTTTCACTTTTTACTTTCAGTCATTCATTCATTCACTCAACATTTACTAAATCTCCAGATACTTATCAGCTTCAGGAATAACACTGCCCAATCATTCTCTCGTGGCTTGGGCATTTCCAGGGGAGTGGGAACAAGAAACCAGTAGATGCAAAAAAGCAATCTCAGATAAGAAGTCCTTGCAAGACAGGGACAGATGGTGATGAGGCTGAGTCCACTAGGAATCTGAAATCAAGAAAGGCTTCCTGAGCTAAAATTTGAGGGGAGGAGACCAGCTAAATATGAGATAGGGTACATAGGAGCCCATCAAACATTAACATTACCTGGGGGAAAAGTCACAGGGCGGGGTTGGGGGAATGAAAACAGGAATTCACAACGATCCAGAGACGCTGACTTCTGGTTGCTGCACCCACCCCGCCAGCCCCAAATCCAAAGCAGCGTAAGTGGAGAAGGAGCAGAAGGGCTTTTTGGGTCAAGTCAGCAGCTTGGAAGTCTGTAGTGTGTTCAGAGCGCCATGGGCGCCACCAAAGCTTAAAGCCCCGTGAGAAGAGGAGGGACGGTGAGCGTTGCCATTATCCCCACACTTCTGGAGGACACAGAATTCAAACTGATTTTTAAAATAATAATTCCACCGGGTTGCCACACAGTGGCAAGATCCCACCAGAGAACCTTGTAGGTGGTGTCTGCAGTGATTCCACCAGTCACATCACAAAACCGGACAGGACAATATAGCTGCCACCTCTCCACCACTTCCTCTGCACCAGATGCTCTGCAAAATGCAACAGACTTTACGTATTTGATCCTCACACGACCCTAGAGATGAGTGCCTACTGTTTTCTCTTTTTTTTTTACGGCCTTCCCTGGTGGCTCAGTGGTAAAGCATCGTACTAGATGCTGGATCAAATCAGAAAATGAAAGTGGTTTCTAAACAATCAAGCTGTGAGCAAACAGAGGGCTCAACACGTGGGCCCTGACCTTTGCCAATTTGTATACACTCTTCCTGACTCGCTGACTCCCCCTCTCTTATTATTTATTAAGGTTGGTACTGAAGCGACTTAGCAGCAGCAGCAGCTAACGTTGATTGAGCACCTTATCTACAGGGTTGTGGCAGGAGCAGATGGCACATTCAAAGCAGATAATTGAGGGGAATTTCATAAAGCAGATGTTGACAAAGGTGTGGAAGGTTAAGGAAACTAACAAGTCATTGGAAATATCCTGGGACCAGGAGCAACTGGGCCATGTTCACATGCCTAGAACTGGCCCCTGGGACGAGGGCACAGGGAACAGACAGTGGGGTAGGTTTGGGTGGGATTGGGGGTGGGGGTGCAGGGAGAAGGATCTGGAACGTGGTTCTGGATGCTTTCCAGCCCAGCACTAATGTTCTGGGCACTGTCCTATCCGAATTAGCTGACTGAATCCTCATGACAATCCAGTGTCAATGACACAGTTAACAGATGGTCACATTGAGGCACAGAAAGGTTAAGTCACTAACCCACCGTCACACAGCAAGTGAGGGGCAGATTGGAACCGAAACCCAAAGCCCGAGTGCTTCATCCCCTCCATACATCTTGTACGTGAGGTTCAGTCATTTAAAAGAACCATTATAAGGACAAGTTAATTATTCATACTATTTATTAATGCATTAACCATTTCATGGGCTGTTGCAATTAGCATGTTCTCCCAAGGCTACCCGTGGGAGTCACAGGAACCCCATTTCTTTCCAGCGGTAGTGTCAGCCAGAGCCACCCCTTCTCCTCTGCTCCTGAGGAGCCGAGGCCCTGGAGTGCCTCCTTGGGCAGTCAGTGGAGTTGACACTGCCCAGATCTCAGGCCACAGCCCAGAGTAAGGAAAGCATACCGGTGGTGCTGACTCTGCTTTCCAGACTCTAAGCCACTGGGGCAGCCAGGCTCGCAGCTCAGGGGAGCCAGGCCCCTGCCTGATCCTCCTGTGGACTACAGAGGTTATAGGTTCAAGGCACTCCTCTTTTAGAGTCTCTTGTTTTCCTACAATAAAGAATTCCAGAAACATCGTATGACATGTGACTGCTAGAACGGACATGCAACAATGGATTGGTTCAAATTTGGGAAAGGAGTATGACAAGGCTATATATTGTCACCCTGCTTATTCAACTTACATGCAGAGTACATCATGTGAAATTCTGGGCTGGATGAAGCACAAGCTGGAATCAAGATTGCCGGGAGAAATAACAACCTCAGATATGCAGATGACATCATCCTTATGGTAAAAGCAAAGAAGAACTAAAGAAAAACTTTCATCTCTTGATGAAAGTGAAAGAGGAGAGTGAAAAAGCTGGCATAAAACTTAATATTCCAAAAACTAATATCATGGCATCCAGTCCCATCACTTCGTGGCAAATAAATGGAAAAACAATGGAAACAATGAGAGACTTCATTTTCCTGCACTCCAAAATCACTGCAGATGGTGACTGCAACCATGAAATTAAAAGACGCTTGCTCCTTGGAAGAAAAGCTATGGCCAACCTAGACAGCATATTAAAAAGCAGAGACATGACTTTGCCAACAAAGGTCTGTCTAGTCAAAGCTATGGTTTTTCCAGTAGTCATGTATGGATGTGAGAGTTGGACTATAAAGAAAACTGAGCACTGAAGAACTGATGCTTTTGAACTGTGGTGCTGGAGAAGACTCTTGAGAGTCTCTTGAACTGCAAGGAGATCCAACCAGTCCTGAATATTCATTGAAAAGACAGGTGTTGAAGCTGAAACTCCAATACCTTGCCCACCTGATGCGAAGAACTGACTCCTTAGAAAAGACTGATGCTGGGAGAAATTGAAGGCAGGAGGAGAAGGGGACGACAGAGGATGAGATGGTTGAATGGTGTCACTGACGTGATGGACATGGGTTTGAGTAGGTTCTGGGAGTTGGTGATGGACAGGGAAGCCTGATGTGCTGCAGCCCATGGGGTCTCAAAGATTTGAACACGACTGAGCGACTGAACTGACCTGATGTGACTGCTGACTTACCCTGCTGCTGACCCATCTGGCCTTCTGAGCATAGCCATCCCTTAGGATTTCTGGTGGACTGGTTCCAGGAACCCTTCGGACACCAAACCTACAGATAAGCAAGTCCCTCATATAAAATGCCATAGAAGAGTTGGCCTTTCAGATCCGTGGATGTGGAGAGCTAGCCGAGACAACTTTAAGTCCATCAATTACTTACTCGAATTCTGTGCCCCGCCCCTGCCCCCTACAGGCCTTGTGAAGGAAGGAAGGGATGGTTCTGGCACCTCTGTCCCTGGTGGGCATATCGCCTTCAGGGTGCCCATGGCCAGCTGCGGGACCAGCCCTTCTCAGCTGTTCTTCCAAACCCAAGGAATCTTCAGACCTCGGAGGCCTCTACTCTATCTCCTCTTTCTCCAGTTTGCAACTTTCCCGATTCAGTTGCCCAGGCCATGATGTCAACAGCACCCTTCCGAAGTCTAAAGATCTCCCTCACCTCCCCATTCTTCCCCTGATCTCACGAGGTGAGTCACTGAGATGCCTGCATGCAGGAGCTGGGCCCCACAGAAGAGCCACTCAACAGGGCAGAGGGCTCCATAAGAAAGTCATGGTCAGCAGCCTTAAACTCAGTACTTCCCAGAAATCTTACTGTTTCCTTAACTACTCCTTCAAGCTCACATTTTGGAATTTCTCTGTCTCCTCTGACTGCCTTCATAGAGAAAAAAGGAAACCAAGAGAAGGAAAGACCCTTCAGTTCAGTTCAGTTCAGTCACTCAGTCATGTCCGACTCTTTGGGACCCCATGGACTGCAGCACGCCAGGCCTCCCTGTCCATCACCAACTCTTGGAGCTTACTCAAACTCACGCCCATCGAGTCGGCGATGCCATCCAACCATCTCATCCTCTTGTCCCCTTCTCCTCCTGCCTTCAATCTTTCCCAGCATCAGGGTCTTTTCCAATGAGTCAGTCCTTCGCATCAGGTGGCCAAAGTATTGGAGTTTCAGCTTCAGCATCAAGCCTTCCAATGAATATTCAGGATTGATTTCCTTCAGGGTGGACTGGTTGGACCCTCAGTGTCCTGTTAACAGACACGTGGAGATGCCCTTCTTCTCTGGACTGACGCTGTGGCCCGTCCAGCGTCTTGTGACACCGCAGGAGGTGTTCCCCTCTCTCCCTCTGTCCAGGAGCAGTCCTTCCATCCCAGCCTTGCGCCCCCTTCCCGACTCATGAGAGCCTTACCCTAGCTATTTTTGGTCTGATTCTCTCCCTCTCTCTTGAACATTCATCCTTCTCTTTCAACTGGCTCCTTCTCATCAGCTTTCAATGGTGCTCCATATTTTTTTGACCTCTGTCTTCCGCTCCGCCAGGCCCTGGCCCTCTCCACCCCTTGGCAGCCATGCAACTCAGTACTGCCTGTACTTGGTACTGTCCTCCTCCGTCACCTTCCACCCCCACTACATCCCTTTCCCAGAGGCCCCATCAGCCCACTGAAGGTCACTGTTGATCTCCAAGGTCACTGAGGATCTTCACTGGGATTTTCCAGCCTTATCTTACTTGACTTTTCAGTGACTCCCTTCTTCTTCAAAAGTTTTTCTCTTGTCATTATTAGTATTTTGATATCACATTCTCCAGGTTTTCTCCTTCCTCTCTGGCCACCCCTCCTTGTTTCATGAAACACTGGCATCCCTCAGGACTTGTTCCCAGGGCCTTTTCCCCTCTCATTCTGCTTTCTAACCAGGTGGTCTCAGCCATGCTCATGGCTGGGCTTTCTACTCCTGAATATACATCCCCGCCAGAAGGTGAGCTCCGGACCTCCAGAACCGCTTCATGGAGATAACGCAAAGGTTCCTCACACGCCCCCTGTGCAAAAGTGAGCTCAGGACTTAAATCCACGGCCTCATCCTTGGTTCACCGGGTGGCACCACCACCCTAAGTGAAACCCTTAGCTCTCATCCCCAACTCCTCCCTCTTCCTGAAGACTACAGCCAACTCAGAGGCAAAGCCAGTCAGTTTATCTCCTAAATACCTCTCCAAACTATTGCCACCAAGACGGTGGTCCAAGCCATCATGGTCCCTCTCCAGAGTTTCCCTGGTGTCCTCACTTCTAGTCTTCTCCCATCCAAGATGATGCTGCACCTTAAATCCAACTATGTCGCATCTCACTTAAGACCTTTCAGTAGCTTCCATTGCTCTTAGGAAAATATCCCAATACTCCTGTTGGCCCAGAGGTGCTGTGTGGTGCTCTCTGGCTGGACTTGCCTTGCTCACTTGCAATTATTCTCTCCTGTACCCTTGGAGCTCTACCCATTTTAGCCTTCTTTCAGTCCCTCCTTAGTGATATTTCTTCTTGCCACAGGGCCTTTGCACATACCCTATGCCAAGAATACTTCAAGTCCTCAACTCCAGTACCTTCACTTAGTAAATGACACTAACTTTATGCCACAGGGGTGTGCAAGACAGTTCATTTGGGGTATAGGAAGAAAATAACAGAATTTCATTTTATAATTTAGTTTTACATTACTGCTTTAAAAGGTCCATTTTGTGCATGTTTTATTATGTACATGATATAACAGTAGAGTAAAATGTACATATAACATATAAACATACATATGCTTTGCAAAAAATTGAGTATATATGTATAAAGGGTATACACTCAAAATTCTTTACTAAGTCTCCAAATATGTTAAGATCAGAGCACTAATGAGTTATCACTTCTTGAGAGAACTCTTACCTACCTTATCACACCTAATACCATTAGATTTATATCCACTTGTACGACCATGTAATGAAGCCGTCTACCCCGAGGACATGAGCTTCAGGAAGTCAAGGGTGTTGCCTGCCCAGTCACTTTGGTGTCCCTAGTTCGGACACAACTGAAGCGACTTAGCAGCAGCAGCAGCAGCAGTGTTAATTCAATGTCTTGCATATAATAGGTGATCAAGAAATCTTTGTTTTGTTTTGATTTGTTGTGCTTGATTTTTATTGCTCTACTGGAGTACAGTTGATTAGGGCTTCCCTATTGGCTCTGCAGTAAAGAATCCACCTGCCAATGGAGGAGGCACACGTTTGATCACTGGGTTGTGAAGATTCCCTGGAGAAAGAAATGGCAACCCAATTCAGTATTCTTGCCTGAGAAATCCTATTGACAGCGGAACCTGGCGGGCTACAGTCCATGGGGTCACAAAAGAGTCAGACACAACTTGGCAACTAAACCACAACAGTTGGCTGACAATGTTGTACAATGTTGTGTTAGTTTCCGGTATACAGCAAAGCAATTCAGTTATGCATATTTGTGTATCTATTCTTTTTCAAATTCTTCTCCCATTTACATTATTACAGAGGAAGGAAGTATTTTTTGAATGAATGAATATCCTAGGATTCAGTTATATCTAAAGGACTCAGATATACCTAAACAAATATCCTAAAGGATTCAGAGATACCTAAAATATACTGAATAGAGAGACCAGGCACTGAATGTGTTGGGTGTGTTCAAAAGTATTGTCTCATTCAGTCTTTAATATTACCGTGGAGAACCTTATTGCTATCACCTCTGTTTTGTTGGTGAAGAAAGCAGGATTTAGCTGGAAAACACTGGAGAGTGAGTTCAGGTTGGGGGCTTTCCTGATGGTCCAGTGTTAAGAGGCTGCCTTGCAGTGCAGGGACACTGGTTTGATCTGGGAAGATCCCATATGCCACAGAGCAGCAAAGCCTGTGCGCCACAGCTGCTGAGCCAGTGTGCCCAGAGCCCACGCAACGCGCCTTGAAAGAGGAGAAGCCGTCGCAAGGAGAAGCCCATGTACAGCTAGAGAGTAGCCCTGCTCGCCGCAACTGGAGAAAGCCCACGTGCAGCAGTGAAGACTCAGCGCAGCCGTAAGATAAATAAAATGGTGAAAAGAAAATAAATTCAGGTTTAGCGTCTCAGTCTAATTTTCTTCCTATTACATCTCAGCGATTTGATCATGAAGTGAACATTTTCGTTCTAGGAGGCAATTTTCTCTCTTACGTGGTCTCAAAGACTAGATTGTTCTTACTTAAACTCATTCTGGTGAATATCCAAATACACACAAGTCTACCAAGTAGTGGTTACCAACGAGATACCGAAGCTCTTGTTCACTCCTTTCCATCCTCTGATCCTTCGTCTCCCTGAGTTTGGTAATGAGGCTGTTACAGGAAGGGCAATAGTCATGTTGCTACTTAACAGATTCAGCCTACTCGCGGGGTAAGCAACTCATTAGATGATGCATCTGCAGGGAATATGCCCCCAAGCCCTGAGACCACGTTGATGTTTTCCCATACGGTTTCATCTCTTCTCGTGCCCTTGCTGCCTTCACTTGCCCCTTCTACCCCGTGAAAAGTGAAAGTGAAAGTCGCTCAGTTGTGTCCGACTCATTGCTACCCCACGGACTGTACGGTCCATGGAGTTCTCCAGGCCAGAATTCTGGAGTGGGTAGCAGTTTTCTTCCCCAGGGGATCTTCCCAACCCAAGGACTGAACCCAGGTCTTAAGCATTGCAGGTGGATTCTTTACCAGCTGAGCCATCAGGGAAGCACAAGAATACTGGAGTGGGTAGACTACCCCTTCTTCAGCAGATCCTCCCGACCCAGGAATCAAACCAGCTGGGGTCTCTTGCATTGCAGGTAGATTCTTTACCAGCTGAGCTACTGGGGAACCAGGTGAGGTTACAGCGAAAAGTCTAGGAAGCAGGTCTTCACCAGACACTGGGTTGGCCAGAGCTTTGATCTTGGACTTCCCAGCTTCTAGCTCCATGAGAAATAAATTTTTGTTTATAAGCTACCCACTCTGCAGTATTTTGTTATAATAAGCTGAATGAACTGACACAGTGTTCCATCAAAAGTCACTTTGCTTCTCAACTCTGCTGGAAAGAAGGTAGGATTTTAGAGTTTGGTAGTAAATAGCAGTAGGAGCTGGGAGATCTGGATAGAAGAGACCCGGAGACCACTGCTGGGGGGCCCTCGGAGGAAGCCTTGGACCGCATGTGAGCTTCAAGGGGACAGCAGCAGGGTTACTCTGGGAACCTCTGAGATGCATCTGAGAAGATTCACATAAGAGGACAACAAGATAAGCGCCGGATGGGAAGAAAAACCACACACTGAAACTAAAGCTTTCTGAGAACAGAACCCAAGTCACGCTGAGGCGCCAGGGGCACCGAGCCGTGGGGAAGGACCGCTCCCCTGCTTGCTCAGTAGTCATGCAGGTTCACCAGAAGGAGGGCTCCATCTGCAAGGACCCAGAAATGCAGTGAGTGGCAGCCTGTGCAGACAAGCATGAAAAGGAAATTCTGGGGGATGAACCAATGGGTCTTGTTGCCTGTCACTAATAGGTTCATCAGCAGCAGTGAATTAAAAATGCTCACACACACACATCCCACATCTGACCCTCCGCTGTCTCACGGCTCAAGCATTCGGCCATCACTGCATAATAACCAAGCTTTGAAAGCTGGGCTGATAACAGAGAACGGGGTCCCAGGTGATGCTACTGGTCAAGGATGGCATAGTGAGACTGAATCCCTCTCCCCCTCCACAAAGGACTGCACACAAGGGGCGGAGGGGGTGAGGGATTGTGTAAGAAGGCAGGATAAAGGGTCCACGATGTACATTTCAGAAAAACCAAGAAAAAGAATGAATTGAAGCCAGCTGGAGGCATGAACAGCAGTGAGAGTTTGCACCTCGGCCACCTCCCACTCGGCAGAGACATTGGATGAATTTCTACGGTTGTTTAGAGAGGCCTATGGTACCTCCTCCGAGTGCCTGAAAAAGCAGCAAATAAAAGACACAGGACTGCAACAGCCCACCTAATAAAATCAATCGGGGAAATAGCTACACATGTGTCTTTTTATTCTTTCATTAAATAAAAGGATCTCACGGGAGATCTAATAAGTACATAATTTAGAATTAGGGATGAGCATAAACCCTGTCGTAAAGCATCTGCCACAGCTGTGAGGTACTCTGAAACTATCCGTGATTTCCCTTGAGAACCAAGTCACAGATATTGTTCATATTCCTGTGACGTGTTGTTTATACTCCTATTTACAGAAAATGCTAAGTTTCAGGTAGAGGCTCATGAAAAGGAAGAGAGAGTTTCTTCCTCTCCAAGACCATGAACCCCTTCCATTTTAGCTACAGACTCCTTGTTGGGATCTGTGGATCTCAGGTGAAGAACCCGCAAGGAAAGCTTCAAGTTCTTTTCAAAAGCACTATAAACTTTAACTTCAGCTGACCACTCACGGCCAGAAATTAGATTCCCCAGGCATAGCTAACAAATCCAAGGAATTTTTTCCCCAGTTCTCCTGGTTACAGGAACCTAGAGCCCTCTTCCCCAGCCCCAACACCCTCTCTGTTTAAGAAGCATCTTCCGAGAAGCTTCCTTACCAGACTCTTCTCTTTGTCAACATGTGCCAAGCCCATCGCCCTGCTGCCATCTGCCCTGCCACCACCTCCCTTTACTCTTTGAAATGTCAACACACTGTCTTTTTCCTCTGTGTACTTTATCTGGGTCAGCGGCTGAATCAGTCTGAGCGCAATGGCAGCCAAACCAGCATTGTGAGATCTCAACTTCATCACGTTCACACCTACAGATTCACATCCAGGTGCCCAAATCCTTGCCACTGAGGGAACCAAGTGAGGGATGTGAATGGATGGGTCTCACCCATCAGCCTGTCTCTTATACACATCTAGATGTGTATAAGAGACAGGGATATGAAACACAGGAGTTTAGAGCTCACTGAAGTTATTCTCAGCTTCATTCTGCAACTGTTTCCTAATAAATCGTCTAGTTGCCAACCAAACCACTCTTCCCCAACCTTCTCTTCTTTAAATGCAGTTCTCTTGAAAACATCATTCTTTCTTTCTTTTCTTCTTTTTTTCTGGCTATACCTCATGGGAAGGATCTCAGTTCCCCTACCAGGGACTGAACTCAGGCATAGCAGTAAAATCGTCTAATCTTATCCACTAGACCAACGGGGAACTCATGAAAGCATCAATCTTAATTCTGTTTGAAAAGCAGTCTTCACTATCCTGCCTCCGTAACTCACATCCCTTTCATCAGGCTACTTTTAGCAGCAAGTTCAAAACTGTGTGGTTTATAATGATTTTCCAAGTAAAATGTGCTCCCCCAGGGTATTATCTCATTGGTCTTTGCAACAGGAGATTTTTAAAACTGTTTCCAATGTCAGCTGTGTGATCGGATGCTTGAAGGGCAAGAAACCAACAGAAAGTGAGGACTCCACACCCTCCAGGCTTGTCTTGATTCCCTGCCTTGTCACTGGAGGTGAACACAGAGATTCTTCCACAAGCTCAGCACCTTCTCCTGCATTTCTCTGCTTGTGGTTTTTATGTTGGCTGCAAGCAGAGGCGGTGGCCCCATGAGTCTCCTTCCCCTTCATCTATCCATCCATCCAGTGACTCATGCAGTCTTTCAATGCTTCTCCTCACTTCTCTTGCTCTCTGCCATCCTGCTCAGTTTTTCTATGAAGGAAAAGTACGTCTGGGATTAATGGGAGGAGGGTGGGTGGAGTCAATGAAATATATCAAAGTACCCTAGGGTCTCCACCAGATGGGTTAAGACTCAATTTCACAGATTTTCCATGGGATGCTCTTCCCCTCTTCTCTTATTTGTATATGCATGTATACATATTCACATCCACGTGTGCACATATTCATATATGCAACCACCCCTCACTCTTTGACTCTAATCTGTTCATGGAAACAAGCCTGCCAGGCCAGTGAATTTCAGAGAGCAGTCACTTGTATTTCACTGTTTTAAATGGGAAAAATTAAAATGCATTCCGAGTCCACCCCAAACATCAGTCAGGTTCCCAAAATATCACTGTAAATCACTGCAACGCCCTTAAACACCATGTAAAACTCTCCTAGGAATGTTCTATAATATGAATCAATTAAAACACCCTTTTCTTAATTAGCACTTAGGGAACGCCTCGGTGGGAAGGTCTATTTTTGTGCAGTGAACAGACATGGTAAGTGATCAAGGCTCCTCCTCCTGGCATCACACTGGCCCAGTGATGCCAAGGTGAAGAAATGTCCCTGAGAAGTAGTAAATGCCACCTCAACTGGACCTGAGTTTCTAGAGCCCCCAGGAACCTGGGTGAAGCAGATTGGGACCCTTGCGGGACTAAAGCTTGGGGGGAAAGGATAAGGAAGCTGACGATGCTAACACACACGGGGATCATCCACACCGAGTCTGCTTTCTCCCTCTGACTCTGGGGTGGTCGGTCACTTTTCAGCTTGTCTCCTTTCTTTGTCTTCTGGGTCTGTGGCTTCCCCATCCTACCGGTCTCTCCCCTTCCTTCTGCCTTCCCCTTAAGCCCCTCTGATTTCTAGTTCGGGTGTTTCTCCCATTGTGCTCTGATGGTCTCTCTCTTTCTCTTCCTGTACTCCAGGCACATGAGAGTAATCTGGGCCAGTATCTGAAAATCTAAAAATGTCGAAAGATGCAGCAGCATTTTCTGCTGGAGTGAACAAAAGGTGCTAGTGAGCCGTCAATCACATCAGGAGAGGAGCCAGGAACCTGAATTATCTACATGCTGAAGCAGAGGAGAACCTAGAGAGGGAAGAAGATGGGGCAGGTCTGGGACCTGTCACTGAGAGGGACTAATGGACACAGACCAAAGGTCTGCGGTATGTTTCAAAGAGCCTAGCGCTTCCAGTGGGCATATGCTCATCTCTCCGAAATAATCCATGATGATTTCTTGATGCAAAATTCATACTGTCTTCCCTGTTACTAAGCAACCAGCCCAAACATGTTTACTGTGTAAATTTCTCTGGAGGGCCTGGGGCTGCACCCAGTGCTCGAAGCATGAAGGATGCAAGAGGCACAGAAGCCAGCCAAAGCTTTGGGAAAGGGTTCTGAAGCTGACCTGCAAAGCTCCTTATACTGTAGACACTTTTAGGCCATACCTGGGGAAAGGCAGTGGCTCAAGTAAAATTTTGACTATTTTTTTCCTGCCACTCTCCAGCCTAGTGGTCAAAGATGTGGACTCTGGAGCCCGACTTCCTGTGATTCCCAGTTCTGCTATGGAATAAGTTGCTACAGAATAAGTTCCATGTGTAAAATGGATGCAATAAGTATGCATATTTCATAGGGCTATTGTGGGGATAAAATTAATATGATTAAAGAGCTTAGAACAGCGCCTGGCACACAAGAAGAACTCAATAAATGTTACCTATACTATCACTATTCTTTATTACACTATGGAAACGGATATACTTTTTGTTTGTTTATATCAATAGGAGAGTTTATCAGCTGGGAGATCAGCTGAGAAATCAGTTCTTTAAAAGGACTGAGAATCCAAGGAGGTCAGGCCTGCCGGCAGTCCAGGGTCAAATCAGTTCCAGGAGTGGGGTTAGCAATTCACATTGGCCTCCTGTGATCACTGAAGTACCGGGAGGCCTTGTCAGGGCAGCCAACAAGAACTGGAGACAAGCCCTACTTTGGGGCCAAGTTGGAGGTGCCTATCCTAAGGGTTTCCCATGGCCCCCATACCTCGCCTGTCATATGCGTAATGACAACTGCTGGCTTCATTGTCTGCTTCCTCACTTACAAGGAAGAGCATACACCTGTCTTTTTACCGCTATGTCCCAGTGCCTAGAATACGTTCATTAACCTTTAATGAGTGAATTTATTAGCTGCTGAAATGTAGCACTGGGGCTCTGATCCACCCTCTCTGCCAAGTCTACGTTCAGACAAGTACCCTGAGAAGACGTCGCTCCAGTGGTCTAAGAAAGAGGAAATAGGCAGGAGCATTAATCAGGCCGCGCTGATGTTCCCCAGGCCCTGGTCTGAGGGAGGAGGCAGCTGCAGGAGTAGCAGCAGAAAGCAGACAGGGCCGGGGCTGGTGAATAGCAGACCACAAAAAGGAAGGCTGTGTCTTGACGACAGCCCCCAAAGCCTCCTATTAAAAAACACTGGCTTGATACTAAAACAATATTCATAAACATTACATCACAACTTGACAGATAAGAACTTTACTGAATTGTAACTGCATTCAGAAAAGTACACAAATCATAAATGTAGAGCTGTATATGCTTTCTTTCATAAAGTGGACACAGCTGTGTAATCAGTACCATGTCAAGAGGCAGAGCTTATAAACAAAAGCTCTAGAAACAGAAGCTTCCCCACTCTGCCCCAGGCATTACCTGTCCCCAGTGGGAACCCCAGACATAAGTGGGCTCGATTTCAAGTCTCGTGGAAATGGAATCTTAACCATGTGCATTCCTTTGTACCTTTACTCTCTTCTTCAATGCTCTGTTCCGATATGATTTAAACTCAAAATATATATTGACTACCATGTGCCCATTATCTACTCGATATCGTCAGAGGTACAAGGCAAATGAAACACACTTCCTAATCTCAGAGAGGGGGAAAGACTCTACTATACATATGTTGCTTGATAAAAATATAGCACATGTTTAAATTATTTCTTAAAAACATCGAATCTATTAGGTGTTTGCTCTGGTCAAATGCTTATGCCCCCCGAATAATTCATATGTTAAAACCTAACCTGAAAGGTGATGCTATTAAGAGGTGGGGCATTGGGGTGAGCAGCTGTGAGTGTGAAGCCTTCATAAGAGGGATTAGCGCCCCCATAAAAGTGACACTTTTCACTTTCATGCATTGGAGAAGGAAATGGCAACCCACTCCAGTATTCTTGCCTGGAGAATCTCAGGGACGGGGGAGCCTGGCGGGCTGCCGTCTATGGGTCGCACAGAGTCGGACACGACTGAAGTGACTTACCAGCAAAAGTGACAGAAGAGAGCTTCCTGCCCCTTCTACCCCGTGAAAAGTGAAAGTGAAAGTCGCTCAGTTGTGTCCGACTCATTGCTACCCCACGGACTGTACGGTCCATGGAGTTCTCCAGGCCAGAATTCTGGAGTGGGTAGCAGTTTTCTTCCCCAGGGGATCTTCCCAACCCAAGGACTGAACCCAGGTCTTAAGCATTGCAGGTGGATTCTTTACCAGCTGAGCCATCAGGGAAGCACAAGAATACTGGAGTGGGTAGACTACCCCTTCTTCAGCAGATCCTCCCGACCCAGGAATCAAACCAGCTGGGGTCTCTTGCATTGCAGGTAGATTCTTTACCAGCTGAGCTACTGGGGAACCAGGTGAGGTTACAGCGAAAAGTCTAGGAAGCAGGTCTTCACCAGACACTGGGTTGGCCAGAGCTTTGATCTTGGACTTCCCAGCTTCTAGCTCCATGAGAAATAAATTTTTGTTTATAAGCTACCCACTCTGCAGTATTTTGTTATAATAAGCTGAATGAACTGACACAGTGTTCCATCAAAAGTCACTTTGCTTCTCAACTCTGCTGGAAAGAAGGTAGGATTTTAGAGTTTGGTAGTAAATAGCAGTAGGAGCTGGGAGATCTGGATAGAAGAGACCCGGAGACCACTGCTGGGGGGCCCTCGGAGGAAGCCTTGGACCGCATGTGAGCTTCAAGGGGACAGCAGCAGGGTTACTCTGGGAACCTCTGAGATGCATCTGAGAAGATTCACATAAGAGGACAACAAGATAAGCGCCGGATGGGAAGAAAAACCACACACTGAAACTAAAGCTTTCTGAGAACAGAACCCAAGTCACGCTGAGGCGCCAGGGGCACCGAGCCGTGGGGAAGGACCGCTCCCCTGCTTGCTCAGTAGTCATGCAGGTTCACCAGAAGGAGGGCTCCATCTGCAAGGACCCAGAAATGCAGTGAGTGGCAGCCTGTGCAGACAAGCATGAAAAGGAAATTCTGGGGGATGAACCAATGGGTCTTGTTGCCTGTCACTAATAGGTTCATCAGCAGCAGTGAATTAAAAATGCTCACACACACACATCCCACATCTGACCCTCCGCTGTCTCACGGCTCAAGCATTCGGCCATCACTGCATAATAACCAAGCTTTGAAAGCTGGGCTGATAACAGAGAACGGGGTCCCAGGTGATGCTACTGGTCAAGGATGGCATAGTGAGACTGAATCCCTCTCCCCCTCCACAAAGGACTGCACACAAGGGGCGGAGGGGGTGAGGGATTGTGTAAGAAGGCAGGATAAAGGGTCCACGATGTACATTTCAGAAAAACCAAGAAAAAGAATGAATTGAAGCCAGCTGGAGGCATGAACAGCAGTGAGAGTTTGCACCTCGGCCACCTCCCACTCGGCAGAGACATTGGATGAATTTCTACGGTTGTTTAGAGAGGCCTATGGTACCTCCTCCGAGTGCCTGAAAAAGCAGCAAATAAAAGACACAGGACTGCAACAGCCCACCTAATAAAATCAATCGGGGAAATAGCTACACATGTGTCTTTTTATTCTTTCATTAAATAAAAGGATCTCACGGGAGATCTAATAAGTACATAATTTAGAATTAGGGATGAGCATAAACCCTGTCGTAAAGCATCTGCCACAGCTGTGAGGTACTCTGAAACTATCCGTGATTTCCCTTGAGAACCAAGTCACAGATATTGTTCATATTCCTGTGACGTGTTGTTTATACTCCTATTTACAGAAAATGCTAAGTTTCAGGTAGAGGCTCATGAAAAGGAAGAGAGAGTTTCTTCCTCTCCAAGACCATGAACCCCTTCCATTTTAGCTACAGACTCCTTGTTGGGATCTGTGGATCTCAGGTGAAGAACCCGCAAGGAAAGCTTCAAGTTCTTTTCAAAAGCACTATAAACTTTAACTTCAGCTGACCACTCACGGCCAGAAATTAGATTCCCCAGGCATAGCTAACAAATCCAAGGAATTTTTTCCCCAGTTCTCCTGGTTACAGGAACCTAGAGCCCTCTTCCCCAGCCCCAACACCCTCTCTGTTTAAGAAGCATCTTCCGAGAAGCTTCCTTACCAGACTCTTCTCTTTGTCAACATGTGCCAAGCCCATCGCCCTGCTGCCATCTGCCCTGCCACCACCTCCCTTTACTCTTTGAAATGTCAACACACTGTCTTTTTCCTCTGTGTACTTTATCTGGGTCAGCGGCTGAATCAGTCTGAGCGCAATGGCAGCCAAACCAGCATTGTGAGATCTCAACTTCATCACGTTCACACCTACAGATTCACATCCAGGTGCCCAAATCCTTGCCACTGAGGGAACCAAGTGAGGGATGTGAATGGATGGGTCTCACCCATCAGCAGGGGCTTCCCAGGTGGCTCAGCATCAAAGAATCTGCCTGCAAGACAGGAGATGCTGTTTCGATCCCTGGGTCGGGAAGATGCCCTGGAGAAAGAAATGGCAACCCGCTCTAGCATTCTTCCCTAAACCATCCCACGGACAGAATTAGCCTGGCAGGCTACAGTCCATGGGGTCACAAAGAATCGGACATGACTGAGTGACTGAGCATGCACGTATCAACAAGCATTTATTGTGACCCTGTGAGTCAGCTCTGGGTTGCAAAATACATCTACATTTGAAGAACTCAGACAATAATCCCCAACGGCTGGGCATAAGGATGCCTTAATATCAGTCAACAATTTCTCACTGGGCACCTACTAGGTTTTGGACACTGAGTAGGTGCTGGGAATGAATATTGTAAGTAAGCAGATACGAAAAATCACATCCAACTGTCACAAACGCTACAAACAGAAATAAGAAAGAATAGTATGGAGGGTATAATGGGGGAGGGGGGCTTTGTCACATGTGGCCACGGACAGAATCCTCGCCCTGAAGAGGTGAAATGCAAACAGAAGGAGGCCCACAGGATGAGGAGGAGTCATCTCTGAAAAGTCAGAGGAAAATGGGAGGGGTTAGCGTCTTCAAGGATAAAAACCCAGGGGAGCTGAGACCGGCCGGGATGCGGGGCGCTCACATGAGCTTGGCTGGAGAGGTAAACACGGGCCACATCAGACACGCAAGGCCATGGGGTGGAGTGGCTCACGGTGCGGACTCCAGAACAAGACCAGCTTAGAATCAGGCTCTGAAACTTCTCGGGCTGTGTGGCCCTGGGCAAAATAACTCAGTTCTCTGAACCTTCATCTTTAAGCTGGGATCATCATCTACGTCTGTCACTGAGTGGCTAAATGCGTTAGGTGTAAAGCACTTAGAAGAGAGCCCAGCCCCGGGCAAGTGCCAGGCTACAGTGTGCTGTGGTCTGTTCAAAAGCTCAGTGAGAAGCTGGGGAGGATTTTAAGCCTAGGAGACGCAGGATCTGGTTTGTCTTTAACAGATCATTGGCTGCTGCTTGGGCTACTGGTCCTCAAGAAGACAAAGAGCTGGAAGTGATCCCGGAGGTCATTTGCACCAACAGTGGCCCCAGTGATTCTTTCCGGGAAGTGGGGGGAGGGGGCCGGACAATGCCTGAAGAGCTGCCACGGTGAAATGCAGAAGAATGAATGGCTGTCCCTCAAGTGTGCCGAGTGGGAGAGGAGGTTGAGGCCTCCATGTTTG
>SJYT01000884.1:740720-756839 GCA_006410635.1 Cephalophus harveyi | reverse complement strand
CGACCCCCCACCCCGGCCCAAGGCGGATCCGCTCAGGTGGAAG
Source organism: Cephalophus harveyi (assembly GCA_006410635.1). Taxonomy (NCBI): domain Eukaryota; kingdom Metazoa; phylum Chordata; class Mammalia; order Artiodactyla; family Bovidae; genus Cephalophus; species Cephalophus harveyi. The sequence continues at coordinate 756,796 of SJYT01000884.1, read as the reverse complement.
GAACCTGAGCGCATCGTCCTCTCGTCTCGAGTCACCCTTCACGCTTTACGCAGGACACTTGGGTTCAAGAAGAACGGGAGCTCGCCAAGGTCACACTGTGCGTTAGGTTAGCCGGCAAACCGGGACTCAAACCCTGGCCTGCGGCTCTGTCTGGATAGGGTCGTTTTACCAGACTACTAACTGGCGCAGAGAGCCTTCTCCTTGGAAAAGACCCTGGTGCTGCTGGGAAAGATTGAAGGCAAAAGGAGAAGAGGGCAGCAGCGGAAGACACGGTTAGACAGCATCATCAACTCAGGACATGAATTTGAGCAAAGTCTGGGAGATGGGAAAGGACAGAGAAGCCTGGTATGCTGCAGTCCATGGGTTTGCAGTCTGATATGACTTAAGGGCTGAACAAAAAAGCTTTGTTCACCCTCTGGCCAAGAAGGCTGGAAAATCGAGGCTTGCAAGAGCTTTTTCAAACACAAAAAGCTGGAGATTTCCCATCTCCCGAACTTGCCATGTGCTTACTACCAGGGAGAGGGATTGGTGACCAGGGAGAGGGCATTGATGTGTCGGGGGTTGAGACTATACCTGTCTTGTCCTGGAGAGGATGATNCTCTGGCCAAGAAGGCTGGAAAATCGAGGCTTGCAAGAGCTTTTTCAAACACAAAAAGCTGGAGATTTCCCATCTCCCGAACTTGCCATGTGCTTACTACCAGGGAGAGGGATTGGTGACCAGGGAGAGGGCATTGATGTGTCGGGGGTTGAGACTATACCTGTCTTGTCCTGGAGAGGATGATTGCAATGATTCTTTTCACATCTGTCTGGACTTCCTTAGCCATGAAATTGGCATGTACTCTCATCTCCATTTACAGATGAGGGAGCCTAGACTCAGAGGTGATGTGGGGCAGGTTGAAAAAATCCAAACTCAAGTTTGCAGGGTTCAAGTCCACATGCCCCCCTAAAGGAAAGGACTTACCTTAGAAGGATAAACAGTATCAAATGCAGCAGCTAGCGGTCCATGCTTTGATCCAGAGAAAGAAATGGAGTGTGCCTAGAGTGAGGGACAATCAGAATCCCAGGCATGAGGAGGGCGGTCTCAGATCACAAACAGGGCTCTCCAGTGATTTTCATTATGTGGAATGTTTCATTTAATTCAGCGAGCATTTGCTGTGAGTCGGTGGTGATTTCGTTCCAAACAGGGTTCTAAACTTCCCATGAGGCTGATGACTCCCAAATCTGTGATCATTCTAGCCAGACCTTTTCTGTCGAGATGCAGACGTGACCAACATTTGATACCTCCCAGTGTTTCAGAAAACGAAGATCATGGCATTCGGTCCCATCACTTCATGGGAAATAGATGGGGAAACAGTGGAAACAGTGTCAGACTTTATTTTGGGGGGCTCCAAAATCACTGCAGATGGTGATTGCAGCCATGAAATTAAAAGACGCTTACTCCTTGGAAGAAAAGTTATGTCCAGCCTAGATAGCATATTCAAAAGCAGAGACATTACTTTGCCGACTAAGGTCCGTCTAGTCAAGGCTATGGTTTTTCCTGTGGTCATGTATGGATGTGAGAGTTGGACTGTAAAGAAGGCTGAGTGCCAAGGAATGGATGCTTTTGAACTGTGGTATTGGAGAAGACTCTTGAGAGTCCCTTGGACTGCAAGGAGATCCAACCAGTCCATTCTGAAGGAGATCAACCCTGGGATTTCTTTGGAAGGAATGATGCTAAAGCTGAAACTCCAGTACTTTGGCCACCTCGTGTGAAGTGTTGACTCATTGGAAAAGACTGATGCTGGGAGGGATTGGGGGCAGGAGGAGAAGGGGACGACAGAGGATGAGATGGCTGGATGGCATCACTGACTCGATGGACATGAGTCTGAGTGACCTCCAGGAGTTGGTGATAGACAGGGAGGCCTGGCGTGCTGTGATTCATGGGGTCGCAAAGAGTCGGACACGACTGAGCAACTGAACTGAACTGAGTGTTTGTTATCCACTTCTGCATAATAAACCCGTAACTTAGTATATTAGAGGGCTTCCCAGGTGCCTCAGTGGGTAAAGAATCTACCTGCAATGCAGGAGACGTGAGAGACATAAGTTCAATCTCTGGGTTGGGAAGATCCCCTGGAGAAGGAACCCACTCCACTATCCTTGCTTGGAGAATCCCATGATTCTGGTGAGCTACAGTTCATGGGGTCGCAAAGAGTCGGACATGACTGAAGCAACTCAGCATGTAGTGGGTTAGAGCAATTGTTTTGTGACTTCTCATGTGGTTTGTGCATCGACTGGGCTCAGCTGGGCAGTTTTCCTGCTCAACATGGTATCTCCTGGGACAACAGTCCGGTGGGCTGGAACATCCAAGATGGCATACCTCATGGCAAGTGGTTGGTACTGGCTACTGCTCAGGGCACAACTGGGCTGTGTATGGAGCACTTGGGTTCTTCCTTACGCAACTGGATCTTCTCACAGCATCGCAGCCAGCTTCCAAGAGGAAAGAAGCAGAAATTTCCAGTTCTCTTAAGGCCTGGGTTTATCAGTCCTAGAACATCATTTCTTTGGTCAAAGCAATCATCTTCTAATCCTTTCTCTCAGTTCAGTGCAGTCACTCAGTCATGTCCGACTCTTTTCGACCCTATGGACTGCAGCATGCCAGGCCACTCTGTCCATCACCAACTCCCGGAGTTCACTCAAACTCATGTCCATTCAGTCAGTGATGCCATCCAACCAACTCATTTCTCTACAGGGCATCAGAAGGGATGCTTCTGAAATGCAGAGCTGATCTTGTCACTCACACTCATAAAAGTTTTCACAGTTTCTCCAGTAATAAACCCGATAGACTCCAGTTGAATCCAGAGCCCTTTCTGATGTTATCCCAGCCCTCTATACACTTCCCAACCTTCCCTCGAGCCCCAGACACTCCTGGGGACAATTGGGTTCAGTCAGCAAGTGAATATCTATAGAACTTCCACACTGTCACCCGTGGGTATGTCCAGCAGGCCCTCAGTAACTGTTGAAAGGGTGAATGGTTCACAATCTCATGTAGGACTTCCAGTGACTTGACAGGAGTCCCATTTGCTAAATGAGCTCCATTTGATTAAATGGACTCTTCTGTAAGTATTTATTTTGTGCCTGCTGTATGCCCAGGCTTATTTTCCTACAGAGCTTCATTTGCTGCCATCTGTGAAGCTGAAGTGCTTTATTCCCGAGCGATAGACTTAGCATTCTCATAAGAGCTTCCCTGGGAGGCTTTCTTGGCTCTTGAGCCTGGCAATGCAAAATGTCCTGGGGAAATAAGAGGTTTAATTAATGCTGTCAGTCTGGATTTCCCGTGCCTGAGCTGCTCCCCTGGGAGACCCTCAATGCCACCTAACAAGATCTGGGGTGGGGGTGAGGAAAAGGATGAAGAACACTTACTATCAGACATTTTCTGATGGGGATCAGACATCTGTCATGTGGTCCCTTGTTACTATGGTTACTGAGATGTTAGCAGCTGCAGGGACCTTCGTTTTTAACAGGAAGAGGGAGTCCGGTCCAAGAAGAACAGGGTGCCTTTTGCCTCTTTCACGCACAGTGAACCCATAGCAGAGCGCAGCTAGACCTCCGGAGATTTGAGACCCAGTTAAGTCATTAGGGCCCTGGGTCACCTTGGCTACATCTCATCAAAGATGTGACTTTTGCTTCTTGGTTACTGATACCCAGGCAGCAGCCTTTAATGACAACTCTCTAAGAAAAGGCATTAGTGGGATCCTTTGAAAAATGAGATCATCACTATTGAGAAAGGCAGTTGACAGAGTAGAACACTAAGACCGCCTGAGGATGAGGTTTGCAAATAATTGGAATGCTGGAGGCCACCAGAATGCCGAGGGCAGACAGAGCAGGATGTTCGGGTTTGGAAGCGGTGGTTGTGGGAGGGGGGGGGCACTTCTGGAGGGCTGAGGAGATCCCTGAAGATTCCCCAGCCTCTTGATGAAATGCCATTGTTATTCTGATGCATATTTTACTTGTTGGATGTTGAATTTTGTTAAGTATTCTGAGTAATTGATTTGAATTTTTAAGATACTAAAATGCTTTTAACTTGGGGGAAGGATTTCAAATACAGGAGGTACTCCTATTTATCCAACATTTATGATGTCTGCCTATAGTGCTGGGCAGGAGGGAGGAAACTTACAAGCAGAACAACTGAATTTTAGCATCAGGAGGATTTCAGAGATCACTGTGTGGAATTCCTTCATTTTACTAAGAGGAAGCCTGGAGGCTGGAGAGATTGTGGCTGGTTGCAGGGTAGAAGGAGTTAATGGCAGAGCTGGGAAGGTGTTTTCCATCAGGGTAGATTAGGTTTTGCTACAGTAACAAGTAACTTCAAACCTATGTGATTAACTCAATAAAAGCATATCTTGCTTCTATCACAGTTCAAGGAAGGCCAGAGAACCTGGGTGGGCAGCTCATCTCTAATCAGGAATCTGGGCTTTTTCTGTCTTGAGACTCCTTTGCTTTCAGCCATGGAGACAGAGGAAAGAGAGGGGATTGAGGACCATCTGTGACATTTCCGAGGCCATGGATGAAAACAGTACCTACCTGTCACCCCATTGATCAGTCAGAATTTGATAGCATGACATCTTATAGCATGACAGAGGAGATTGGGAAGGACAGAGGAGAAGCATAAACAAAAGTAGTCTTGGTCCCAGGAGCCAGAGCTTAGGACTTCCTCTCTAGTGCTTTCATTCTCTTGAGAAAGTTTTTGAGTTTCTACCACACTGCCAGGCACTGTGCTCAGTGAAGGAGCTATTTTCACTGTTTAGTTGCTAAGCTGTGTCCAACTCTTTGTGACCCCATGAACTACAGCATGCCAAGCTTCCCTGAGCTTCACTATCTCCCAGAGTTTGCTCAAACTCATGTCCACTGAGTTGGTGATGCAGTTTAACCATCTCATCCTCTGCCACCCCGTTCTCCTTTTGCCTTCAATCTTTTCTAGCATCAGGGTTTTTTTTTTTCCAATAAATTGGCTCTTCGCATCAAGTGATCAAAGTATTGGAGCTCAGTTTTAGCATCAGTCCTTCCAATGAATATTCAGAGTTGATTCCCTTAAGGATTGACTGGTTTGATTTCCTTTCAGTCCAAAGAACTCTCAAGAGTCTTAACCAGCACCATAATTCAAAAGTATTCAATTTTTTGGCACTCAGCCTTCTTTATGGACCAACTCTCACATCCTTACATGACTACTGGAAAAACCATAGCTTTGACTAGATGGACCTTTGTCGACAAAATGATGTCTCTGCTTTTTAACATGTCGTCTAGGTTTGTCAATGCTTTCCTTCCAAGGACCAAGCGTCTTTTAATTTCGTGGCTGCAGTCACCGTCCAGAGTGATTTTGGAGCCCAAGGAAATAAAACCTGTCACCGTTCATGCTTTTTCCCCTTCTATATGCCATGAAGTGATGGGACCAGATGTCATGATGTTAGTTTTTTAAATGCTGAGTTTCAGGCCAGCCTGAAGATTCAGGGGATATTCCTAGCCCAGGTATTAAGCCCATGTCTCTTGAGTTTCCTGCGTTGGCAGGCAGATTCTTTACCACCAGGATCACCTGGGAAGCCCATGAAAGAGCAAAGTTAGGGGCAAAAACCTAATTTTGGCCTGGTCCCTCTCACCATGGAGTTTACATTCCCCCAGGGAAGACAGACAGTAATCATTCCTCACACAAGTGCATGTGAAATGACAGCTGTGATACAAGCTAAGAAGGAAAGGTTCAAGGTCTAGATTTGACTTATTCTGAGACACCAATGACGGATTCCCAGAGGAAACAGTGGGCTTTCCTGGTGGCTTAGACAGTAAAGAATCCGCCTGTGATGCGGGAGCCCTGGGTTCGATCCCTGAGTTGGGAAGTTCCTTTAGAGGAGAGTATGGCAACCCACTCCAGTATTCTTGCCTGCAGAATCCCCATGGACAGAGGAGCCTGGTGGCTACAGTCCACGGGGTTGCAAAGAGTCGGGCACGACTGGGCGACTAAGCACAGAAGAAGCAGTGATCTGAAAGACTAAAGCTAATGCAGGAAAGAAGGAAGAAGAGTGTTCAGGGCAGAGAAAGAGTGCATGCGAGGCCCCGTGATGGAGCCGCATGCTGGGAGAGAGTCAGCAGTGCGCTGGTCAACCGACTCTGGAGGAGCGGGGAGCCGATTTCTCTGGTGTAACTACTCCTATCATGGTCGGTTTCCAGCTGCCAACAAATTCCCGAGCATTCACCAGTAGGAGCAGTTCCAGCACACAACTGGCCCAAGCTCTGTGTGAGGTGAGACTGAAGGGAGAGACGGGGCCTGGGGCACCGGGCTTGTGGGCCACGACGGAGGGGTGCTCAGTGTTCTCAGGCAAGGGCAGCAGGATATAGTCTGACCTATGCTTGAAGAAAGCTCCTCTGGTTGCCCTCTTGCAAACAGATTGGAGGGGGACAAAGTGGATGCTGGTGGATTGGAGAGGGGGCCACAACGGGCATGCAGGAGAGGGCTGCCAAGATTCCGTCATGACATGTATAATCGTGTGATGGGCTCGCACTGTCAGCCGCATAAGGAGAGGGCGGGTGTGGGGGCACTTTCATTTTCCCTCTCTGCCAGCCCCCAGTTTTCAGTTCTGCACTGTGAGCACACTCACTGGGTGACCTTGTGGTTCTCCAAGCTGGACCACTGCTAACTGGAGGTTCCCTAAGCCCTGGGCCCCACTGCAGGCAGGACGCGCAGGAGGAAGCTGATGAGAGAGAGTGGGGATCCTGGGTCTCCAGCTGAGTGACGCATACATATCCCAGAGGCTAGACAGGGGCAGAGGGGCCAGGAGGTGAGGCCCGTCCCCAGGAGGCCCACTCCTAGGCTCGTACTGCTGGCTCGGAGCAATTCTGGGGCCAGGTCATAAGGCAGGAAGGAGAAGGGGGCTGGGTATGGGGGCCCCTGAAACAGAAATCCAAGTCAGCAAAAGGGGACAACAGAGCATGAGACAGTTGGATGGCATCCCTGACTCAGTGGACATGAGTTTGAGCAAGTTCTGGGAGTTGGTGATGGACAGGGTGGCCTGACGTGCTGCAGTCCATGGGGTCGAACAGAGTCGGACACGACTGAGCAACTGAACTGAACTGAACTGATGCCACGTGCCCTGGCAGGTCACTTTCAACACCCCTGTGCTCTTTTAAACCTCTGATTCTATCTCAGCAGAAGATGAAACAGCTTAATTCCAATTCTCAGAGGTAGAGCTCCTCAACTCCATGCTATTTCTCATGAAGCTGGCCTAACGGCTTCTTTTCTCCCTAGGCTTCTGGAATATATGAAGATTACAGGGCTTTGTCTAGAGGGTTTTTCCTGCCTGGTTGGGAGGAAGATCAGCACTTACACAGATACGTGGTGCTTTACCGTGTGTGGGGGACATAGATCCCGTTCAGAATTGAACAAAAGCTACTTCGTTCTTCAGAAAAGTGCTTGAATGCAATGCATACGAATTTTGTATGCAATGCCAAATTGTTCAAAGACCATGTGACACCTTCTGGAAGTTTATGGACCCCAGAACCCCAGAGAAATCTTTAGCTTGACTGAAAAATAGTGGACCTCAAGTCAGAAAAAATAGGTTCTAATCCTTTGTCTTTATTGACACTAGACAGCAATGATCCAATGGCAGATAGTTTTTAAAACTTCAAGCTTTCTGAGCCTTGATTTCCATATCTGTAGAATGGGCACAATCATCTCCACTTCATGAAGATATTGTGAGGATCTAAAGCATAGTGCTGTATAAATAATAGAGAGTAGTTAATGAATATTAAGAATTAAAATGATTCTATTTACTCCAGACCCTTTAATTTCTCAGTAAAGCAGCTTAGTTTAATGAAAGTGTAGCTATTGAAGTCACACAGGTATGTATTATTCTATCTTGGTTGCTTATGAGCTGAAAGACCCTGGATAGATGAGTCAGCTTAGCTTGCTTGAGTTTTACTTTTTTTCATTTATATAATGAGTGTGGTATATTTGCAAAGGTGGTTGCAATTATTCCCTTTCCTGTGCTCGTCACTCTTTGCAATATTATGGCTTTCCAAAGATTGTACGTCTCTTGCTTCACTTCTTCATCTGGGCTGGCCTTGTGACTTAATTTGGCTGACAGACTGGTGGAAACGTGTGCCGATTCTGAGCCTAGGCCTAAGGAGACCTTGCATGCTTCTGCTCTTTGTCGTGGGATCCTGACCAGCCAGCATGTGAAGAAGCCCAGGCTGACCTGTTGGAGGATGAGAGACCAAGTGGCCGACGTGTCTTCATGACCACAGTGCACCCAGAAGCTGAGCTGTGCAGCTGACTGGCCACTCACCACAGACACAGGACGGAGCCCAGCTAACACTAGAAGAACCACCCAACTGAGCCTAGTCAAAGTGCCAGCCCACAGAGCGAGAGCTGAAGGAAGACTTGGAGTCCTTTTACGCCACTGCCTTTTGGAGTGCTTGCTACACATCCAGAGCCTCTAGTGTCAATGATTCTGTGCCTCACAGGGTTGCTAGGAGGTATGGAAAGCACCCAGCGCAGAGCCTGGTGCACAGAAGCCATACGATTGGTTTCGACCATTACTCCTGCCTCCCTAAGACATCCTCACCGAGAACTTTCAGTAATGCCTGGCGAGTGCACTAGCCATTAAAATCCTATAAGAGTCAATCCTGGGGACCTTAACACTTAAAATGGTAACAGCTTACTGATCCAGCCTCTACAGAACCAACTTTCCAGATTAGTCCAGTGTCTCCAGTCCAATTGCTGTGTTCATCTCCAAATCTTTTCATGCCAGTTGTTCTCCATATATATAACATGTCAACTAACGAGATAGAGGGGCTTCCTGGGTGGCTCACTGATAAAGAATCTGCCTGCCAATGCAGGAGACACAGGAGATGTGGGTTCAATCCCTGGGTCTGGAAGATCCCCTGGAGAAGGAAATGGCAGCCCACTCCAGTATTCTTGCCTGGAAAATCCCATGGACAGAGGAGCTTGACAGGCTACAGTCCATGGGGCTGCAAAGAGTTGGAAATGACTTAGTGACTAAACAACGAGATGGAAGCACGAAGAGAGTTAGTTCTATAAAAATGGAAGTGAGTACTTTGGAAAGACCCATAAAGATAAATTGCTTTCAGGACTTCCATTAAAATAAGTACTAGCAAATTATGTGCAAAGGGCTGAGGGAAATTATAAAATTCTAGGATTCTGCCATCAAATTGCTGCTAAGTCGCTTCAGTCGTGTCCGACTCTGTGCTACCCCACAGACGGCAGCCCACCAGGCTTCCCCATCCCTGGGATTCTCCAGGCAAGAACACTGGAGTGGGTTGCCATTTCCTTCTCCAGTGCATGAAAGTGAAAAGTGAAAGTGAAGTTGCTCAGTCGCGTCCGACTCTAGCAACCTCATGGACTGCAGCCCACCAATCTCCTCCGTCCATGGGATTTTCCGTGTTTAACCTCTTCCTCTGCTGTAAAGGAAGTGAGACTGGATGTCACAGGCGATGCATCCTGGTATAGACAAAAGGAAACAGTGTTAACATTTACGAACTACTTCCTGCCTGTCAGGCAGGGCTCTGAGCATTTTATCTGTACTAACACATTTCAGAAACTTTAAGAAAGATGGCACAAAGCTCTAAGCAGTAAAATATGGGGAAAATAATGAAAACTATGATTTACATTGAAACAGAATCCTTAAGGTATGTGTGTCATTTTAGACTTTTTATTGAAGTATAACCTATGGGGTTGAAATGAAAACTGACCTTTTCCAGTCCTGTGGCCACTGCTGAGTTTTCCAGATTTGCTGGCATATTGAGTGCAGTACTTTCACAGCATCATCTTTTAGGATTTGAAATAGCTCAACTGGAATTCCATCACCTCCACTAGCTTTGTTAGTAGTGATCAAATCACTACAGATCCAAAATTACCGCAGATGGTCACTACAGTCATGAAATTAGAAGACACTTGCTCCTTGGAAGAAAAGCTATGATCAACCCAGACAGCATATTAAAAAACAGAGACGTGACTTTACCAACAAAGGTCCATCTAGTCAAGGCTATGGTTTTTCCAATAGTCACGTATGGATGTCAGAGTTGGATTATAAACAAAGCTGAGCACCGAAGAATCAATGCTTTTGAACTGAGGTGTTGGAGAAGACTTTTGAAAGTCCCTTGGACTGCAAGGAGATCCAACCTGTCAATCCTAGAGGAAATCAGTCCTAAATATTCATTGGAAAGACTGATGCTGAAGCTGAAACTCCAATACTTTGGCCGCCTGATGCGAAGAACCGACTCACTGGAAAAGACCCTGATGCTGGGAAAGATTGAAGGCAGGAGAAGGGGACGACAGAGGATGAGATGGTTGAATGGCATCATGACGCGATGGACATGAGTTTGAGTAGGCTCCAGGAGTTTTTGATGGACAGGGAAGCCTGGCATGCTGCAGTCCATGGGGTCACAAAGAGTCGGACGTGACTGAGCGACTGAACTGAACTGAACCTATGGGCAAGAAGTGCACAGATATAATTTAGCTCACTTTGCAAAATGAACACATCCGTTCTATCTAGCACCCAGATCAAAAAACAAAACAATGTTCACCTCCCAGGAATTCTTTATGCATTGTTGTCTAAAATTTCCCATTTTTAACCAGCAGTTTTAGATGGACAGAGCAGTCCCGGTTTCCATAGTGTGAGAACAAGCTTCCAGGGGAAAGGAAGCTTCCAGACAAGGGGGCGTGTCTTGCTGTCCACTGATGGGAGGATGCTGCCGCCTAGAGGAGACAGGAGGAAATGGACTCTCCCCTCCAGGTCTTCACTCCTGTGGGAGGAGCTGTGGCCAGACAGTCCTCTGAGGTGGCCTGGACCAGTGGTCAGGCGGGAAGGCAGTACTGCACAGTGGTCAAGTCAGAGGGTGGCAGCAGCTACCCCAGAGTGATTCTGGGTCCCACCAGGGAACCAGCTGAGTGGGCAGTGGCAAAGCACTTTATCCTGTGTGTGCTAAGTCGCTTCAGTCCTGTCCGACTCTTTGCGACCCTGTCACCAGGCTCCTCCGTCCATGGGATTCTCCAGGCAAGAATACTGGAGAAGATTTGAAATAGCTCAACTGGAATTCCATCACCTCCACTAGCTTTGTTAGTAGTGATCAAATCACTACAGATCCAAAATTACCGCAGATGGTCACTACAGCCATGAAATTAGAAGACACTTGCTCCTTGGAAGAAAAGCTATGATCAACCCAGACAGCATATTAAAAAACAGAGACGTGACTTTACCAACAAAGGTCCATCTAGTCAAGGCTATGGTTTTTCCAATAGTCACGTATGGATGTGAGAGTTGGATTATAAACAAAGCTGAGCACCGAAGAATCGAGAGTGTGTGCAAAATGAACACATCCGTTCACTCCACATGGAGTGGGTTACCATTTCCTCTTCCAGGGAGACCTGCCCGAACCAGGGATCGAACTTGTGTCTCTTGTGTCTCCTGCATTGGTAAGAGAGCGGGTTCTTTACCCCTAGAGCCATATCTTGGTGAGTCACCGTTTTTGACATCTATACATGGAGAGAATTAAGTAATATAATGGGTAGGAAGTGCTTGGCCCCAAGCCTGGTTCATAGCATAAGACTGTTGGAAATTATGACTCTCATGCTGAGAGGCTAGGGCCGAAAGGAAAACTAGAGGTCACATGGTGGAGGAGAAGCCCTGCTTATTATTGTTACTGAAAAACATTTCTTGGATTTACCCAGTGGTTAAAAATCTACCTGCCAGTGCAGGGGACATGGGTTCGATCCCTACTCCAGGAAGATTCCACATGCCTCAGGGCAACTGAGGCCCGCGCCACAGCCACTCAGCCTGCACTCCAGAGCCCGTGTTCCTCAACAGGAGAAGCCGCCGCAGTGGGAAGCCTGCATCCCACAGCTAGGGAGCAGCCCTTGCTTCCTGCTGCCAGAGAAAGCCCGCCTGCAGCCACAGAGCCCCGGCACAGCCCCAAAGGAGTGCGTTCTAAAAAGAGAGAAAACTATTTCCTCGCATGAAGAAATTGATTTATGTAGAAATTGAACTTGCAAACAAAACACAAGATGCTCTGGATGACCAAGGAGCAGAGCGAAGAATCGTGTGGGTCCCCCATCCCCACAGCACACATCAGCACCTCTGAGGAGCTTCCAAGTGGCTCAAAGGCGCCCATGAAGCCCTGAGGTTGGTTGACACCCTTATTTCACAGGTGGGGACACCAAGGGCCAGAGAAGAGAAGGGACTCATTCGAGTCAGCAGAGTTTGTAACTGAGGTGGGCTGAGCCTCCAGACCTTGTGACTCCACATCCCGTGTTCCCCTCAGGCTCTCTGCTGACCCCACAAACCATTCACAGATTTGTTTCTTGGCTGATGGGTGAAGGGCCTATGGGGCCCTCTCAAAGAATGCTCTCCTTTCCCCTCATTCAAATCATGGTGGACTTCCAGGTGGAGGTGGAGTAGGAGGACGTGGGGAGGTGTTTTGAAGAAGACTTCATGCTGTACTGGAGAAGAAATCTCAGAGGCAAAGTCAAGTTGGTGAATTTGCGGAGCTCTGTAGGCAAAGTCAGGTGTCAAAGAGGTAAAACCCCAGAGGGGGTTTGTGAAACAAAATTGCTTCATCAGTGAAAAGTGCTTTGAAGGTGACTACGTGCTAAAGAAACAAGATGTTTATTATCATCAATGTTACCGTGACACTTCATATTAATCAATAGGCCTGGAAGGGATCCTAATTAGGTGAGGAATTGATGCTGTGAGTAAAGCAACACAAATGAAAATAACAAAATGCGAATTTCTGGGCCCCATTTCTACCAGGGAGGCTGATCCAGGGTCACTGGTGTCTCCCTGTGTTAACGGTGAATGAGATCTCTACCTTCCGTCACTGCTCATAAAGAAAATCCATCATCCTCTTCTGCTCACAGAACTGAGAGTTATTTATTGACTGCTTATAACACTAATTACATTCGATGCCTTACCTTCAAAATTTGAAGTGTTCATAATTAGCAAATATATCTCAGGAATGAATGAAGGTGACATTCACTCTTTTCTGTAAGTACAGTGAGAATGGCATCTCTTTCTTTTGTAAATAATCTCACTTGATGCAGTGTAAAATTAGGATCAGTCTTGCAAATATCAATCTTGGTTTCTGTGTACTAAGGCAACTGGTGGATATGACTGATGATTTCCAAAGATGACCATCAATTTCTTCCCTCTCTGTAACTCTTTGCTTCCTCTCATGGAGACGAAGAAGCTGCTTCCCTCACCTTTGATGTGAGCCGACCTTGGTGATTTTCTGGGCAACAGAATCCACAGAAGTGATACTCTGAGCCTTCCAAGACTAAGTTATAAGAAACCTCCCAGCTTCTGCCTGGGCCTCTTGGAATGCTCACTGGAGATGCTCCCTCTACGAGCCCAGCTTCCAAATTCTGGGAAGGCCAAGTACATGGAAAAGCCTTGAATAGAAGCTCCAGTCAACAGCCTAGCTGAGCTCCCAGCCCACAGCCCACACAGGCTGTGATGAGTGAGCCAAGTGGGATGTCCAGCTCAGTTGAGCCTTCGGATGACAGCAGCCCCAGCCACGATCTGAATAAAGGCAACTGTCTGAAAGACCCTAAGTGAGATCTGCTCATCTGAGTCCAATCAACAGCTGAGACACGAGAGATAATTACAAAGTACCGTTTCAGGCCACTGAGATCTGGGACTCTTTATCACATCACAATAGATAATCTGAACGTGTCAATATCTGTGAACCTAATGCCAGGGTATTCTGTCTCCTGTTGACATAAATCTTTCTGCGGAAGTATAATTCAAACAGAAGGTTAAAAAAAAAAAAAAAACAAACTCCTGAGACATCAGAGCTTTTTTCCCATGTCCTGTGAAAATAATCTTCAAAGAGAAGCCTGTAAGTTGGTTCTATCATTCTCCTGATGATAATGCTGCAGTGGACGTCTCTGTATTCATAAAGAGCATAAATGCTTGGAAGATGCTCTGTCAAATCAGGACAGGACTGTTGGACTTTCTTCTCCCACTTATATAATGGGGCGGAAATATAAGCCCGTGACTCTGCTAGATTTCTTATTTTAACAAATAGTCTGTCATTTAAATGAACATGGGAAATGCATGTTTTCCAGTGAACTCCCCAGGGGGCACTGGCGTGGGTGGTCCACGGACCGTAGTTTGAGGAACATCAGAGTGCTGGCTGTGCCTGGGGAGGGGAGCAGAGCAGGGCCCTGGTTTCTCCTTTGTTTTCCTGCATTCGCTCCACCAGCTTTCTAGCTCCATCAGTGCGCACCGCCTCTATCCCTGCCTGCATCTGTCTCCCACCTGTTTTCTACCTGCCCTGAAGGAAAGTCACTGGTTTTCAGGAATCAAGGACCAGATTCTCTCTGCTCTCCTGGGGGTCCACCTCACACATTCTGGCCAGAAAGCTTCCCCTTTGCCCACTCCCCTGCCTGCTGCTGCTTCTGCCCTTGGTTCTGCTCTGGGCATCTCTCTGTGCCCTCCATCCACAGCCACCTGCCCCTCAGGAGCTCTATCCGCTGACCTCACAGGCCAAGAGGTACCCAGCGTGGGCAAGCTGGCACCCTCTCTGTCGGTATCACAGCAGGAAATGGCAGCAAAGTCACTTCCCTCGCTCAGCCCTTAAGTGCCTTAATCAAACCCACAGGGCTTTATTTTTAAAAAAGAAAAGTGATATTTAGAGTTAAATAAACAGGATTCCTCAGTAATGACCAGTGTGTGTCTGTTCACAGTGCCCTCATTTTCTTTCTTTTTTAAAATTGTTTTTTAGGATATAATTGATGTTTAAAAACCGCTCTTATTTAATGGGCCTTTGTAAAGTTAAATGAATTAACGCAAGCAAAGGGCTTAGAACAGCAGTCATTGCATTTGAAGCATCTGGGGAATACTGGCTGCTATTTGTGTTGTTGTTGTCATTGTTATTAATCAGAGCTTCTCTAAAGACAGCGGTAACTGTGGCCTTCCTTGGAAGTCTCTGTGCTTTTACCCTAAGAAAGCATGTGATTTTGCATTCTCATCCACCATGGATTTTTTATTGGCCTTGAAATAATGTCTTTTAAATGAGCCCAGGAGGTGAGACAAAAATTAGTCCCAGATTTCCTCTATGGCTTCTGTCACTGCTGGCCCAGCACAGGAGTGGGAGACACTGACCTTTAAGTCGCTCATCTCTCCCTCTAGTCTGCCCTGTGCTTCCCTGTTGTGATCTGGTCACAGCTCCTTGACAACCTGAGGGTGCAGGCTGGGCCAACGCACTGCTCTTTACAGAGTGTGTACGGTTAACAGGGCCACGTCCGGAGTCAGACGGCTTGGGTTCACATCTCAGCTACTCTACTAATAGCTGTGGCGAGTTGCTCCACTTCTTTTAAGCTTCAGTTTTCTCATCTGTAATATGGGGTGAGGATGGTTAATGTAAGGAATGAGTCAGGTAACTCTGCACCACAGTGCCCGGCAACAAAACAGTGTTAGCTCTGCTTAGGTGGTGTCCTGATGGCAAATCCTGGGATTTAGAAGCTGTTTAAGATCCTCCCTGTGGTGAACCTTGTGTTAGATGTATTGTTAGGGGTGCGTGTTTGCATGTGTGCATGTGGGTGTGTTATGTGTATGCCTCTCCAATTCAGTGGTTCCCACCTGGGAGCATTTGCCTTCGGGGAGACACTTGGCAACGTCTGGAGATGTTTTTGGTGGTCACTGTTGGGAGAAGGGGAGTGGCTTCTGTGTAAAGAATAAGAATGCTGCTAAATAGCTGTGAAAAGAAGAGAGGCGAAAAGCCAAGGAGAAAAGGAAAGATATAAGCACCTGAATGCAGAGTTCCAAAGAATAGCAAGAAGAGATAAGAAAGCCTTCTTCAGCGATCAATGCAAAGAAATAGAGGAAAACAACAGAATGGGAAAGACTAGAGATCTCTTCAAGAAAATTAGAGATACCAAGGGAACATTTCATGCAAGGATGGGCTCGATAAAGGACAGAAATGGTATGGACCTAACAGAAGCAGAAGATATTAAGAAGAGGTGGCAAGAATACACGGAAGAACTGTACAAAAAAGATCTTCACGACCCAGATAATCATGATGATGTGATCACT
>SJYT01000884.1:649602-739031 GCA_006410635.1 Cephalophus harveyi | reverse complement strand
CGAAGAATTGATGCTTTTGAACTGTGGTGTTGGAGAAGACTCTTGAGAGTCCCTTGGACTGCAAGGAGATCCAACCAGTCCATTCTGAAGGAGATCAACCCTGGGATTTCTTTGGAAGGAATGATGCTAAAGCTGAAATGCCAGTACTTTGGCCACCTCATGCAAAGAGTTGACTCATTGGAAAAGACTCTGATGCTGGGAGGGATTGGGGGCAGGAGGAGAAGGGGACGACTGAGGATGAGATGGCTGGATGGCATCACGGACTCGATGGACGTGAGTCTGAGTGAACTCCGGGAGAAGGTGATGAACAGGGAGGCCTGGCGTGCTGTGATTCATGGGGTCACAAAGAGTTGGACACGACTGAGCGACTGAACTGAAACATCTCACAAGGCACAGGACTGTCCCCATTCCCCGACAAAAATTCATCTGATAAAATGTCAATTCTCATACGTCCTGGTGCGGTCGGTAAAGAATCTACCTGCAATGCGGGAGACCCGGATTTGACCCTGGGTCAGGAAGATTCCCTGGAGATGGGCATGGCAACCCACTCCAGTATTCTTGCCTGGAGAATTCCATCGATAGAGGAGCCTGGTGGGCTACAGTCCTTGGGGTTACAAAGAGTCGGACACGACTGAGCGAGTCGGACACGACTGAGTGACTAACACCTTCAAATGTCATTGGTGCTGAGGTTAGAAATCCCTGTTCTGGTTAAAATATAAGCTTCGTAAGGACAGGGACTGCCTCTCTGCCCACTGATGTATCCCCAGACTGCAGCAAAGCACTTGGTCCTCAATACATCTCTGCTTAGTGGATGGTCGGCACGAGCGAATGATGATCAAGGCTCTCAGTGCGTAGAGGTGTCTGTGGAGCTGGTGAGCACATGGTTTGGCTGCAGCCTGTTCCCCTGACTGAGGAGTCATCAAACCCGGCAGAAAGGGCCCCAAGCCCAGAGGGTAATAGGAGGGCGGGTTAGGGTGAGCCCTGGGATGCAGGTCTCTCTGGGAGCTGGCTGGGGGATCGTGGGTTCATGCAGTCTACACCAAGCGTAGCATTCAGGAAAGTCATCAGAAAACTCACACAGCAGCCATCAGAGCCGAGAGTCACCTCGGAGCCTCCTGGAGGCAGGGGCCATGGTTGGCAGGCCCCGGGACCCCTCCGTCGGCGTATTTTGCCATCAGCAGTGTTGAGTGGTCCTGATGGGGGCTGGAGGTGGCGCTAGTGTTGCCTGCGAAGCGCTTAGGACAGATCCTCTAGGGTCTGCTGATTCCAGCAATCTCCCTGTTTCTTTTTTTTCTTTAGTGATCACTTCCTGCCCTGGAAAGTGCTACCTCCCAGCATTTCTGCAAGTTTGAGAAGGGAATCCACATCAGCGAATTCCGGCAACCCTCTAGCTCTAGGCCAAGCATCCCTTGTGCAGAAATAAGCAGGCAGAGGCCCCAACCTGTCCTGTTCACATCCCACGCTCCTCCCCGCAGAGCAGTGAGCCCTGTGCATGGCGAGGGCGCAAGACAGAGACTGGGGGTGCCGTCCTTCGAAACGGTATCTTCTTGAGCTTCCTTTCAAGTCCACGTGACAGTGGCTGACAGAGAGCCCTTGGAAGTGAGTCCAGAGCATTGTCCAGCCAAGCAGTGACCGAAGGCTTTTCATGCCGGTAACAGGATCTCGCTTGAACTTTTCCAGGAGTGCAGCTCTGAGCTGGTAAATACTTCCAGGCTTCGGGAATTGCAAAGTAAGCTTTGCGATCAAGATGTGCATGTATTTAAAAAAAATGTAGGTACTAAATTTGATTTTACTTAAATTTAACAGAAGAAACTGAGGTTATGTGAAATGAGCTTCTGATCAGATAACTGCTCTTCTCTACAAGGTATTAATTTAAGAGATTCTTTTAAGGTGAAAAAGCAGAGCGTGGAAAAATTAGGAGATTAGAGCTATTATAGTGTTTTTTTAAGCTCCATGTTTTAGTTTGAAGCAGAAGAGGTTGATACCCACAAGGCTCTGTGACAGTGTTGTTCAGCAAGTCCTTCATTCTTGCTCTCCTCACAGCTGGACGACACTCCCCAGCGTCCTTTGTGATCAAGTTGCACCTGCACATTAGATGGCCTGCGGGCAGGAGTGCCGTGGGTCAGCTTCAGGGCCCATGAAAACTGCAGGGGGCGGTCCTCCATGCTCCTCCCCATCCCGCTGACTGGATGCATGGAAACCCACGCCACCTCGAGGCCCATGCTGACTGCTGGGGGCAGACCCCTGGAGGCCTGAATCCCCAATTAAGGCAGAGCTGCTGCCAGTCAGGAAACAACTATGTGAAACTCCTATCATGTTTGAGCCTCTATATATTTTGGATGTGTTTGTTAAGGTAGTTAACATGACCTTAACCAGTTCTCTTGTTCTATAATTAAATTGGCACAACCAATATGTGGGTTTTTTTTTTTTTTTTATATTGACTGTTGGTTTTATTCACAAATTGGAGAAGGAAATGGCAACCCACTCCAGTGTTCTTGCTTGGAGAGCCTCATGAACAGAGGAGCCTGGCAGGCTGCAGGCCATGGGGTCTCAAAGAGTCAGACACGACTGAGCGACAAACATTTTATTCACAAATAAGTCCTTTCAGGAAAACCCCTAATAATAATGGCTAAAATTTACTGGGCTCTTACTACGTGACAGACACTGTGCTAATTACTCACACGTACTAATCCATGTAATTTTTGCAACAGTCGTATTATGTATGAATGCCATCCCCATTATATAGATGAATAAACTGAGGCACAGCAAGGTTATGTAAAACAATACAGCTGAAATTTCCAGAGCTGGATTTCACCAGTTTAGCCAGTTTGGCTCTGAGTTCATTCTTTTCCCCTCAGTATCAAACATTTTAGGGAGTTAGATTCCTTAAGTTCTTGTGCGGTTCATTGCCTTATTTATTTATTTACCAAACTGCTTGTAATACCCTTTTATGTGGTACCAAATTCCATGAATATATAAAGTCTCAGCTCTGTGCTTTTCTTTCTAAGAGGAAGAGGTGTCTTCCTCTTGGAATCATCCATCTCTTTTTCTAACGAGGTTAATTGCTCTCTGGGCCTGCTCTGTTAGCTGGAATTCTGCAACTTCTACCACACTCCTAGATTGTATGCCACATTCCTCTCTCTCTTTGGTGCAAGAGAGAGGACTGCATTTGCTGGAGCATATCCTGAAGAACTTCCTCAGAAAGTGACTATGAGAGACGGATGTTCTCAGTATTGGTAAACCCAACGATGTCCCGGTGAACCAGCGCTGCTGGCCGCTTGGGCATAGAGCTCTGGGCTGGGCGCTGTCTCGCCTCATGCCTTCCTGCTGCCCAGTTCCCGGGCCAGTCTGAGTCTCACTCCTCTCACAGCGATCTTCGTTCTTGTTGTTTCTCTTTAAAAAGTTCTACCGTTTAGAGGATCCGCTCCTTATGCTTGGGGTTTGTTTCACCACAGTGGATGTGGGCACCGTTCTCTTCATTGTTTGGGGCATTCTGTGGGCCCTTCCGTCTAAATATCCAGTCCCGAGTGCTTAGTCATGTCTGAGTCTTTGCCACCCCGTGGACTACAGCCCACCAGGCTCCTCTGTCCCTGGGATTCTTCAGGCAAGAACTGGAGTGGGTTGCCATTTCCTTCTCCAGGAGATCTTCCCTACCTCGGAATTGAACCAGGGTCTCACGCATTGCAGGCAGATTCTTTACCATCTGAGCCATCTGGGAAGCCCACATGGTCCTTGGCCCTGAGGAATACTTTTACTCTTTTCACTTTCCCAGTTCTTTTTCTGCAATTCCAATTAGTCAGATGTGACACTCTCTAGATCAATCTTTCATGTTTCGTATTTTTCTCATATTTTCTATCCTTTTCTCTTTTTCTTCTATCATCTGGAGATTCCCTTGACTTTATAAATCAAACTTTTAATTCACTTTTAATTTTGGCAGTGGGCTTTTCACTTTTTAAGAACTCTTTTATCTTTATCGCAACTCTTGCTTTTCTTGGTTGCGACATCTTCACAAACTTTTCTGCAGAAATTCTGAAAACTACTGTCTATTACCTGTACTAGCTCTATTCCCTTTAGATTCAACTTTGCCATTTATTTATCTTATGCTTTCGGTATGGCTGTTAACATAACTGATGCCACCTCGGGCCCTTACCAGTTTCTCCTGGCCTTTCACTGACTCTACCCATCACTTCTGTCATTCAGAGCTTTGGTTAATAATCATTAAGACCAGGTGGCCTCTATGCTCTGTTAGACCCCAGACGATGATGGAAACCTTTCCTGATGTATTATTCCCAGCACCCAGGAGATTAGTTACCCATTTGTAAATCTTGGCTTAGGAATGCATGTCCTGTTCCCAAGCATCTACCCTCATACCCTAGGTTAACTATGAAGTTGTCCCAGGGGCCGATGGCAGTGTGGGGTGAGGCTGGAAGCACGTCTGGGTGACTGGCTGCCCAATCCAGAGTCCACCCTGTGAGCAGGTCACCCTACAGTCAATCGATTCATTGACTCTGCGGAGCTGCCTGACTCAGTTTTTCACCTTCTCGGTTTGATGAACACTGAGACCAAAAGAGAAAAGCAGCTTTCTGCTGGAATCTGTGGCTGTAACAATAATGGAAATCAGTCCTTGCCAGGTGCCACCTTTTAGAGGTTTGAGACACAAGTCCACAAGGGAAAGTAGAATCCAGAGATGATGGGAAATACCAATTCCTGGATTTAGCTGTGCCTGAAGTTAGCCTAACCTTTGGTTTAATGAGTCACTGATTTCTTTTTTCCTTTGTCTTATCCAGTTTGAAAAAAATTCTATTACTTGCAACCGACATAGCTCCAAATAACATAACTAACTGGTTACCTACTGACCTTTGGCAAGTCCTTTCAACTTTTAAAACTCAGTGTCCTCGTCTGTAAGATGAGGGTTGGGATCCTGGCCTCCCTTGAGGGTTGTGATGAGGACCGAGGGAGAGGCTTGAGTTTGATCACCCTTTAAAAACTGTAGAACGCTATGTGCGCTCAGTTGCTCCGGCTGTGTCCGACTCTTTGCGTTCCCATGGGTCATAGCCCCTCTGTCCATGGGAATTTCCTGGTAAGAATACTGAAGTGGGTTGCCATGCCCTCCTTCAGGGGATCTTCCCAATCCAGGGATCGAACCCGAGTCTCTTGCATTGCAGGCAGATTCTTTACCTGCTGAGCTATCGGGGCTCCACTGGGGAAACCCCATAAAACGGTATAAATGCACACAATTATTATTGTGGAAATTCTGGCATTTGAGATATTCCCGTTTCTGTCACTTGCGAACCACATAAATGACCAAGAACTGTCCCCGACCAAGCAGAGGCCTGGAGATGAGTGATTCTGTGCCACAGAGTGAGCTCTGGATGGGACACACAGACTGTGGCCCCTGGCCTGGTGTGGGCATTATCCCGAGACTGTGATCTAGTCTGCTAGGGACTGGTAGCTCAGCTGGTAAAGAATCCACCCACAATGTAAGAGACCCCGGTTCGATTCCTGGGTCAGGAAGATCCCCTGGAGAAGGGATAGGCTACCCACTCCAGTATTCTTGGGCTTCCCTGGTGGCTCAGATGATAAAGAATCTGCCTGCAATGCGGGAGCCCTGGGTTCGATCCTTGGGTTGGGAAGATCCCCTGGAGGAGGGCATGGCGACCCACTCCAGTATTCTTGCCTGGAGAATCCCATGGACAGAGAAGCCTGGCAGGCTGCAGTTCATGGGATCACAAAGAGTCAGACACACTGAGTGACTAAGTCATTACAATATCCTTACAATTGATATTGTGATGATTCAAGCTTTTATTTAATCCCTTTGTTGGGGTCGGTTTTTTCCTTTTTTTTTTCCTCCAGCCAAGAGAATCACTAAATCTTTATTTCTTTGGAAAACTAAAACCAAACCAAACTAAGCGGACTTGGTCTTCTGGCTGGTCCCCACTGTAAGGGAGGAGCCTTGGGCTGGCGTGTTTGGCAGGGGCACTTCTCCAGGACAGAGCTGGAACGGATGGGTTTCTTACTTAATGTTTGTTTAGTGCTCTGGGCCTGTGAAGGGCCATGGGGTCTCTTACTGGGTTTGTTATTGATGTTTAGTGAGCCGTAAAACCCCGATTTCCTGCCTGCGCTCCCAGCCATAAAATAACTGCTTGCGGCAGCCTATGAACACCCCTTGGCCAGCAGGCCCTGCTCCCAGCGTCTGAGGAGCTGGTTCACCCGCATCCTGCACGGCCTGCTGGCAGCACTTCCCACCCTTCTGCCCCGCCCTGCTGGCTCCTCGGACTTGCTGCCCAGATGCGGACTCGACAGTCCCGGTTTTGCCAGCCTTGCCCTTCAGGACAGGCGGGGCCTGTGCTGGGGGCAGAGGTCTCAAGGGACTGCTGTGTCTGACCCTGAACGTGTCGCCTCCGCCCTCTCTGCTCACCACACAGAGCTCAGGTGGGCTCGTCTCAGGGCCAGGGGCCAGCTGAAGCCCCCGCCCCCGGTGAAGCCTCAGCCTCCGTGAGGCCCGCTCAGACTGCACTGCGGGCTTCACGTTAGGAAGGTCTACTGGCCTGAAAGGTCTCAGAAGCCTGGCTCACACCTTCACCTTCTGTCTCGGGGCCCCTGCCTCCAGCTGCAGGACCGGACCAGGGGTTGTATCCCCACCGTACACACACCTCGACTCTGCAGCAGCGATAGCCGCCGTTGGCAGACTCCTGAGAGTGAGCGCATTTGGTCCAATTCCCTCCAGAGACTGGGAGAAGGGATGGGGGAGGCTGGGTCTGGCTCCTTCCAGCCGGCGGAGAAATTCCCACATCTGAGCACCGTCCAAGAGGAGAGTCGACCTTGCGGGCAGTGAGACCCCTGTCATTTTGAGAGACAAGGGACACAACTCTCATCTTACTCTAGCTGAAGCCAAACAGGAAGACCATTAACTCAGCCACCCAACTCCGGGAACGGCAGAGGCTGGGTTATCCTGTCTGCAGATCCAGGGTCTCCACATTCTGTCCTGACCTCCCATTCCTTCAAAACCCTCCGACAGGTCTGGAGGCCAATCCCGAAGCTGTGATTTAACAGGAAAGAACGGTCTTCTCTTTTCAACAGCCACGCGTAAAACCCTAGAGACAGTGCCTGGCTGGCCTAGGTTGGGTGGTGCGCCCACCCCTTGGGCCAGTCATAGAGTCTGAGGGAGGGAACGGATGAGGGTCCCTCTCTTCAGGAGAAACACGCCGAGTGGCGCCAATCTGAGCTCAGAGGAAAGTTTGCATGCCTGTACCAGACAAGAGGGGAACTCAAGCACTAGGCAAGGGCTCTAGGTGCCTCTGGAAGGAGCTATGAGGGGAATTTCTTCTGGGGGAAGAGTTGGCCTAGACATGCGGCAAGCCCCTCTCAGCTGCTCTCTGGACATCACGCCTCACGCTCTGTGGGAGGGTCGTCCTCCCTGTCACTCCAGAGACTGCCAAGGCAGACGGGGCACGGGGAGGGGGCCTGGGCGTAAATGACTGGAGCGCTCTCCACCGTGTAAAGCCTGCAAGCTCACAGCTGTGAGTCCGGAGACGTCCTCAGAGGTTAGTCTGTCTCTGCTGCGGGCATACACCGGTCCCAAGGAGCCGTGAGCTTGGACCGGGTCTCCCGCTCTGCAGAAGCAGATCTGCCTGTGGATACAGGCCCGCCTCCCCGCACAGCTCTGGGCCTCCACCCCCACGCGGAGCAAAGGTGTGAGCTTGCCCTGAGGCTGTGGCTCGGCCACAGAGCTCCTGCCACTCTGCCGGGACCCTGCTCAGGAAAGCCCCAGCCTTCCAGTCTCATTCCCACGGCCGCTCAAGGTGATGCCTGTGGGGTCCTGCAGAGCCTCCTTATGCTCTGAAGCTAATGCGACAGAGCGAACTCTCTGGCTCGCCACCCCTTGTGCTGGCCAGTGGGTGAGCTTTTCATGAGGCCGAGGCGGGCAGACGGGTAATGAAACAGACACAGACAGGGGCAGTGGTCGTCTCAGGGCACATCCCCCTCTCCTCGTGGAAGAGGCATGTCACACGCACACACCTTTAAGCTGCATTTGTGAATCCTGGAAATGGATCCACGACTGTCTGCTAGCTGGACGCGATGCCCGTGGAGGGAACCTCGTACCATCTCATCAAGGAGTTGGTATGGCTTTCTCCCAACAGGATAGCGAGCTGCTTGGGCAGGCTTTCTTCACATACACACTCCTTCCCCAAGCACAGGTGCCAGGGTGCTAGGACCGTTCTAAATCTCTGCCTCTCCAGTGGCCTTAAGCAGCACCAAGAGCTCCCACAGGACCAGGAGCAGGCCGTGAGAAGGGCTGGGTGGCCGCAGGTCTCCTAGGGGACCCTGCCCTCAGCCCCGGCTGCCCGTCCAGGCTTCTGGAGCCTCCTTGGACTCTGACACCTGGCACTTTTTCCTCTTTCGCTCTCAAGCTCAGCTCTGCCTCCCGCGCAAGTGGGCATCCAGCATTCTGTGTGTTGGGGGGTGGGGGAGCACAGTCTCTCTAATCACTCCCCGTGGGCAGGTGAGTGGGTTTTCCCCTCCTTTCCTTCCTTCCCTCCCTCCTTCTTTTCTTCTTATGGAAACATAATTTACATGCAGTAAAATCCCCATTTTTGGTGTGTAGCTCTACACGTCTTAAGGCACACAATTGTATGGACCTTCTCACAATCAAGACAGAGAACATCTCCATCACTCCAAACTGTTCCTGGCCCTGAGCCCCTTTGTAATCAACAAACTCACCTCCCTCAACCCCAATATGTGGCAACCACTGGTCTATTTCCCGTCCTTTCATAGTTCTGCCTTTCCCAGGATGTCATATGAATGGAATCATACAGAATGGAGCCCTCTGTGTCTGGCTTCTTTCTCTTCGCAAAATGTATTTGAGATGTACCCATGTTGTCGCATACAGCAGCAGTTTGCTCCTTTGATTTTATTTATTGGACATGTGTACCACAGATTGTGTGATTGTTCATCCGCCCCCCTGTTAAAGAAAATCTGGGTTGTTTCCAGCACTAAGATATGATGTCTAAAACATTCCTGCACAGGTTTTTGTGTGAACATAAGCTTTCATTTCTCTTGGGTCATACAGCAAGTGCATGTTGAACTGTATAAGAAACTGCCAAACTGTTTTCCAGAGTGGCTGCACCATTTTACATTCCCACCATCAGTGGAGCTAGGTTCTGGATGCTCAGCATTCTGGCTGGCACTTGGTATTGTCAACAGAATGAACTTCTCAAGATGCAGATCTGATTATGTGAGAATGATTTGGTGTCTTTTCATTGCTTTTAGGCTTAAGATCTTTACATGTCCCGGGAGACCTTGCCTGGCCTTGCTGTCTCCTCTCCGGCTTCCTCTGGCTCCATACCCTGCATTCTGGGCCCCCTTCTCTTCCCCGAGCATCTGTCTCCAGGTGCCTCCTCCTGCCTGGAGCCCTCTGCCTTGAATCCTTTACCCTGATCTTTGTTGGGTGAATGCCTTCTCAACCTTCACATCTCAGCTCCAATGCCCCTCCTCAGCTAAATTTCCTGACCCCCAACCTATATGTGGGCCACCTGGTGGGCTTTCTCATAACACACTGCGATTTTTCCATCATAGCACTTATCACAATCTGGAAACACAGATTTATTTCTGTGACCATTAGATTAAGGCCCATCTCAGCCTCTAGCCTGTCATCTCGTCGGCAGGAACTGTGTCCATTTCACTTTCTATTGTTTCTCCACTTTCTTGGTCACATAGTGAGTAGTCAATAAATACGCGTCATAATTCAAATAGTGACTGGTGAGATTCCCTATAGCTGGGATGGGCGTGGAAAGGACTTCAAACAATCCATGACTTCCGGCAGGTGTCTGAGCTTTGTGATGTGACACAAGTCTCTCCCACCGTCCCAGGGCTCATACCGGCCACCGTCCTATGTATCAAACACCAAAGCCGGATGAAGAGAGTGCGCTTCATTCTCCTTGCTGGATCCTCTATCCTGCCCGAGGTGGAACCAGCCATCCAGCATCCTTCATGGTGGGCCCAATCTCTGGCATTTACAAGTTGCTTTGCTTGTTTTTTAAATCAGATTTTGTGTTTTATGTTCTTCATTTTTTTTATTATGAAATATTTTGACATAGCAAAAAATAGTACAGAGGAGCATATAACGTACATCTATGTTCCCACCCCCTGGATAAAAGAGAAACCATTTCTGATACAAATAAAGCCCTCTGCTCTCTCCAATCCTTATTTCCTCACTAAAGGAAATCTGGAAAGTCTGGAATTCGGTGGTTATTATTTTCATGTGTGTTGTTGTATTTTCCCTACATATGTGAGTATCGATAAACCATTTATAGTGTTTTTCAAATTTTAAGACTCTATATAAATATTATTGCATTATATGTATTTTTACGAGCTCTGGCTTCTTCCCAATTTTGTGTTTGTGAGATTGATCCATGCTGTATTTATAGCCTTGGCTCGTTTATTTTTATTGCTGTGAAATATGTTATTTTTTCCAATGTACCATAGTTCTTTCTTCTCTCACTGACAAGGAGTGAAGTTGTTTCCAGTTTTTGCTCTAACAAATAATGCTGACTTGAGCATTCTTGTCTGTCTTCTTTCTGCACAAGAGTTTCTCTAGAATGTACTTGGGTGGACAGTAATGTCGTAAGATTTGCACTCCTTGTTATTGCGAAACCCTGTCTGATAGGTTGTACCCATGGCCACAAATGGGATTTTCCATGATTCTTCACCTTTGCCATCACAGAGTGTTATCTGACTCTTCACTTTTATTAATAATGGAAGGAAAATGGAAACCCATAATGCGATTTAATTTGTATTTCCCAGTGATGGCAGCCACGAAATTAAAAGACGTTTACTCTTTGGAAGGAAAGTTATGACCAACCTAGATAGCATTTTCAAAAGCAGAGACATTACTTTGCCAACAAAGGTCCATCTAGTCAAGGCTATGGTTTTTCCAGTGGTCATGTATGGATGTGAGAGTTGGACTGTGAAGAAAGCTGAGCACCGAAGAATTGATGCTTTTGAACTGTGGTGTTGGAGAAGACTCTTGAGAGTCCCACGGACTGCAAGGAGATCCAACCAGCCCATCCTAAAGGAGATCAGCCCTGGGATTTCTTTGGAAGGAATGATGCTAAAGCTGAAACTCCAACACTTTGGCCACCTGATGCGAAGAATTGACCCATTGGAAAAGACTCTGATGCTGGGAAGGATTGGGGGCAGGAGGAGAAGGGGACGACCGAGGATGAGATGGCTGGATGGCATCACGGACTCGATGGACATGAGTTTGAGTGAACTCTGAGAGTTGGTGATGGACAGGGAGGCCTGGCGTGCTGGGATTCATGGGGTCACAAAGAGTCGGACACGACTGAGCGACTGAACTGAACTGAACTGAATGACCAGTGAGATGATCATCTTTCTAGCAGGGCCTTTCATACTTTATCTGAGAAATGTCTTTTCACGGATTCAGCCCATCTGAGCGTTGCATTGTTTGTCTCTTTGTTATAGCTTCACAGAAGCTGCTCATGTGTCACTGACCCTCACTCTCTGTCAGT
The DNA here is from genome assembly GCA_006410635.1 of Cephalophus harveyi. Classification (NCBI taxonomy): domain Eukaryota; kingdom Metazoa; phylum Chordata; class Mammalia; order Artiodactyla; family Bovidae; genus Cephalophus; species Cephalophus harveyi. The sequence continues at coordinate 727,500 of SJYT01000884.1, read as the reverse complement.
CATCTGGGTGACACTATCTCTCTCCCAATGAATGACCACCTTTTTACTTTGTTGGTGGTGACTTCTGGTAGACAAACATTTTTAACGTTAAGAAGGTCCAATTTTTTCTTTCATGGCTTGTACTTTTTGTGAATTTTTTAAGAAGGGCTTCCCTATGAATACATTACTATATTTCTATGTATTTTAAAATATATGATCTATCAGTTCAGTTCAGTTCAGTCACTCAGTCATGTCTGACGCTTTGTGACCCCATGAATTGCAGCATGCCAGGCTTCCCTGTCCATTACCAACTCCTGGAGTTCACCCAAACTCATGTCCATCGAGTTGGTGATGCTATCCAACCATCTCATACTCTCTCATCCCCTTCTCCTCCTGCCCCCAATCCCTCCCAGCATCAGAGTCTTTTCCAATGAGTCAACTTTTTGTATCAGGTGGCCAAAGTATTGGAGTTTCAGCTTTAGCATCACTCCTTCCAATGAACACCCAGGACTGATTTCCTTTAGAATGGACTGATTGGATCTTCTTGCAGTCCAAGGGACTCTCAAGAGTCTTCTCCAACACCACAGTTCAAAAGCGTCAATTCTTCGGCGCCCAGCTTTTTCACAGTCCAACTCTCACATCCATACATGACCACAGAAAAACTACAGCCTTGACTAGATGGACCTTTGTTGGCAAAGTAATGTCTCTGCTTTTGAAAATGCTGTCTAGGTTGGTCATAACTTTCCTTCCAAGGAGTAAGCGTCTTTTAATTTCATGGCTGCAATCACCATCTGCAGTGATTTTGGAACCCCAAAAAATAAAGTCTGACATTGTTTCCACTGTTTCTCCATCTATTTCCCATGAAGTAATGGGAAGATGATGCCATGATCTTTGTTTTCTGAATGTTGAGCTTTCAGCCAACTTTTTCACTCTCCTCTTTCACTTTCATCAAGAGGCTTTTTAGTTCCTCTTCACTTTCTGCCATAAGGGTGGTGTCATCTGCATATCTGAGGTTATTGATATTTCTCCCAGCAATCTTGATTCCAGCTTGTGCTTCTTCCAGCCCAGAGTTTCTCATGATGTACTGTGCATAGAAGTTAAATAAGCAGAGTGACAATATATCCTTGATGTACTCCTTTTCCTATTTGGAAAACCCATCCTATTTGGAACTAGTCTGTTGTCCCATGTCCAGTTCAAACTATTGCTTCCTGACCTGCATATAGGTTTCTCAAGAAGCACGTCAGGTGGTCTGGTAGTCCCATCTCTTTCAGGATTTTTCACAGTTTATTGTGATCCACACAGTCAAAGTCTTTGGCATAGTCATAAAGCAGAAATAGATGTTTTTCTGGAACGCTCTTGCTTTTTCTACGATCCAGAGGATGTTGGCAATTTGATCTCTGGTTCCTCTGCCTTTTCTAAAACCAGCTTGAACATCTGGAAGTTCACAGTTCACGTATTGCTGAAGCCTGGCTTGGAGAATTCTGAGCATTACTTTACTAGTGTGTGAGATGAGTGCGATTGTGTGGTAGTAGGAGCCCTCTTTTGCATTGCCTTTCTTTGGAATTGGAATGAAAACTGACCTTTTCCAGTCCTGTGGCCACTGCTGAGTTTTCCAAATTTGCTGGCATATTGAGTGCAGCACTTTCACACCATCATCTTTCAGGATTTGAAATAGCTCCATTGGAATTCCATCACCTCCTCTAGCTTTGTTCATAGTGATGCTTTCTAAGGCCCACTTGACTTCACATTCCAGGATGTCTGGCTCTAGGTGAGTGATCACTCCATAGTGATTATCTTGGTCTTGAAGATCTTTTTTGTACAGTTCTGTGTATTCTTGCCACCTCTTCTTAATATCTTCTGCTTCTTTTATGTCCATACCATTTCTGTCCTTTATTGAGCCCATCTTTGCATGAAATGTTCCCTTGGAATCTCTAATTTTCTTGAAGAGATCTCTAGTCTTTCCCATTCTGTTCTTTTCCTCTATTTCTTTGCATTGATCGCTGAAGAAGGCTTTCTTATCTCTCCTTGCTATTCTTTGGAACTCTGCATTCAGATGGAATATCTTTCCTTTTCTCCTTTGCTTTTCGCCTCTCTTCTTTTCACAGCTATTTGTAAGGCCTCCCCAGACAGCCATTTTGCTTTTTTGCATTTCTTTTCCATGGGGATGGTCTTGATCCCTGTCTCCTGTACAATGGCACGAACCTCCATCCATAGTTCATCAGGCACTCTATCAGATCTAGGCCCTTAAATCTATTTCTCACTTCCACTGTACAATCATAAAGAATTTGATTTAGGTCATACCTGAATGGTCTAGTGGTTTTCCCTACTTTCTTCAATTTAAATCTGAATTTGGCAATAAGGAGTTCATGATCTGAGCCACAGTCAGCTCCCGGTCTTATTTTTGCTGACTGTATAGCTTCTCCATCTTTGCCTTCAAAGAATATAATCAATCTGATTTCAGTGTTGATCATCTGGTGATGTCCATGTGTAGAGTCTTCTCTTGTGTTGTTGGAAGAGGGTGTTTGCTATGACCAGTGCACTCTCTTCGCAAAACTCTATTAGCCTTTGCCCTGCTTCATTCCGCATCCCAAGGCCAAATTTGCCTGTTACCCCAGGTGTTTCTTGACTTCCTACTTTTGCATTCCAGTCCCCTATAATGAAAAGGACATCTTTTTTGGGTGTTAGATCTATATATACCTATAAATATTTTATTCTAGAAGTTTTTCCCCCATATTTAAGTCATTTGTTCACCAGGCTTTACTTGTGTGCTTGATTGGAAGTGGAATCAAATTTTATTTTTTCCATTAAAATAATATACTAATTGACTAGACCATCCTTTTCATATTGATTGACAATGCAACCTCTGCCAGGTATAAAGTTTCCCTGTTCATGTGCGAATATAAAGTGTCCATATTTGTTTCTGGGTTCAGTCTTCTGTTCCACTGATTCACGTTTCTATCCTGCCCCCGCATCGCACTATCTTAATTACACTGACTGTATATTAAGTATTGCTTCCCTTGTGGCTCAGCTGGTAAAGATTCCGCCTGCAATGTGGGAGACCTGGGTTCAATCCATGGGTTGGGAAAATCCCCTGGAGAAGGGAAAGGCTACCCACTCCAGTATTCTGGTCTGGAGAATTCCATGGACTGTATAGTCCATGGGGTTGCAGAATCACTCTTAACACCTGTCAGGACAAAGGTCACTAACTTCAGAATTGTCTTTGTTATTCTTGCTCGCCCATATGTGTTTTTAGAATCCATTTGTCAAGTGCAGTGAAAAAACTTTTGGAGACTTTGACTGGAATTGAATTGAATTTAGAAATTAATTTGGAAGAAACTGACATATTTATGATGTTGAATCTTACCATCTCCAAAAAAAGCTTATCTCTCCTTTGCCATGTCCTTCTTTAATGGATTTTTAATAAAGTTTCACTGATTGCTACATAAAGCAACTAGTAAATCTTTTTGCTAAATTTATTTTTGCTTACTTATTTTTGTTGCTAGTATAAATGGAATCTTTTTTAAATTACTTTTTCTAGCTCTGTGGTGCTAGGATGTAGAATACACTTTATTTTTGCTGATTGATCTTATATGCAGCAATCATGGGCAAACTCTCTTGGTTCTAATAATTTGTCTGTAGAGTCTCTTGGGTTTTCTATGTAGATAATTTTGTTTCTTCCTGTTCAATCTTTACTTCATTTCTTTTTCTTTTATTACCGTGTGACTAGAGCCTTCAATTCAATATTTAAGACAGGAATAGCAGATTTTCTGCTCTACTGATGCAATTTATTTTCAGGTTAAAGTCTATTTGGATTTTGTATTGTTTTTTTCTTTCTTTATGTTCTCTTTTACACATTGTCTATAATTGGTAGGCATGCCATTCATTTTTCCTTTTATTGTCTTTCGAAAAATATTCAAGAACCTAGAAAAGTTAAAATAACAATCCAGTAACTACCCTTGGAGCTTCTCACCTAGACCCACGAGTTGTTTTGTCAAACTGGCTCCATCTCACTCTGTATAGATACTACACATGTGCCTGTGCACACACACACATGCATGTACACACACACACACGCATGTGCACACACACATACAACCACTTTTCTTTTACTGATTAATTTCATAAAATGTGTGTTAGATATTTTCACTGAAAACCAATTGAAAAATTATTGAAATGAATTAAAGATGTAAATATTGCAACTATGTCAATTTTCCCCAAATTTATCCAAAGACAGTGAAAAAGTGTTTAACTCTGTTATTAGGAAATGCAAAATAAAATGCAATAGAAACTATAACTCCCTTATCAGAATGACCAAAGTTTAAAAGATAGACAATAAATATCTACCAGAGTAAAAAGAACATTTTTATATTGCTAGTCAGAGAAGGCAGTGGCACCCACTCCAGCACTCTTGCCTGGAAAATCCCATGGACGGAGGAGCCTGGTGGGCTGCCGTCTATGGGGTCGCTAAGAGTCGGACACGACTGAGTGACTTCACTTTCAGTTTTCACTTTCATGCATTGGAGAAGGAAATGGCAACCCACTCCAGTGTTCTTGCCTGGAGAATCCCAGGGACGGGGGAGCCTGGTGGGCTGCCGTCTATGGGGTCGCACAGAGTCGGACACAACTGATGCGACTTAGCAGCAGCAGCAGTGGGAGAATAAGTTGGTAGAACTACTATAGAAAACTGAAAGTATCTACTGAAGCTGGACATGCACTCAAATTCACACACAAACACATGTGCACACACATACACACACACTTCCCTTTTACCAAACCAACTAAGAGTGAGCTGTAAACATCATGGTGAAGTGAAACAAGTCAGTTAGTCACTCAGTCATGTCTGACTCTGCCACCCCATGAACTGTAGCCTGTATTCAACCCTAACACTTAAGCGTGCATCTCCCAAGAATCTTCCTATTCAGCCTCATCACTATTACCACACTTAAGAACATCAGTAGTATATCAATAACTCCATCCAATATTCAGTCCATATACAAACTTCTCCAATTATCCTCATAACTTTAAAAAAAATCTGAAATTCAGTCAAATGTCACCCATTTCATTTGCCTATGTCTCTCTAGTCTCCCTGAATCTAGAGCTGTTTTCCTAACTCCCCCGGTTCTTATTTGATTTGTTTCAGTGATCATCATGCTGTGAACTTCATCCAAGCTATTGCACCTAGCAAGAACTCATTTATTCTTTTGGCTGTGTGATATTCCACAGTGAGTGAATGCTCCACAAATTATTTACCCATTTAAATGGTGGGTATTTGGGTAGTTTCTGGTATTTTCCTGTTATTAATAGTATTGCTAGTAAGTTCCAGAAAAACATCTATTTCTGCTTTATTGACTATGCCAAAGCCTTTGACTGTGTGGATCACAATAAACTGTGGAAAATTCTGAGAGAGATGGGAATACCAGACCACCTAACCTGCCTCTTGAGAAATCTGTATGCAGGTCAGGAAGCAACAGTTAGAACTGGACATGGAACAACAGACTGGTTCTAAATAGGAAAAGGAGTACGTCAAGGCTGTATATTGTCACCCTGCTTGTTTAACTTATATGCAGAGTACATCATGAGAAACGCTGGACTGGAAGAAACACAAGCTGGAATCAAGATTGCCGGGAGAAATATCAATAACCTCAGATATGCAGATGACACCACCCTTATGGCAGAAAGTGAAGAGGAACTAAAAAGCCTCTTGAGGAAAGTGAAAGAGGAGAGTGGAAAATTTGGTTTAAAGCTCAACATTCAGAAAACGAAGATCATGGCATCTGGTCCCATCACTTCATGGGAAATAGATGGGGAAACAGTGGAAACAGTGTCAAACTTTATTTTGGGGGCTCCAAAATCACTGCAGATGGTGATTGCAGCCATGAAATTAAAAGACATTTACTCCTTGGAAGAAAAGTTATGACCAACCTAGATAGCATATTCAAAAGCAGAGACATTACTTTGCCGACTAAGATTCGTCTAGTCAAGGCTATGGTTTTTCCTGTGGTCCTGTATGGATGTGAGAGTTGGACTGTGAAGAAGGCAGAGCGCCAAAGAATTGATGCTTTTGAACTGTGGTGTTGGAGAAGACTCTTGAGAGTCCCTTGGACTGCAAGGAGATGCAACCAGTCTATTCTGAAGGAGATCAGCCCTGGGATTTCTTTGGAAGGACTGATGCTAAAGCTGAAACTCCAATACTTTGGCCACCTGATGCAAAGAGTTGACTCATTGGAAAAGACTCTGATGCTGGGAGGGATTGGGGGCAGGAAGAGAAGGGGACGACAGAGGATGAGATGGCTGGATGGCATCACGGACTCGATGGACATGAGTCTGAGTGAACTCCGGGAGTTGGTGATGGACAGGGAGACCTGGCGTGCTGCGATTCATGGGGTCGCAAAGAGTTGGACATGACTGAGCGACTGAACTGAACTGAGTAATATGCTTGTACATGTCTCTTGGTGAACATGCACATCTACCCAGGAAGGAATTTGGGGGTCTTTGGATGGGTGCATAACTGACCCCATCTTGGGTCCTTAGTTTCTCCTGGCTTTCTGCTGACCCTTCCCAGGATTGTATTGTGCAGTAAATCACTTCTCTGCTGTCAATAGCTTTGTAGTCAATAGATATCCTTTAATAATTACTAGGACTAGATGGCTTCTATGCTCTGTTGGTCTCCAATGATGAAAACCTTCCCTGATGTATTGTCAGCACCCAGGAGACTAGTTACCCATTTGTAAATCTTGACTTAGGAATGAATGCTCTGTTTCCAAGCACCTACCAGTGCAAAAGCTAAAGCTCCAATACTTTGGTCACTTGATGAAAAGAGCCGATTCATTGGAAATCCAGACCCTGATGCTGGGAATGACTGAGGGTAGAAAGAGAAGGGGGTGACAGAGGATGAGATGGTTAGATAGCATCACCAACTCAGAGGACATGAGTTTGAACAAATTCCAGGTGATAGTGGAGGAGGACAGAGAACCCTGGTGTGCTGTAGTCCATGAAGTCACAAAGAGTCAGACATGACTTAGTCACTGAGAAACAACAAAAACAACCCTTATACCCTAGGTGAACTATAAAACTGCCCCAGCAGCCCTTTGACAGTATGGTGTGCAGGTGAACTGCTGCCTGTCCAATCCAGATTCCGCTATGTAAGTTACCCTATAATAAACTGATCTGTTGACTCCATGGAGCTGCCTGCCTCCTTTTACTATTTCAAGATGTCTTCTCAGTTGGGTGAACATTTTTCCTTTTATCCATCTTCCAACATCCATCATTAAGTATAATGTTCTCTGTAAAATTTTTTGGTAGCTACCTTCTACCAAATTGAGAAGTTCCTTTCTATGCCTAGGTTGCTAAGAGTTTTATTTTTTATTGTGATTGAGTATGAATGTTAATTAAATGATTTTTCATGTATCTATCAAGGAGGTCATATTAACTTTTCACCATTGATATATCAATATGACAAATTACGTTGATCAGTTTTGAAATGTTAAAGCAATCTCGCATACCTGGAATCAATATCTCTTGTGTAAGTGTTGTCCTTATATATTGCTGTATTTGATTTACTATTTCAAATAAGTCAAAGAAATATTGTTTTTTACTATCTCAAGTAAATACTATATTTTTGCATGTATGCTTACAAGTGAGAATTATGTTAAAGAACTACAGCTTTTAAGCTCATCTTTATTTTTTGATTCTGCTGGGTCTTTGCTGTGAGTGGGCTTTCTCTAGCTGTGGTGAGTGCGGGCTCCTCTTTGTTGCACGCGTGACGTCTCATCGTGGTAGTCGTGGCATGCAGGCTCAGGAGTTCCTGTGCCCGGACTTAGTTGCTCTGCAGCATGTGGAATCTTCCCAGGCCAGGATCCACTCCACATTGGCATGGTGGATTCTTATCTACTGTGCCACCAGGCAAGTCCCCAGTTATTTTTAAAGTTCTATCAATTGTATTTTCTACATTTTAAAGTTAAGGTATTGGGGACACAGAGATTGAAGGCTGTAATACCATCCTCATGTATTTACCCCTTCATCCTTACGTAAGGTCCCTCTATCTGGAAATGCTTGTTTTACACTTTCTTTGACATACAGAGTTTGAGGTATATCGTCACATGGGTTTTTATCTGGTTCAAATTTGCATACTGTGGCATTTTCCATTCTTTTCATTTAAACTTTCTGTGTTTAAGGTGGGTTCTAATTCACATGCTTTCTGCAGAATCTGACTTCACATGGGGGTCTCTAATGGGACGTCCCTACTGCTTAGGTCTCAGGTTCTGTGTCCTGCCCTTGGCACCTCCTGGGCTGTTAAATCTCAGGCTTTAGCTATCAGGAATAAAAATATGTCTTCTACAAAATTATTTTTAATTTTATTTTTAAATCACTCCATTGAATGAGGTAGCATTGACATTTACATAGCTGTACATATTTAATGTATACAACTTGATTAGTTTGGAAATAAGTACACATCTGAGAAACCATCATCACAATCTATGCCATAAACATATCCATCATTGTTGAATGTTTCCTTCTATGCTCTATATTATTAAATCTTTGTGATAAGAACACAGCATTAGATATACCAGACTTTTAAGTATGCAGTACAGTATTGCTAACTGTTGGGTTTCCCTGGTGGCTCAGTGGTAGAGAATCCGCCTCCCAATGCAGGAAACATGGGCTCAATTCCTGGCTTGGGAAGATCCCATGGAGAAGAAAATGGCAAACGACTCCAGTATTCTTGCCTGGAAAATCCCATGGACAGAGGAGCCTGGTGGGCTACAGTCCATGGGATCGCAAAGAATTGGATATGACTTAGGGATTAAACAACTACAACAACAACATTGCTAACTATAGACATTATAGAGTGTATAGATTTCTAGGGCTTATTCACTGTATATAACTGAAACTTTATACCCTTGACTAATACCCCAGTCTACTCCCAGCCCCTGGCACCCTCCGTGATAGTGTTTGCTTCTATGAGTTTGACCATTTTAGATTCTCCATGTAAGTAGCATCTTAAAAGTTTTTGTCCTTCTGTGTCTTATTTCACTTAACATAATGCCCTCCAGGTTTATTCATGTTGTCATAAGTGGCAGGATTTCCCACTTTTTAAAGGCTGAATAGCTTTCCGTTGTGTGTGGATACCACATTTTCTTTACCCCTTTGTGTGTTGATGGACCTTAGGTTGCCTCCATGACTTAGCAATTGTGAACAATCCTGCAATGAATATGAAGTGCAGGCATCTCTTTAAAATCCTGACTTTATTTCTTGTGGATTTATACCCAGATGTGGGATTGTCGGATCATAGCATAGTTCTGTTAGGTAGTTAGAATAGGAAAAAAGGAGACCAGAATGGCAGTGGCTAAAGGACACAGAAGGGGAAAGCCCGAGAAAATAGAACAAAGGAAGGGTCAGAGGATGGGAGTGAGGACCTTGGGTAAAACAATCTCCCTGGCTAGCCCAGTTTACATAGGGCAGGCTCTGGGGGAGGAGAAAAGAACTTAAAAAGAGGGGCCAAAACTGGGCCAGAGGCCAGCCCTCACACCTCAAGGATGTATTTTCCTTTCTTTCTAAATGAAATTGAGCTGTAACACTGGTCTGTCCGAGGAAATTATGTGGGGCTGTAATACTGGTCCATCCATTGCTTCAAATTTTTGTTGTGACGAGACAGAACTGAGGAAATTACAAACTCCCCCAACAGTTCTATTCATTTTTAAGAAGCCTTTAAGTAAATACTTGGAGACGGCAATGGCACCCCACTCCAGTACTCTTGCCTGGAAAATCCCATGGACGGAGGAGCCTGGTAGGCTGCAGTCCATGGGGTCGCTAAGAGTTGGATACGACTGAGCAACTTCCCTTTCACTTTTCACTTTCATGCATTGGAGAAGGAAATGGCAACCCACTCCAGTGTTCTTGCCTGGAGAATCCCAGGGACGGGAAAGCCTGGTGGGCTGCCGTCTCTGGGGTCGCACAGAGTCGGACATGACTGAAGCGACTTAGCAGTAAGTAAATACTGACTCCAGCACTTGCTTACTCTCTGGTTAACATTTTCTTATTGTTTCTGCCCTCTCATTGCCTCCCTGACTTCACTGCCAGCTCAGTCATGATTTTAAAAGTATTTTACTTATATTCTCATACATTTTAGGTCTTTGAGTATTGAGAAGGGTTCCTCTAAATACTTGTTCCAAAATGTTTCTGAAAATGAAAATCTCTTCTTCACTTACTCACCAATAGGGCTGTTTGTCCAATATGTAGGAGATCTTTTAAAGTGCCGTTTTATTTAGAAATACATCCTCCTAGCATAGTATTCTGGAGAAGGAAATGGCAGCCCACTCCAGTGTTCTTGCCTGGAGAATCCCAGGGACGGGGGAGCCTGGTGGGCTGCCGTCTATGGGGTCGCACAGAGTCGGAGACGACTGAAGCGACTTAGCAGCAGCAGCAGCAGCATAGTATTCATCTTTCAACTTTGTTAGTAGCATCATTTTTTCTAACACACTGGCTTTGGGTTCCCTGCATCATACATGGGACTCCCATTGTCTATTTTACATATGGGAACGTATATGTTTCAATGTTATTCTCTCGTATCACCTCACCCTCTCCTTCCCCAAGTAGCATCATTTTTATGGAGAAAAATCAAACACTAATAAAATTAAGCTTTGAGGTAATGCTCTTTATATTTTCCCTGTGTCAGCCTCCTTGATCTTTTCATTTCCTGCAAAATTCAAATGCTTTTATTATACAGGACCTTTGAATAAGCTGTACCTTCTGCACTGGATAATCGCCACAACTCTTCACCTGTTGTGCTGTGTTTAGTTGCTCAGTCATGTCAACTCTCTGCTTCGCCTGTTAAACCATATAATTACACAGGCCTATGAAAGTCCAGTACTTTGGCCATGTCATGAGAAAAGTTGACTCATTGGAAAAGACTCTGATGCTGGGAGGGATTGGAGGCAGGAGGAGAAGGGGACGACAGAGGATGAGATGGCTGGATGGCATTACCGACTTGATGGAGATGAGTCTGAGTGAACTCTGGGAGATGGTGATGGACAGGGAGGCCTGGCATGCTGTGATTCATGGGGTCACAAAGAGTCGGACACGAATGAGCGACTGAACTGAACTGAACTGAATAAAATTAAATCTGTCCCTCTTTTTCTTTATGGCTTCTGGGTGTCATACCTCACCCAGTTAAGTATGTCCCATGCCTACATTTTATTTTAATTTTCTAAAGTTTAAGCTGTTACATTAAGCTATTAATTCATCTGGAATTTATTATTATAGACAATGTATAGGAAGGATTTAACTGTATTCAATCCAAGTAGATTGCCAATTATACTGGCACCATTTAGTAAATAAACTATGCAATATGTTGAGTTGAAATGTCACTTTTATTATACATTACATTCTCACATATACTTGGATCTATTTTGGGCTTTTCTATTATGAACCAATGGTGCATTTGTGTCTTTTGGTGTCAAAATCAGACTTATATTCATTGCAGTTCCCTTAGTTTGAAGTTTTAGTATTTCCTATGGCAAGTTCCTTCTCAAAGTAATAGTGAGATTACTTTCCAATTTTTTTCTGGGCAATTATTGAATGTTTATTCTTCCATCTAAAATTTTAAATTGTTTTCTCTGTCCCAGGGAACTATATTTTTTCATTCTATTTTCTATTAATTTAGGAAGCGTTTTTCTTTCCTTGCCTTTCGTTAAGAAGTTTTTTTCCTGCCATACACATAGAGTTGAAATTGCAGAATTTGCTCTGTACATGTAACATGCTGACTCTTTTATATGTCATTCCATTTCATTCTCACCATAATCTCTGTGAAAGAATTATTAATATCCCCATTTTAGAGTAAGAAAAAGAAGGATAGAGAAAGGCAGCAATGTGCCCAGGATCATTAGTGAAGAGTGAGCAGGGGTCCCACCCCTGATATTCTGTGTATCATGTTCCCAAGGGGACCTGGGCATCTAACAGTTCATTTCCAGTGGTTCTCAGGCCCCCATTTTCTTATTAGAGTGTCTGGATTATTAAATAAGAAATAGCCAAAAATTCAGTTTGTGTAGAATAAGATTTGCTCTTAGGACATTGATTTCATCTGATAGCCTGGACCAACTGTCTGCTGGGGTGTAGGCATTTATGCATTCTTTCTGCCACGTACCTAGCAGTCACTTACCCTTCAGCACTTACCTAGAGAGCTGCCTAGTGCAAGCAACTGCCGGTCTTCATACGTCACTGTTGTGGGCACTGTCCCGTGTCTTCACATGTCACTGTTGTGGGCACTGTCCCATGTCTTCACATGTCTCTGTTATCAGCACTGTCCGAGACCAAAGAACGAGGCCTTGCCCCAGTGAACTTTCACTATATTTGAGGAGTTGTAAGTAGAGAGCTAAAGAGTCAAGCACAGACTAAAACAGCCAACACAGGACTAACCTCTGTGGCTCCCGTTGAGTCCTCAGGTCCAGTGCCTGGCAGGTGTAACATTTTGGAGGATGAAGGAATGAACCAAATCTGCAGCACAGGAGGCTAAGGAACAAAGGGAATAAAAGGGGTCAGTTTTCTGTCAATGTAAAGCAGTTCTCTCAACTGGAAGAAGAAACCCAGTTAGGAACACACTCAACTGAGATCAGCTCTGTAGAAATCAGCTTTGAAATAATGGAGCGGCCTTCTATACCAACGTTTTTATGAAGATGAAAGAAAGTGATGGCCTCTGGGCAGAAATAAAGGCAGCGCACTCTCAATACCTTGTTCAGATTCCTGCCCGAGAAGGACACTGCTGTGTGCTGGGGTCCCAGGATAGGAACTGGGGACATGTGGGCTGGTTCCTGCTCTCCTCCAGCAAGTTCGGGTTTCCTCTTCAATATACTGGATGGTTCTGCTCTGGGGTCAGAACCAATGTTTGTTCTGGTTTATCACCTGCCCACTTGCCTTATAATGAGTTTATTTTTATAGTGAGATAGTATCTCCTAACTTAGGACTATTTTTTCAAAGTATGATGAGTTTAAAGCTTACATCAAACTTAGCAATCATTTCATTCATAGTTTCTCAAATTAATCCATTGCAAATTATACACTTTAAGGTCTTAGTTGATTTTCCACAAACAAATGGAGGATGTTCTATGGTCAATAAGTTTGGAAATGTCAAATTGAAGAGAATTGAAGAGGCTAGGCCTCTTAACACCATTATGTGCATTTGAATTGCACAGAGGGAGCTACGGTCAAAATTACTTATTCGACCTGGGAAATTTTTCCTGTCAGTTTCGCTATCTTCTTGGGATATGGTGTCCAGTTCAGTCCTCTTCACAGATACAAGATCTGAGCCTGAGAGCAGGGAACAATTTGCTCAGGATTTTCTGTCCATGGGCAGCCAGTTCTGGACTCCTGAACCTCAATCTGGGACTCTCTCAATGAAATCAACCATCCTGTCTGACCCAGAGTGGGGTAAATGGTGGACAGAGTTGACATCTAGGTTTCATGTGAACTACAGAAAAATCAGGATGACTTTTCAAAATAGAGCAATCCAGAGAAGAAAGGAGGGATCTGCTAGGTTGGATGGTAGGGGTGGGGGCCATGGGTTCACCTCCTCTTTGTGTCAACTCCCCCCCCACCCCGCCCCAAGAACCCTTTGTGATGGCACAATAGTTCTGTGATGCAGGCCTAGAACTCAGCTCTGCAGTACATTCTCAAGGCCCAGCTGCCTGAGGCTGGTGAAAGACTCTTCTGAGCAGGCTAGTGTCCCACGGCTGAGCCCAAGCCTGGCTTCTTGGAGAATTGAGTCTATCTTCTACTTCCTGTGTGATGGGGGTTCCTCCATCTGTTTCTCTGCTTTCTATAAAGGAATCAATCTCTACTAATATTGAAGAAAAATGGAGGTACAGGTAAAATAAGGAAAGCCTGCTTTCCAGGGAGCAGATTGGGCAGGGCAGAGATTAGAGGAGGGACTAGGGCTCCCCTATCCATGGCTCACAGGCTGAGTTCGGCAGAGAGCCTCCGCAACAACTCAAGTAGGATGATTCAGTAGCCGTGGATTGGATTCTTGAGAGAGTCTGGAATAGAGTCCCCTCGTCATCAGTGAACCTTGTGGATTGGTTGACTTTCCTTCTCAGTATCTCTAGATGCAGTCTTTCCTTTGTGTTAGGGCTGATGTGGAGAGCAGTCTTTAGCTTCGAAAAGGTCTATCAGACCTGGCAAAGTTCCGGGAGAGGTGGCTCACAGAAGAATCTGGAGACCATCCATGCTGTCCAAGCAGGGGACTGAAGGAGGAGCTAGGCAGTGCGTCTCGCCACTGGGTGGCGCTGTGAGCTGCTGCGGTTGATTCTGGAGGACACGTCTCGGGCTTCCCCTTCCGGGATGACTTCCGGTCTGCATCACAGGAAAGACCACCAGTGAACATGACTCAGCACTGTACCTGAGGGCCTCACTATCAACCTCGTGATCACTGATCATCTTATCCTGTATGCGAATTCCGGGGGCTCTCCACGTCTAATCGAAAGGAACATTCCTCTGGGCCTCCTTTGCTCCTGCAGCTTCATCAGCTTGCCTGGAAGAAGCCAAGTGGCCCGGGGGCCCCTATGTCTTAGGGAAAGGTGGGTCATCGCTCCACCTTCTTTCCTGACCCAGTCTTCCCAGAAGATCACACGGAAGGAGAACCTCTAGAGAAGGGGATGTGGAAGAAAGCCTTAGGATGAGGCCTAGAAGGGCCCTGAGAAGTCAGGGGTAGGACTCCTGACAAGCCCTCCTTGTCCCCATTCTGGCCACACAGCTGTGTATCCATCTCACAGCCCCAGGGACAAGCCCCTTTGTGAGGGCAGCTTTCTGCCACGGCTGGGGCAAGATCACTGTTGTGGGGCATGTGGCAGAGTGTCCCGCTGCCCTCTGGGGGCCTCCTGATGGGGCTACTCCTACTATGTCCCAGCTCCTCTACATTTGCCTTTGCCAACACCAGCTTCTTCATCCTCAGCCTCCATTTTCTCCTGGGGCCCGAGGAGCCCTTCACGTAGCCTTTGTTCTCGGCCAAAGTCCTCACTCACTCACTGGCTCCTCTCTTCCACCAGCACACTTCTATCTCTGGACGCCACATTCTTCACCTCTACACTTGACTTTGTTGTCAAAAATCAACCGCAGGTGCATACTTGGCCCTTAGAGCTTAAGCCCCGCCCAGGCCCCCCACCCACCTTCTCAGTTGATCCTCCCACCTCCCTCAGGAGGGTCTCAACCTCTCACCAAATCCTGCGTGGAGCTGACTGATTTCATTTGCCTGTCATCACCCACCACCAACTTTCTCCCCAACTGCCAGGCCCCACTTTAAGTCACTCAGGCTGATCTGATGCCATCTCCTCTGTCCCAACAATCCCAGGCAGGGACCACTCATGTCTTTTGTTATTAGCTTTATTTTATTATTTTCTCTAGTCTTGATGTTCTAGTATCTTGAGTCCTCAATGGCCAGGAAGAAATTACCCCTCCAAAGGGTGACCAGTTCTTAGACACAGCAAATGACTTGCCTGTCAGGGTCACGGTTCTTTCATTTGTACCTGCTCAAATGTATTATTCTTTAAATACTTTTTCATAATGCAGTCACTGAGAAAAAGACAAAAAAAAAAAAAAAAAAGAAGAAGAAAACTAAAAACATTCATGGGCTTGTCAAAGTGAGAGGATCCAGTGGACCCAACCCCAAGACAGGCTTACCCAGGATGTCTTCTCTCCAAAACTTTGTCCAGCTGTAGGGATGGGTAGGGTTGCATAAGAAACGTGAGAGCACTTTGTTGACAGTGAGAAATTTAGAGTATGCAATACTTCTCGGAATTCAATGTTAATAATATCGAGTTGACACAAGAGTTAGCAAATTTACTTAACTTGGTCATAGTTTTGAAACGCATAAGCTCTTGTTTCAAAGCCATATCATTCCTCTAAAAGATGGGGGCCAGTTGTGTCAACATCAGTCAGTTCAGTTCAGTCGCTCAGTCATGTCTGACTCTTTGTGACCCCATGGACTGCTGCATGCCAGTCTTCCCTGTCCCTCACCAACTCCCAGAGTTTGCTCAAACTCATTTCCATTGAGTCATTGATGCCATCCAACCATCTCATCCTCTGTCATTTCCTTCTCCTCCCACCTTCAATCTTTCCCAGCATCAGGATTTTTTCAAATGAGTCAGTTCTTCACATCAGGTGGCCAAAGTATTGGAGTTTCAGCTTCAGCATCAGTCCTTCCAATGAATATTCATGACTGATTTCCTTTAGGATGGACTGGTTGGATCTCCTTGCAGTCCAAGGGACTCTCAAGAGTCTTCTGCATATAACAAAGGAAAAATCTTTGAAGTACTAGTTTCAATTATTGGGGAAAAAATTTTGGTGGTAAAGTAAATATAATGGAACTTACCATTCTAACCATTTAAAAAGTACCCAGTTGGGTGGCATTAAGTACATTCACAATGTGATACAAACTTCACCACAACTTGGTTCTATAACTTATTTCTATTTCCCTGAAAGGAAACCTCACATCCATTAAGCAGTGACTCCCCATCGCTCCCACCCCTGCAACCCAGCATCTGGCACCTACTCATCTGTTTCTGTCTCTAGAGACTTTCTTATTCTGGATATTTCATATAAGTGGAATCATCCATTGTTGGACCTTTTGTGTTTGGCTTCTTGCACTTAGCACAATGCTTTCAGTGTTCCGTGTTGGCTCCCCTGCCCTGTATTAGTACTTCATTCCTTTTTATAGGTGAACAATTTTCCATTGTTTGGATAGCCTACATTTCTAGTCATTCATAGGATATTTGGGTGGTTTCCACCTATTTGCTATTGTGAGTAACACAGCTATGAAATTTGTATACAGATTGTGTTTGAACACCTGTGTTGAAGAGGCCATTTTTTCTCCCATTAGTCTTAGCACTCTTGTGGAAAATCAGTTTACCATATATGTATTAGCTTATTTCTAGACTTCAAATTCTATCTCATTAATCGATATGTCTGTCCTTATGTAAGTACCATACTGCTTTTAGTATTCTAATTCTGCAGTAAGTTTTGAAATCAAGAAGTATGAGTCCTCCAGCTCCTTTTTTTTTAGTATGACTGGGGGCCCTTGCAAGTCCATATGAATTTTAGGATAACTTTTTCCATTTCTGCCAAAAATGCACCCGGGATTTTTGAAAGGAATTTCAGTGAATCTGTAGATCACTTGGGATGATTTCTATCTTAATGATATTAATTCTTTCAATCCATAGACATATTGTTTTTCCATTTATTTATATTTCCTTTAATATCTTTCAGCTTTTTTTTCATTTTTGATGTATAAATCTTCCCCAAAATAGATGAGGGAACATTTTAACTCATTACATGAGGCCAACATTATCCTGATATCAAAGCAATCAAATGCATCACAATAAAAAAAACTGCAGATTAATATCCCTTATGAATAGAGATGCAAAATTCTCAACAAAATAGCAAAACAAATCCAACAGCATTTTAAAAGGACTACATACCATGACCAAATGAGATTTATCCCAGCAATTCCAAGATGATTTAACATGTTAAAATCAATATGATACACCATATTGATAGAATAAAGAAAACAACTACATGAATTAATGCCAAAAAGCATTTGATAAAATCAAACACAAAATGCCAAAGACTATTCAAATTACTGTACAATTGCACTCATTTCACATACTAGCAAGATTATGCTCAAAATCTTTCCAGCTAGGCTTCAACAGTATGTGAACCAAGAACTTCCAGATGTACAAGATGGATTTATAAAAGAGGAACCAGAGATCAAATTGCCAGCATATGCTGGATTATAGAAAAAGCAAAGGAATTCCAAAAAACATCATCTGCTTTATTGACTACACTAAAGCCTTTGACTGTGTGGATCACAACGAACTGTGGAAAATTCTTAAAGAGATGGGAATAACAGACCACATTACCTGCCTCCTGAGAAACCTGTATGCAGGACAAGAAGCAGCAAAACTGGACATGGAACAACAGACTGATTCAAAAATGGGAAAAGAGTATGTCAAGTCTGTATATTGTCACCCTGCTTATTTAACTTATATGCAAAGTACATCATATGAAATGCTGGGCTGGATAACTCACAAGCTGGAATCAAGGTTGCTGGGAGAAATAGCAACAACCAGATATGAAGATGATACCACTCTAATGGCAGAAGGCAAAAAGGAGCTAAAGAGTCTTTTGATGGAGGTGAAAGAAGAGAGTGAAAAATCTGACTTCAAAGTCAACATTCAAAAAAGCTAGGATCACAGCATCCAGTCCAATCACTTCATGGCAAATAGATGGGGAAAAAGGAACAGTGGAAACAGTGTTAAATTTCATATTTTTGGCTCCAAAGTCAGAGCAGTGACAGAAGCCAGGAAATTAAAAGACATTTGCTCCTTGGAAGAAAACCTATAACAACCCTAGACAGTGCATTAAAACAGCAGAGACATCACATTGCTGACAAAGGTCTGTATAGTCAAAGCTATGGTTTTTCCAGTAGCCATGTACAGTGTGAGAGTTGGACCATACAGAAAGAAAACTGAGGGCCGAAGAACCGATGCTTTCAAACTGTGGTGCTGGAGAAGACTTTCAGAGTCCCTTGGACTGCAAGGAGATCAAACCAGTCAGTCCTAAAGGAAATCAACCCTGAATATTCATTGGAAGGACTGATGCTGAAGCTGAAGGTCCAATACTTTGGCCACCTGATGGGAACAGCTGACTCTTTGGAAAAGAGTCTGATGCTGGGAAAGACTGAGGGCAAGAGGAGAAGGGAATGACAGAGGATGAAATGGTTGGATGGTATCACTGACTCAATGGACATGAGTTTGAGCAAACTCAGGGAGATAACGAGGGACATGAACTTGAACGCTGCAGTTCATGGGGTTGCAAAGAGTTGGACACGACTGAGCGACTGAACAACAATGATACAACTTCCATAATAAAATACCCAACAACCAGCAATAGAATTCCTCAACCTAATAAAGAGCATTTATGAAAAACCCATATATAACATCATAATCAGCAGTGAAAGACTGAATGTTTTCCCCCTAAGATCAGGTACAAAGAAAGGTGCCTGCTTCCACCAGTTTTTCAGTATTGTAGTGGAAATTCCAGCCAGAGCAATCCTACAAGAAAAATAAATCAAAGTCACCCTAATTGAAAAGGGAGAAGTAAAAGTTATCTGTACTCTTTGGGGGAGGTCTGTTAGTAGCAAGTGCTCTGTTTTGTGTTTTGTTATTGTGGTTAAAAGATCATTTCACTGGTTGCACAACTCTAGGTTCATAGTTTTTCTCAGCACTTTTAAGATTATATTCTACTAACTTCATTAGGGGTTGTAGTGGGGTCCGATGGCGGTATAATTGTCCTTTCCTGTGCAATGATTTTCTGTCTCCCCGGCTGCTTTAAGATATTGTCTGTGTTTACCGATCTGCAGATTCGCTGCCGCAGATCTAAGGGAGTGGCCGTGAGGGTGATCTGTGCCTCTCAACTTTAAAAGAAAATATTACACTGGCGCAAAAGGGCAGTTTTCCAGAAAAGAGAGCAACCACAGTCATTGGGAACCCAGGGAACACAAGAAACACTTCCTAAAATTATATTTGCCACTTAACGCAAGAGTCTCCCTTCACCCAGGTGAGCAAACAGCTTCTAAAATGCAGCCCAGATCAGCTGAGGTTGGCCTCTGGCGGGGTGAGGCTCCCAGAAGCCGGTGTGGTAAGGAGAGGGGGCTGTGGACTTCGCGCTCTGCTGAGCTCTTTCCTGCAGGGCTGGGGACACTGGGTAAATGTGCTCCATCAGCTTGGCGACAATGACATTATACTGACATCATCACTACCTGAGCGGCCCTCTGGTAAGGACCTCAACCACTAGTAATTGGTGCGGGCAGGGAGGGGCGGGGGCAGTCTCCAGGGGTAAAAGCAAGGTCACACCACAGACACAAAGCGTTATGATTCTGATATCACCTCCAGAAGGTGCTTCATGGGCTCTCAGCTGGCACAGAGGCCTCCCCCCGTGCATAACACGTACTGTGGGGGCCTCCCTTCTGCTTCATTTCCAGCGCAGACACAAGTCTAGCTCAGAGCTCAGGTCCCCGTACTGTCCTGGGTCTTTCCAGCACCCCAAAAGTGCCTCGCCACCCATTATTCTTTGTTTTGGTAGTGGTGGGAAAAGCAACCATCACACTTTATTGTCACCTGTACAACCACATATCACTGAGTCCCTAAAGGGTACTGCCTGCTATGACCCCATCGGAAAGCTGAGAACACTGAGGTTCCAGTCATGTGGCCCAGCAGGGTTGAAACCAGTAGAGCTATCCTTTCTCCTTCCACCTCCACAGACCTCTCTGCCTTCCTCAGCCCCTGGCCCATTCTTTTTCTCCATTTTTCCTTCAACCAGACAAACCCCTGACACTTGAACACACCCGATGAGCCAACCAGTCCATCCTAAAGGAAATCAGTCCTGAATATTCATTGGAAGGACTGATCCAATACTCTGGCCACCTGATGTGAAGAACTGACTCATTTGAAAAGACCCTAATGCTGGGAAAGATTGAAGGTGGGAGGAGAAGGGGACGACAGAGGATGAGATGGTTGGATGGCACCACCCACTCAGTGGACATGAGTTTGAGCAAGCTCTGGGAGTTGGTGATGGACAGGGAGGCCTGGCGTGCTGCAGTCCATGGGGTCACAGAGAGTCAGACACGACTGAGTGACTGAACTGAACTGAACTGAACTGACCTGACCTGGCTCAGCCACGGAACTGACTCTGAGGGTAAAACCAATGTCCTTTCTTCTCAGTGAAAGTCTACCTTGACCTTTCAACCTGATGCCTGACATTACCTAATGAGGCCAAGCTGGCTTTGGCCTGAAGCCAAACAAGATGATGCTACATCCTGACTGCTTTGCCGATTGTTTCTCCCCATTCTGCATGTGGGCTGCTTTATAACCTGTACTCCTCAAACTCTGATCAGCGATCACCTTAAGCCTGATCTTCGTGAGGCAAAATGAACACTTTGTGATCAATGGTGGTTTCTGCCAAAAACCTGCCTATGACAGAATTGGGGGAATCTGAAAACCGAAACGAGTTTGGTCAAGTTGGGAAATGCAGCGTGGCAAGTCAGACTGGTAGCCCTAGAGACCTGGGGGAGAGGGTGACCGATATTACTGTAGTTGGGTTTCTGTTCGTGGGCTGGACATGTTTCCACGCTTTAACCGCAGACACAGCCTCTAGATGCACGGCAGTAATAGCTCCTATCAGTTGAATTCTTACAGTGCTCCTGGCTTTGTGTTGAGCACGTAACATGTATTTGCTGTTTGACTGTCGTGGGGTGAATGGAGGAACCCTCCAAACACATGTCCACATCCTAGTCTCCGGAACCCGTGAATAGGACCAAATTTGGAAAAAGGACCTTTGCAGACATAATGAAGTTAGGATCTCAGGACTGTCTCTGATTAACCAGGTGGGCCCTATACCCAATGCCAAGAATCTTTATAGAAGACCCAGAGAGAGACAGGTGAGGAAGCCCACGAGAAGACAGGGGCAGAGAGTGGAGTGAGACAGCCACAGGCCAAGGAAATCCCAGACTCACCAGGAGCTGGGAGAGACAAGGACGTTCCCCCTAGAGCCTTCGGAAGGAGCACGGCCATGCTGAGGCCTTGATTTTGGACTTCTGGCCTCCAGAACTGTGAGAAAATGCTGTTCTGTCATAAGGCACCAGCTTATAGCAGTTTGAGGTGGCAGCTCGAGGGAACGATGATTCCTTCAGCTGCGCTGGGAAATGGGCATGTCAATGACATGTCCCAGGTCACAGCCTGACTCCTGTGGGATTCCATTTACTTCAGTCAGAAAAATGAGGATGTTGGAATAAAAGGCTGAAACGTATTTCCCCAAGTTTCCCATAAACGTGTGACTAAATTGAGGTTCTCTCCACAGAGCCTGCAAGAGGCTTTAGCAACATGGCCTCTTGCTGCCCTCTAGTGGTCAGGACGGTGAATGACACCACGTTGTCTGTTCGTCGTTTCTAGCTCCGTGTGTGTGCGTGTGTGTGTGCGTGTGCGTGCGTGTGTGTGTGTGTGTGTGTGTGTATGAGTCTCTCTCAGTCCTGTCCAAGTCTTTGAGACCCCATGGACTGCAAGCCCACCAGGCTTCTCTGTCCATGGAATTCTCCAGGCAAGAATGCTGGAGTGTGTAGCCAGCCATTCCCTCTTCCAGGGAACCTTCCCCACCCAGGGATCAAACCCAGGTCTCCTGCACTGTAGGCGGATTCTTTACCATCTGAGCCACCGGGGAAGCCCAGCTCCACCGAGAACCAGTAAAAAGCTGTGCACTTTAGCAGAATAAAGCTTAAGAAATGTCTCTGTGTGCTCTACCAGGGTTTGCCTACAAGAAGAGAGATTATGTCCACTTCATTAGGGCACAGCCAGCCACCCAGCGCTGAGCCCTGAAGAGGAGAGGAGGCGGGTGCGCAGCAGGGCCTGGTGGGACTGGCCCCCCGCCTACTCCTGGATGAACCTGGACGTGGTGCAGCCCTCGTGGAGCTGCTTATTCCTCGTCTGTGAAATGAGCACAATACTTGCCTCACACTATGAGATGAAATGATGTAAAGTGCCCGGCACATGGCAGGCTCTCAACACAGGTTGATACGTGATACATTTTGTGTGAAAGAAATGCAATCACCTACATAAAGGACAGGGGTTTCCCTGGCGGCTTAGTGGTAAAGAATTCACCTGCCAATGCAGGAGAACGCATATTCGCTCCCCGGGTCAGGAGATCCCCTGGAGAAGGAAGTGGCAGCCCGCTCCAGCGTTCTTGCCTGGGAAATCCCATGCACAGAGGCACCTGGCGGGCCACAGGCCATGGGGTCACAAAAGAGTCGAACGTGACTTAGCGACTAAACAACCACAGCTCAAAACGAAATGCCACAGCCTAGAAGAGAGGCATGCATGGTGCGTGGATGAGAAGGAAGCAGGAGGTATTCTGGGGGAAATCCTGGACTTGTCAGAGCTTTGGGGCCTGACTTATTAGCCCTGACACACACTCACCCTGTGCCACTTCTCTGGACCTCAGCTTTGTCATCTGTGAAATGAAAAGTTGAAGAACAGAATCCAGTAACTGAAAACCCGTGGACAGTGCCTTAATCCAGTGACCAAATCTGTCCTGCCACTTGTTTTCATGCAGCCCGTGAGCTAAAAATGATTTTTACAGTTTAAATGGCTGAAAACAATCAGAAGAAGAACTGTTTTATGACATGTGAAAAAATATGAAATTCAAATATGTGTCTGCAAATCAAGTTCTATTGGAATCTAGCCAAGCTCATTTTTAATGTATTGTCTATGGTTCCTTTCTTGCTAAAACAGCAGAAATGAAGCATTGGCTTAAAAAGCTGAAAATATCTGACCCTTTACAGAAAAAGTTAGCCAACCTCTAACTTAACCAATAAAGCTATTTGAAGCTCAAAATGACAGCATTCTGGGTCTACATCTCAGCAATTCTCTTGACCTTTCCTTCTGTCTCATGGTGCCAGCCTCAGTTCCATGGATCACGAGCTACATTCACTACAATAAGAAGCAGGGAGGAAAGCCCCCCTGCCATGGCACTTTTATCCAGGAAGAGAATACTTCCCAGAATCCCTGTGTGTGTGTGTGTGGGGGGGGTGTTAGTTACTTAGTCGTGTCCATTTCTTTTAGACCCCGTGGACTATAGCCTGCAAGCTCCCCTGTCCATGAGGTTCTCCAGGCAAGAATACTGGAGTGGGTAGCCATCCCCTTCTCCAGAGGAACTTCCTGACCAGGGATTGAACCCAGGTCTCCTGCATTACGAGCAGATTCATTACTATCTGCGCCACCAGGGGAGCCCCTCCCAGAAGCCCCATCAGTGGTTTATAAGAGGGCAAGAGCACCGGAGAGCAGGGGACTAACTGCAAGGACTCCAGTGGCCGACGGGGATGGCCTGAACTGAGAGGATGAGGATGGTGACATGTGGACAGATTCTGGATACTTTCTGGGGGAATTTCTGCTGAACTGATTGGGTAGGGGTGGAAGGCAGATAAAATGGGGACCAAGGGTGGTACCCACATATTTGGCTTAAACCCCTGGGAAGCTCCTGGGATTATTGGACAAGTTTTACAGAAAAGGCAACTTTTAGGAATGAATCCAAATGTATTTCTTACATAAGAGCTTTGACTGCACGTGTGTGTGTGTGTGTGTGTGTGTGTGTGTGTGTGTGTGTGTGTGTATCCTCTCTTACTGGGATGCTCCCGTGCCCAGCAGGTTGGCGAGGGAGCAGAGGGGTAGAGTAGCGCTCACCACCAGCAGGTTGGCACCGGCTTGCCGCTGTAGCAACTTCCTGATCCCGGCCCTCACAGCATGCTCACCACATGCCATGTGCTATGCAAAGTGCTACCAATATTAACAGATGTAATCCTCAGAACAGCCCCAGAAGTCCCTTTATCAATCCTCATTTTTTTGATGGGGAAACCTGGGATTCAGGAAAGTGAGGTGATGTGCCCACAAAGACAGCGTGGCTGGTGGCAAAGCCAGCATTTGAACTCAGGCCCTCGGATTTCAGAGGCTAGGCCTACGAACAGCCCCTTCCAGCCGTGACAAAGGAAGGCAGGGCAGAGTGCTGAGCAGTTTGCCTTCCTTTCAGAGTCTCTAAATGTAAAAACACTTACGTGCTGGCACATAGTAAGTGCTCACTAAAGTATAATAATTGCTGTTATTTTTATTAACACCAAGGAACCTGGCAGGCTACGGCCCTCTTGAGTGGCCATGTTCTGTAGGAGGCAGAAGATGCAAGCTGGGGGAGAAATTGATTTATATCAGATGCCAAACCATCAAAAATAACTGGCAGGAAAGAAGAAATCAGACCGAGTATGTGAGTGTCTTTATTTCTCTTTATTTGTTGTCACACTGTTACAGTTAAAGAGTGGAAATTTAGCAAGAAGAAGACAGAAGTCTGCCCACATTCTTCCAGATTTACATTCTTTTCACTTATTGGAAAAGGAAAAAAAAATTGGACCAAATGTTAAAAACATGAAAAAAAATCAAAAGGCAAGAAATATGGAGGGAAAAAAATCAGACTGGCAGCTATGTGGAGATTGAAAAATGCAAATGACATCGAGCTTGTTTCAATTATCTGACGCCCCCATGCTGGAATTGATTACTGCTGTTGGGAGGAGAAAAGGGGATGAGAGAATTCTGCAAATGAGATCCTCAGAACTTTGGAGAGAAATTCAATCCAGACACACAAGTGCTGGAGGGGCAGGTTGAGAAGGTGAAGAATGTGAGAATTCCCTTGTGAGGGGAGCTGGCAAGGACTCCTTCCTCTAGGGTTGATGTCCCTGTAGTAACAAGGATTTACCTCCAGGGGGCATCCAACGTCCTGTACCAGCAAGATGTGGCTCCAGGGCCAGCGGTGGGAAAGGGAGAGGCCTTGGTAGACTTGGAACCCCAAAGGCAGGGCAGCTCCGGCTGCCTCAGCAATGCTCTCTTCATTCAGAATGGTCTTGAGTAAGGTCTTCATTCCAGAAGGAAATTTGTGGTCAGGAATGGCTGCCCATGAGAACTGCTTTTCTGGGAATGACAGAAAATGTCTCATTAAGGAAGAAATGAAGGTGACCCCCTAAATAAGAGGTCATCAAACTTTTTTAGTCAAGGGAAAGTTAGTAAATATTTTAGGCTTTGCAGACAGTTGGGCTCTGTTGCAACAATACTGGCATGATGTGAGATTAGCCATAGACAATGAGTAAGCAAATGACCATGACTGTGTTCCAATAAATTTATTTATGGACACTAAAATTTGAATTTCACTGTGAAGAGAATAAAAAGACAAGCCACAGACTGGAAGAAAATATTTGCAAAAAGCATCTGATATGCAAAATATACAAAAATCAATGAGAAAATAACAACCCAAGTAGAAAATGAGCAGCAGGTCTGGACAGACACGTCAGCAAAGAAGACACACAGACGCCAGGTAAGCGTATGAAAAGACGCGCAACATCGTAAGTCATCAGGGAACTGCACATTAAAACAACAATGAGCACCACCACACACCACCTAGGAACGCTAAAATCCGAAACACTGACAACATCAAATGCTGACAAAGACGTGGAGTCACAGGAACTCTCACACATTGCTGGTGGGAATGCAAAATGGCACAGCTACTTTGGAAGACTGGCAGTTTCTAGCAAAACCAAACATACCGTACCATCCAGCAATCACACTCCTTGGTACTTATCCAAATGACTTGAACATTTACGTCCATGCAAACAGGCATGCAAATGTTTATAACAACCTGATTCTTATTTGCCAAAACTTGAAAATGACCAAGATGACCTTTCGTAGGTGACGGGGTAAACAAGTTGTGGGCCATCCAGACAGTGGTGTGTCATTGAGCAGTAAAAAGAGATGAGCTAACAGGCCATGAATATACACAAAGGATACTCAAACGTGTGTTACCAAATGAAAGGGGCCAATCTGAAAAGGCTCCGTACCGCATAATTCCGACTGATTGGTGTTCTACAAAAGGCAAAACTATGCAGACGGTACAAAGGTCAGTAGATGGCACAAACTGGGAAGGAGGAGGAAGGATGGATAAGTGAAGGCTAGGCACATATGCAGAGGGGGATTTTTAGGGCAGTGAAGCTATGCTGTGTGATACTGTAATGGTGGATACATGTCTTTATACATTTGCCAAAATCCATACAATATACACCATCAGGCGTGCCTGTGTGTTTGTGCCCAGTCATGTCCGACTCTTTGCAACCCCGTGGACTATAGCTCACCAGGCTCCTCTGTCCATGGGATTTCCCAGGCAAGAATACTGGAGTGGGTTGCCATTTCCTTCTCCAAGGAATCTTCCCAAGGAGTGAACACTAATGTAAACTATAGACTTTAGTTAATAATAATGTACCAACATGGGCTTATCCATTGTAACAAATACACTCCATTAATGCAAGATGATCGAAGGTAATGGAATGGTAGCAGTAGTGGGTATGTGGAAACTGTACATTTGGCTCTTTATTTTCTGTAAACTTAAAACTAGTAAAAAAACAAAAACAAAATAAAGCCTATTAAAAAAAGAAAGGAAAATATTTTTGATTTCATATATTTTCATGTGTCAAAATATTCTTTTTTTTTGATAGTTTGGAGCCATGACAAAATGTAAAAAGCACTTTTAGCTTGTTCATACAAAAATAAGATCATACAGAAATAGTTGGATTTGGTGGATTTGGCCAGCAGGTATTTTGCCAGGCCTAACCCTGTGTGTAATCATTTTGATATCGGTGAGTCTTCTCTGAGAGTTGAGGTGGAGAGGGGAGGGGAGCCAGATGGCGGGGGGGGAGCTGCTCCTTGACAACCTACTTTATGCATATTATTCCTGGCACAGTCATGGCCAACCCTCAGACTGGGAATCACTTACAGACACACACACACACACACACACACACACACACACGAGGCTTTTGCTGACTCACGGTGACCATGGGAGGCTGGGAGTAGAGTGGCTTAAAGCCGGGATCCCCGAGGCGTGTGGCCTGGGTTTCAGCTCCAGCCCGCCACTTGCTGGCTCTGTGGCCTCACACTGGTGACTCAGCCTCTTTGTGCCGTGTTTGCTCATCTGTAGAACACAGATGATAGAGGTGAGATCTATTAAACAAGGCGGTTGTGCATATCACACGGTCTGTACATGGTTATAGTATTTCTGTCCCCTAGCCCAGTCTTGGCACATATGCAAATATTTTGGGAAGGAAAGGAGAAGAAGAGAGGAAATTATACCAGTCAGCTATGAACACAACAATGCTGCATAACAACCACCCCCAGACTCAGTGGCTTAAAACTAAAGTCCTTTATTCTCATACACGTGGTCAGCAAGTCAGCTGCGACTTGGCTGGGCTGGGCTGGACCCCTGACCCCAGGCTCCCGTTTGTCCAGTTTGCAGGTTGGGTTCACATCTGCTCCATCTCTCTCTCATTTCCTTCGGGCCAGTGGCCACTTGGTGTGGGTGGCCTGCTCTCCATGTCTCATCCTGGTGCCCAAGGGAAACGGAAGTGGCTATTTGGGGCATGCCATCTTGTAGCAATCAGTGGAGCATAAGAAGACAGGCCCAGTGCAAAAGCCCAGGGCAAGGGTGTGAACACCTCACACCGCCTAGTGTCAAGCCTTGCCCGTTGACCAGAACAAGACCTGTGGCCAGGCCCAAAGTCATGTTTCCCTGTAGGTGACAGAAAGCCAAGACCCCATATTCCAGGGTTGACATTGTCTGTGAGCCTGGAGGCCTGGATTTCCACAGGTTCAGCAGTTTCCTTTTATCTTGAATTTTGCCTAGCAAAAGTTTCCTAAGACCCAGTCCCGAGGCCATGCCAAGCTGCTAGACTTCTCATCACAGGAGGAAAAGAAATTCAGGTTTGTGCCTGAGACAGGACTGAGCTGGTTGTTCTATAATTTGCACTGAGCAAGAAGGAGGGTGTGGCTTTCTGAAGCCAAGAAATAAAGCCCCGGGCAGGGCAGGAAGGGTCAGATGAAAAGGACAGAGGTGACCGCAAAGCACAGACAGGATGCCTAAGTGTCCACCGGAGTCCAGACTCTCTATTTTGCATTAAAAAATAACTTCTAAGGACTTCCCTGTGGTCCAGTGGTTAAGAAGCCCCCTTCCAATGCAGGGGACGTAGGTTTGATCCCTGGTCGAGGAACTAAGATCCTGCATTCTGCAGAGCAACTAATCCTGTGCACTGCTGAGGCTGAGAGCCACAGCTAGAGGCTGTGCCCTGCAACGAAAGACCCCACATGATGCAGCTAAGACCTGACGCCCACAACAGGTGAACAAAAGAAATAAAAATAACTGTGATAGGACTTTCTGACTTCAAAAGCAGCACCTCATCTCTGGAGACAAGTTAGAAAATGCTGGTAAGCAAATAGAAGCAAGAAAATAGAAATGTACCTATGATCCTATCAACCAACAATAACCACTCTCCACATTGGCTCAGTGTCCATTTGGTCTTTTTCCTGTGAGTGCAATATATTCATGTGTTCATTCATAAAAATGCAATCACACACTGCATCCTCCGTGTAACCTTTCCTTTCTTCATGTAGCAGTATAGAATCAAAGTCCGTTCACGTCAGCAGTCTATAGTCTCGTTTTTAATGGCTATATAATATTCCATTGTATGAATTGTCAAAAGTTTAAAGAAAATAGAAGCAAAATCAGTGAATCACCAAAGTAGCAATTATTAAAAGTTTATTGTACACACACCAGATCGTTTGCAAACTGGGAGTACTCAAATCGAAACATGAAATGAGGTTCAGAGGAGCATTGCTATCAGGCAGTTTATACAATGTGGAGGCAGAGACTGTTTATTCTTCACAGTGATTGGTTAAAAATTAGAGTTTTCTTAAGTGAAAGGGAATTGGTTAGCAGTTAGCTCATTTCAATTTGGGGAAACAATTTAAGTTTCAAGTATGATTTTTAGAGGAAAAAGCAAGAAGTGACCCAGGGCAAGTTCACCTCATTTGTCTTGCAAAATAAGCTAAATTAAGCTTTGCTTGTGTGGCTAAACTGGTTTTGTCTGCTCAGGGAATTTTCAAGTCTGGTCTCTGTGTGTGTTTTCTTTGAACAAAGCGTATAATTGCCTTAATTATCAGCCCCTGACTATTGAATTTTTAGGCTTTTTCCCGATTTTCATTATTCTAACCACTGTGATGAGCATCCTTTTGACTAAGTAGTAACCCACATTCTCATTCACTTACCTAAGTTACGTTTCTAAAGACAGAGTTACCTGATCAAAGGACATGCATGTCTTTAAGGCTTTGATGTACATTGCTTAATTAATGCCAAGGAAAGTAGTTGTAAATTATACCTCAGGGAGGGATATTTAAGGGGACCATGCTGATCTTTATAACACAAGATCTAGAACAAAGCTTTGCATATAGCAGGAGCTTAATAAATATGCATGGATTGTAATTTGAGCATAATCAATTCAGACTCTCCCAAACACTCTCTCTGTAGTTCTCCTGCTATATTCTGTTAACTCCCAGAGATAGAGCAAAGACATAATAATAAGAGAAAGGGAAGAAGTCATGAAAAGGAAGAGGAGCAGTGTCACAGGGGGTGGCGACCGTGATCAGCGCACAGCACTCTCATTGAAATGCAGGTCTTAGTGGTCCAGTTATGAATGTGTCTGTTCCAACATACATTAGAGTCTAAATTATTTAAAGCAGCCTCATGTAACTATGCTGGGCAAAAATGATGCACAGAAGAGTACCGATCTCAGAGGTTAAAGACCATGCAGTAAAGAACCACTGCAATATCCAACCTTGGAATAAGCACCATAGAATTTCCACTCAAAAATGCACTCTCCCTCCAATAGCCAACATAACCAGCCTGCAGAAAGCACGTCACAGAAGTGTGGGTGCAAAGAAAGGAGCCCCTAGATACAGTCTGCGCTCACCCCAAAGCTTTGATTTCTTGTTTTTAGACTCTTTTATTTTTCTTTCCTTTTTTTTTTTTTTTTTTAACAAATTCTCCAACTAGAGGTTCGTTTTGACAGAAGACGATAATCACTGAGAAACGGAAAGAGGTTTGGTTCAGCCTTACAATAGTTTCTGTGTTAAGCCTCACAAATGAAAGTCATATTAAAGTGGATTTATACAAACCCTGACATCAAAGAGAGGAGAATGAAGGAGAAAAATGTATTAAAACATGCAAAAATAATCTTTCTGTAAAACCTGACATTTATGAACATAGCTCAAAGAAATACCTTAAAATTAATCTGTGGATTACAGCAATTTGAAATGTATGGGAAGAATACAAGGATGAAGAGGAGAGGAAAACAAACAAAATGAAGTGTATTGACATTCTGAAGTCTCTTTTCATTTAACAACAAATATTTCCAAAGAACACAAGGCTCACTCAGTTATTAACCATTCATTTTTTTTTTACAAGCTACATTCAATTTCAATCATACACAATAATACAAAAAATCCTCTTTAGGATTACCTGCACAAAATTGCCAAGAAAAGAATTATAAGATCATACAACAATTTCAAAGCTGAATGACAAATGCGTGCACCTAGAAGCAGATAAAAATGAAGGAGAAGGTGGGAACGATGAAGTTTTCAATTTCCCCACAAGGACTTGATGTTAATTTCAATTCACTTATGTGCCACTTTGTAAAGGATTATTAAAGAAAACAGATAACCTGATGTTTTGATGAGATGAAGGGGGAGGGAAATGATTTCCTGGAGGGATTGTCACTTAGAAGCGGGGTGAGTTTCTCAGTCACTCGGAGCCTCTGTTTCTCAGACTCTGTGGTCTCAACAGAAAGATTAACCGGAGGATTTCAATAGACAATGGAATGCAAGCACTAGACACAAGATGGGGACTCTTATTGACATGAGCATAGCAAAAATTTATTCTTAAAGTGCCCGTAACAAAGATCATCAGTAAGTCTAAAATAATATATGTTTCTAAACCTCCTTTTAATTCTTTGATGTCTACAGCACTGCTCTGCTGCTGCTAAGTCGCTTCAGTCGTGTTGGACCACCAAGCTCCCCCGTCCCTGGGATTCTCCAGGCAAGAACACTGGAGTGGGTTGCCATTTCCTGCTCCAGTGCATGAAAGTGAAAGTGAAGTTGCTCAGTCATATCTGACTCTTAGCAACCCTATGGACTGCAGCCTACCAGGCTCCTTTGTCCATGGAATTTTCTAGGCAAGAGTACTGGAGTGGGTTGCCATTGCACAATCAGTAATAAATCCTGCTCAGAGTATTTGAAAATGGAAGACATCAACAAATAACAGTAATTTTTGTTGAACATGTAACCACACTCCAGTCACTTGCTTTACATTATCTTGAATAAGCTTCATAACGACCCCACAGGGTAGGTACTATTATTCATCTTATATTGCCAATGGAAAAAATTTGGATTTACAGAAGTTTAGCAGTCTTCCTAGTGACTGGAAGAGGTAGAGGGGTTAAGAGAATGGGATCTGGAGCCAGGCTGCTTCTGTTTCCGCAATGAGGGGAATTAGAAGAGGTGGGGGTGTATGTAAGTGTTTTCCAGGGAAGCAGAACCAATAGGACTTATATCCTAAATGTATATGTGTGTATATACATGTGTATATACATGTGTATGTGTGTATATACATGTGTACATGTATGTGCATATATGTTATATGTACACACATACACATGTGCAATATGCATGCATATATGTGTGCACGAGTGTGTATATATGGAGAGAGACAGGTTTTATTTTAAGGAATTTGCTCATGTGACTGCGGGGGCTGAAAAATGCAACATTTGCAGGATTGGCTGGCAGGCTGGAAATTTGAAGGAGCTGATGTTTCTGTCTGAAGTCAAAGGGCAATCCAGAGGCAGAATTCTTTCCTCTTTGGGGAACATCAATCTTTTTTCTTAAGGCCTTCATCTGATTACATGAAGACCACCCACATTACAGAGGGGAATCAGCTTTAATCAGTCTCCTGACTTGAGTAGTAATCATATCTAAAAAATCACCTTCACAGCAACAAGCAACTGGGTATTAGAGTCTAGCTTAAGCTCACACATAAAATTTACCACCACAGGTGGTGAGACTATTACCCCTCTCATCAGGTGTGTGCGTGTGTGTGCCAAATCGCTTCAGTTGAGTCTAATTCTTTGCCACCCTATGGACTGTAGCCCCCCAGGCTCCTCTGTCCATGGGATTCTCCAGGCAAGAATACTGGGGTGGGTTCTCATGCCCTCCTCCAGGGAATCTTCCTGACCCAGGGATTGAACCCATGACTCCTGCGGCTTCTGCATTGCAGGTGGATTCTTTACCTCTGAGTCACCAGGGGAGACCCATCGTCAGGTTTGGGCAGGATTAAATGAGATAATGCATGTACAGTACTGGTATGTCTTAAGTACTCAGAACCTTTAGTTCTTATGGGCAGAGCCTGGCATGGAGAAAGCAGTTCATAGATATTAGCTGTTGTTATTAAGTGATAGAATCATACTGAACCTAGGTCATTTGCCTCCAGAGCTCATCGTCGAGCTCTCAACCAGAGTGATCTGCTAGTCACCAGACAGATACAGCTACCAGGGACTTGGCATGTGGCCAGTGTGACTAAAATTTTAATTGAAAAACTAAAGCAGGAAAAAATTTAAAATATGAAAGTGACCTGGGTTCCAGAACATACTGGATTCAATACAATATTCCACCAACACACAGTTACTTTTGTTTGCTCTTTTACTTTTCTTAAATGTGGCTACTAGAAGTATTTAAATGACCCATATGCCTTGCATGATATTTTTATTGGGTAATACGGGTCTAAAGTTCATGCTCTCCTAGCAACACACTGGCCTCTCCTGTGTACCTAAAGCCCTACACAGGACAGGCTAAGCAGACCAGACACTGCCTGCGTGTGTCTGTTAGTTGCTCAGTCGTGTCTGACTCTTTGGGACCCCATGGACTGTGGCCCACCAGGCTCCTCTGTCCATGGGATTCTCCAGGCAAGAATACTGGGGTGGGTAGCCACTCCCTTCTCCAGGGGATCTTCCCGACCCAGGGATCGAACCCAGGTCTCCTGCACTGCAGGCGGATTCTCTACTGTTTGAGCCACCAGGGAGGCACTAAACACTGCATCAGCACACCTTGACTTCAGTGAGGCTGCCCGAATTCCTCCTTAAAAATTTTAACAGCAGTAGCAATCATAAAGGAAAAAAACTGGGGTTTTGTTTCAATTAAGAGGTTTGCTCATTAGAAGACACTGTTAAGAGAGTGAAAAGGCAAACGATACATTTGGAAGATATTTGCAAATTCATATACCTGACAATGAAATATTATTGCATTGTTATATATCCAGGATTTATAACAAATTCCTGCAAATCAGGAAAAGAAAGAAATATAACACAAGAGAAAAATGTGTGAGAGATTTGAATAGGCATTTTAAAAAGAGGGTGGCAAATGACCAGAAAACTCATGAAATGCGAAGTCAACAATAATGGTTAAAATGAAAGTGACAGAAGACTCCAAATGCTGACCGAAATGTGGAACTAATATTCTAACACACTGTGGATGAGCTATAAATGGATATAACCATGTTGGAGGATTTTTTTTTTTCTTATCCGTGTTTTCCAATTTTCCTACCAAGAGCAAGTATGCTTTCTTCATCCCCACCAAAAAAAAAAGCTGTAAAATTGATCTTTAACTTAAAAAAGCAGCTTTTCAAACTATATAAAATAATGAGGCAGGGAGAAGAGAGCCTTGAGCTCTGGCGCGCTGGAAGGAATTGCCAGCAGTTAATTGAGCCGCAGGGAGACTAAGCGTTTCATAGATGACAAAACACGGGACCTGATCTTTTTAGAGCAGACCCCGTGGGCTCCCAGCAAACTGCAGGACATTCTTTGAGGCCAGGAAACAGAGGGGCCCTGCCAGGGGCTTTGGTGGAGGCAGCGGGGAGTGGCCTGGGTTGTTACTTTCCCATTAAGCCATAAAATAATTCTCTTTGGGAAAAAAATATGTCTGTAATAAATGCCCCGTGGAGTTAGACCCAATCACTGAAAACCGGAAATTTGCAAAGCTTTGCTTAGGGCTTTGATATCATGGTCTGCCCCACATCTAAGAGTTAAGAGTTATTCTTGCCAGGCAGCTGTTTTTGAAGTTCCTCGGAATGTTAAGCAGTGTGTGAGGCCCCATTCAAGCTCTTGATCAGGGAAATGGAGAGATGATCGTCGTGAACTTAAAGCTGGGGCTCTGGGATCAGCCGCTGCCTGCCTGCAAAACCTGCTGCTTCCAAGCTCTCCTCCGCTCGATGGTTCTTTTCCCAGGGCTTCTTATCTTGGGGGCCACAGACCCCTAACATGGTTGTGGAAGGGATTCAAGGAGTCTGTGAACCTAGATGGGGAAAAATATGTTAATGGTCCCTAATATCTGGTTGAATTTTGGCACTTTATTTTGCAAAGTAGACCACAAAGTGTAGTAGTATTACCAATCTCTGTTGTCCTCCCTAGAAATCACAGATAATTTCATATCTTATTACAGTGGTTGCAGATAGGTTGAAATTAAGTCTCTGCTCAGCTGCACTTCAATACTAGTTAGAAAACCCATTGCCAGAACTTGTTATTTAAGATAACAAAGAAGCATACATATTATTCTATCATAATTCAAAAACAGATTTTGATAACAGTGTTTCAGGATAACTATCATCTTAGGTATCAAAAGCATCTAAAAGTATGATTCTGAGGTGCCAGTGGGCTTCACCAGACAGCCAAAGGGGTCCTGGCATGGACAGAGGTTAAGAACCCCTATTGTTAGGGAAACTGCACTGACTGAAACCACCCACCGTCACCAGGCACCACAGCAACCATTGTGGGAGTTATTTTATGACAGAATGTCCTGGTAAGGAACATGAAACAATAACCCACTACCAACCCGAAGCGTTTGGGAAAGGTCAAAAAGAGACACCATATGTCTGATCACCTCCCAGAATCCTTCACGCTGGCATCCATGTTGGCTGAGCCATGCGCGCACCACCATGAAGGACCCTGAGTCAGTGACTAGCCAAAGACAATCTGGAAGCTAATTCTACTACCTAAAACCCACAGTCACGTATGGATGTGAGAGTTGGACCATGAAAAAGGCTGGGCGTGGAAGAATTGATACCTTTGGACTGTGGTGTTGAAGAAGACTCTTGAGAGTCCCTTGGACTGCAAGGAGATCCAACCAGTCAATCCTAAAGGAAATCAGTTCTGAATATTCATGGGAAGGACTGATGCTGAAGCTGAAGCTCCAATCCTTTGGCCACCTGATGCGAAGAACCGACTCATTGGAACAGATGCTCATGATGGGAAAGATTGAGGGCAGGAGAAGAAGGGGACGATAGAGGATGAGATGGTTGGATGGCATCACCGACTCAATGGACATGAGTTCAAGCAAGCTCCAGGAAATGGTGAAAGACAGGGAAGTCTTGCGTGCTGCAGTCCACGGGGTAGCAAAGAGTCAGACACAACTAAGTGACTCAGCAGCAGCAACAACATAAAACCTGAGACTTCGAGCCACGGGGCTGAGCAGTTCTCCTGGGTTCCCTTACCCCACTGCTCTCCGTGGGCTTCCCAGGTGGTGCTAGTGGTAAAGAACCCGCCTGCCAATGCAGGAGATGTAAGAAAGGCGTGTTCAGTCCCTGGGTCAGGAAGATCCCCTGGAGGAGGGCATGGCAATCCATTTTAGTATTCTTGCCTGGAGGATCTAAGGGACAGAGGAGCCTGCCAGGCTACAGTCCATAGGGTCACAAAGAGTCAGACACGACTGAGGTGACTTAACACGTACACACACACTGCTCTCTGCCTGGGCACCCCTTCCCAATAAAGTCTCTTGCTTAGTCAGCTTGTGTGTCTCCTTGGACAATCTATTTCTGACAAGAGCCCACTCTGGGGCCCTGGAAGGGGTCCCCCTGCCTGCAACACTGTCAGGACAGGAAGAGGTGAGATCAGTTAGGGCAGGGAGAACCATGTCAAAAGCAAGACGGCTGCAGAGTCTGGGCTTTGGCTCCAATAGGAAGTTGGATATAGCAAGATGAGGCCTGACTTGACCTGAGACAGCCAGGCAAACCAAAGAGGTCCAGAAGAGCAAATAACCCAGAAGAGGGCGGCTCGTGGCAGCACCGGAAGCACAGCCTGAGCCCGGAGGGAAATCTCCCTGCCCTTTAGGGGACCCTGGGTCACCTTATGAGGCTCCAGGTTTGACATGGGTTCAATTCTGCCTTCATCACTCACCTTGGACAACTTACCTAATCGTCGTGAACCTCAGTTCTCGTGGAGAACTCAACTCACCCCAACATTTCGTTAATTTATTCACAAATGTAACACTGATTAAAGAAAGTCTTGCCTTTGGCAATTATAATTAGAGGACTCTTGGAATTATCGTAAAAATTTAGGCAGATAGTGAAATGAATTTGGTTCAGGGATCCTACAAAATGCCTCTTGAAAGCTTCCAACCTAACTCAGAGTCTCAGACAAGAAATTCAAACCTGAACCAACCAAGAACTATAGAATCCAAAAATTCTTTTATTTTCAAATATTTTTCCACTGATAAATAGTGCTAAACTTATTAGACTCAGATTTTCATCATAATTAAAAATCTTGATTGTGGTAAATCTCATTATGGTTTTAATTTGCATGTCCCTAATGGTTAATGAGGTTGGGGTTTTTTCATGTACCATCTATCTATATGTTCTCTTTGGTGAAATGCTCCTTCATGTCTATTGCCCATTTAGTAGTTGAATTTATTTTATTTTACTGTTTAGTCTGGGATCCGCTTGTTTCTCTCTGCCTTCCGACTTCAACAATTACACACACCTTCTCCACTGTCCCCAAACCTCTCAGAGATACCATTCTCTTCTTTCAATGATCTCAACTCTTTAGCCCAGGTGAGATACACATCGCGAGAGCGGAAGCACCTTTAATTTCAGGACCGAAAGCCCCTCCCCACGGCTACTATGGCCACTTGGTGTGAGTTAGAAAGAAGCACTCTTTCCTTAATAGGAAAAATTAAGAATTTTCAAAATTAGGATGACCTTGCAGTCAATACCGTCTGGATTTATGAAATGCAAAACCTGCTCAACGGCACAGATCCTACACTCTACATGCCTGCCCCCTTCCGTCTTTCTGTCCCAGGGTTACTACTTGAGATCTATCCATCCACTTGTTTCCTGCATACCTGCTTCTTCTCTCATCCTGCCTTACTAAGGCTCTTTCTCATGAACTACTGTTAGGAAGGGGTCAATTTGTCCTTGGGTTTATCCACACCAAAAGTCTTTGGCTTCTCCTCATTCTCAGCAAAAAAATAAACAAAAATTAGTTGATACTCAATCTAAGAAAGAAATGGAAACATTTATTTGAGCCATGCTGAGGAGCATAGTCCAAGAGATGGTCTTTCAGAAAGCTCTGAGGACTCTTCCAAAGAGGCGAGTGGGGAGACCAGGATATACATGATTCTGGTGAAGGAGTACAGGCCATCAGGCAGAAGGTTACTGCTTGGCAGAAGGTTACATCTTGGCAGAAGGTTACATCTTGGCAGAAGGTTACTGCTCTTTGTAAGGAATAGATACCACTGTTAATGGATTTAGCACTTTTCTAAGTATGGGAACATGCAAGAATCCGTGTTCATACAATTTTCTTGTGAAAATATCTAACCATCAGCAGGTCAGTTCTGCCAGTTTCCCAGAGCACAAAAGGTCTCCTCCCAATCTTAGCCCTGAATTCCTTTCTCCATGTTTTCCAGGTCAGTGACTGCAGTAGCTAATGACTTGATTCTTGCAGAACTTGATGGTGGGCAACACTGTTTATTTTACAAACCCCCTCCCTGTGGTCTTAATTTCGAGCAAGGTTTTCATGACCAAGTTGTCTCTCAGCTCTGGGAATGCCCATTTCCAGGTCAGGCAAGGATTTCATTGATAGGCCATTCTATGTGCTGTTACTGGGTCCTCTTCACAGTAACCCAAAGCCTCCAGATCCACGGTGTCAATAGTCTATCACGGTTCAGGATATGGTCCCCTCTTATTGCTTCCTCTCGTGTCTAGAGTGACACCTTACAATCATTGATCTTATAGGATTATACATTTGGCCACTTGTTTCATGTTGCCTAGCCATTGTTATTTTTATCAGAGACTCAGTCATGTATCTGGTAGTGCATGAAACAGTAATGTAAAGTAGGCAGAGTACAAGTTTCTTACCTAGTGACATCGAAACTGTTGTAAGAAAGTAACGCTATCTTCTAAGGAGTTACCTACTTCGCCCTAGAAGAAGAAAAATTCATCTTTATGGCTGAGCAGCTATTTCTGCCATCAGGGAGGTCTGATGAATGCAAAACACAAATGCACAATGCACACCAACAGGGAGAAAGATGACCAATGTGGGCAGGAAAAAAATTCACTGAAACTTGTCTTACCTTAAAATATGAATGTTATCATCAGCAACATATAAACAAGCTTATGTCTCTCCAGTCTTAGAGAGAGAGAAGAAAAGAAAAAATTAACATCCTCCATCTAGGACCTTTCTCATTTCTTTACAGGCAAATTCTTGGATTTGGCCACCTGATGGGAAGAACTGACTCCTTGGAAAAAAGATCCTGATGTTGGGAAAGATTGAAGGCTGGAGGAGAAGGGGAGGACAGAGGATCAGATGGGTGAATGGCATCACCGAACCAATGGAGATGAGTTTGAGTAAGCTCCGGGAGTTTGTGATGGACAGGGAAGCCTGACATGCTGCGGTTCATGGGGTCGCAAAGAGTTGGACACGACTGAGCAACTGAACTGAAGTGAGCTTCTTGGAAAGCCTGTCTGTGTGGTCTCTATTTTCTCACCACCACCCTCACTTACTCACTCCAAACTGGCCTCCTCCCACTATTCCAATAAACTTGCTCTAGCTAAATACCTAGTTATAGTGTCTCTCAACTTTCATCTCACTAAATTTCTCTAGAAAATTGATCCAGTCTACCACATTTCTTTGAGGTTCTCTTCTCTTGCCTTCTGCAATGTCATACTCTCCTTGTTTTTCTCCTAATTCTACCTGATCTTTCTCCTCTTCTCCTTTAAATAGAGAAGCTCTTGGGAGCCGTGCTGGGACTCTTTCTCAAACAGTATTCTCACCATCAAGCAATCTCTTCCATGCACCTACTCCATCCTTCTCCTCAAACCCAAGATGAAGAGTTCCAGCTCAGGTCTCTTGTCGAGGGGACCCAAACAGGCACATCCCATGACTGCTGATGTTCTGCTCTAGAGGGTCCCACAGGCTCAAGAGTCCCAAACCAAACTATTCCCACACATCTGCTTCCCCTCTTGTGTTCTCTTCCAGTATGTTCAGTTCAGTTCAATTCAGTTGCTCAGTCATGCCCAACTCTTTGTGACCCCATGAACCATAGCATGCCAGGCCTCCCTGTCCATCACCAACTCCTGGAGCCTACCCAAACCCATGTCCATTGAGTCGGTGATGCCATCCAACCATCTCATCCTCTGTCGTCCCCTCCTGTCCCCAGTCTTTCCCAGCATGAGGGTCTTTTCAAATAAGTCAGATCTTTGCATCAGGTGGCCAAAGTACTGGAGTTTCAGCTTCAACATCAGTCCTTCCAATGAAGACCTAGGACTGATCTCCTTTAGGATGGACCAGTTGGATCTCCTTACAGTCCAAGGGACTCTCAAGAGTCTTCTCCAACACCACAGTTCAAAAGCATCAGTTCTTCGGCGCTCAGCTTTCTTTACAGTCCAACTCTCATATCTATACATGACCACTGGAAAAACCATAGCCTTGACTAGATGGACCTTTGTTGACAAAGTAATGTCTCTGCTTTTTAATTTGTTGTCTAGGTTGGTCATAACTTTCCTTCCAAGGAGTAAGCATCTTTTAATTTCATGTCTGCAATCCCCATCTGAAGTGATTTTGGAGCCCAGAAGAATAAAGTCAGCCACTGTTTCCCCATTTATTTGTCATGAAGTGATGGGACCAGATGCCATGAGCTTAGTTTTCAATATTCACCTGGCTGTCAGCAGGTGAATGTGAACATTCCCTGCACATTCTGTGTAGAATCACCCTTGTGCCTATTTCAACTACTTCTCCGAACCTGCCTCTATCCACCACCCTGTGACCCTAGCCCAAGACACCAAACTCCAAGGAGCTTCCAAAGATGCACCTAGACCACCTGGGCCTGTGTAGACCTTGGGCCTTGCACTCCAAATCCTCCTGAGGGGATTAGTGCTTCTGGGTCTGTCTTAGGAGGTTTGACTGCAAGGAGAGAAAGTGACCAGTGGGTCCTGTTCACTGGGTTCTGGCGCCTAGCATACTGCCCTGTACCCAGTGTTGTTTTTGTTTGATCGCTAAATCGTATCCAGCTCTTTGTGGACTTCAGTGCTCCAGGCTTCCCTGTCCTTCATTATCTCCTGGAGTTTGCTCACATTCTTGTCCATTGAGTGGGTGATGCTATCCAACTCTCTCATCCTCTGCTGCTCTCCCCTCCTCCTGCCTTCAATCTTTACCAGCTTCAGGATCTCTTCCAATGAATTGGCTCTTTGCATCAAGTGGCCAAAATATTGGAGCCTCAACTTCAGTATCAGTCCTGCCAATGAATAGTCAGGGTTGATTTCCTTTAGGATTGACTGGTTTGATCTTGCTGTCCAACGGACTCTCAAGAGTCTTCTCCAGCACCACAGTTTGAAAGTATCAGTTCTTCAGTGCTCAGCCTTCTTTATGGTGCAACTCTCACATACACACATGACTACTGGAAAAACCATAGCTTTGACTAGATGGACCTTTGTTGGCAAAGTGATGTCTGTGCTTTTTAGTAGGGTGGCTAGGTTTGTCACAGCAGCTTTTCTTCCAAGGAGCAAGTGTCTTTTAATTTCATGGCTGCAGTCACAGTCAGCAGTGATCCTGGAGCCCCAGAAAATAAAGTCTGTCACTGTTTCTACTTTTCCCCTTTCTATTTGTAATGAAGTGACAGGACCAGATGCCATGATCTTAGGTTTTTGAATGTTGAGTTTTAAGCCAATTTTTTCACTCTCCTCTTTCACCCTCATCAAGAGGCTTTTTAGTTCCTCTTCCATCTCTGCCATTAAAACTATGTCATCTGCATATCTGAGGTTGCTGATATTTCTCCCTGCTCTCTTGATTCCAGCTTGTGATTAATCCAGCTCGGCATTTCACATGATGTACTCTTCATGAAGGTTAAATAAGCAGGGTGACAATACCCAGCCTTGATGTACTCCTTTCCCAATTTTGAGTCAGTCTGTTGTTCCATGCCCAGTTCTAACTGTTGCTTCTTGACTTGCTACAGGTTTATCAGGAGACAGGTAAGGTGGTCTGGTATTCCCATCTCTTGAAGAATTTTCCACAGTTTGTTGTGATCCACACAGTCAAAGGCTTTAGCGTAGTCAATGAAGCAGAAGTAGATGTTTTTCTCGAGTTCCCTCGCTTTATACTTGTTAGAATGACGGGATGAGAATGAGAAGGAGCACTACCTCCCTCTTCAGGGCACTCAGGCTGTGTGGTCCCAACCATCACATGCAAGGCAGCGACCTGGCCCTCCACCCAACCTCCTTTTCCAGCCCTGAGCCTGGACCACTTCCTCTCCTGTTGCCTGGGAGACCCTTTGAAGCCCCCTGGAAGCTGAGAACCTCAGAGGCCTCTGCTCCTTTTCTCTTCAGCTCCATCCCTGCCTGACTGAGCGGCCAGGCCAGCGATGAGAGGAGGGGCTGAAAGGAGGGGGGAGAAGTGGGGGAGGGAGTCAGATTAAGTAAGCTGAAGTTAAAAACTGACCTCAGAGAGATTATCAGGCCGTTGGAAGTGGCAGATGCTATATGTGGACAGAAACAATGATGCCTAGTAGCCGGGTCTTATCTCCATAAAATGTGCATGTATACTGGATTCGGCAGCCTGAAATCCATTTTCTCCTCCCTTAAGAGTCATTCATGAAATGGGCACATCTGCTGGTAAGCTTTCCTCCTGTTTCTGGGGTCATGTCCAGCAAGAGGAGGGGTCTGTACGGGTTTTCATTAATGGCAGGCACCATTCTTCACCCTTCTCACCCTTTGTTGAAATGGCAGTGAAAACCCAAGGGGAGAAATCACTGTAAAGAGGACTGAAAAGATTGCAGGAGACTAGAGCCGACCAGTCCATT
This sequence comes from Cephalophus harveyi, assembly GCA_006410635.1. Lineage (NCBI taxonomy): Eukaryota > Metazoa > Chordata > Mammalia > Artiodactyla > Bovidae > Cephalophus > Cephalophus harveyi. The sequence goes on along the minus strand of SJYT01000884.1, from coordinate 684,911 downwards.
CAGAAGGAGATCAGCCCTGGGTGTTCTTTGGAAGGAATGATGCTAAAGCTGAAACTCCAGTACTTTGGCCACCTCATGTGACGAGTTGACTTATTGGAAAAGACTCTGATGCTGGGAGGGATTAGGGGCAGGAGGAGAAGGGGACAACAGAGGATGAAATGGCTGGATGGCATCACTGACTCGATGGACATGAGTCTGAGTGAACTCCAGGAGTTGGTGATGGACAGGGAGGCCTGGCATGCTGCGATTCATGGGGTTGCAAAGAGTCGGACACGACTGAGCGACTGAACTGAACTGAGAGCCTCCCTGGCGGCTCAGATGGGAAAGCGTCTGCCTGCAATGCAAGAGACCTGAGTTCGATCCCTGGGTGGGAAAGATCTTCTGGAGAAGGAAACAGCAACCCATTCCAGTATTCTTGCCTGGAAAATCCGATGGACAGAGGGCCTGGTAGGCTACAGTGCATGGGCTCGCAGAGTCGGACACGACTGCGCAGCTTCACTTGCAAAGCCACTTTTATTTTGTAAGAGGAACCTAAGGATTTTGGCATCCCAAGAGGGGCTATGGGACTTGAAGGCAGTAGACGTTTCGTTATAGATGATAAAATGGTCACCAAATGAACATTCCCTGCCTTCAAGATCTAGTGAGGATCCATGAGCCTCCTTAGCAAAGACCTTGGCGTTGGGACAGGCTGTAAACTTCACTCCTTCTCCGATACTCATCACATCCTCGCTGATGTTTTGTTTAGTTGTTTTACATGGTTCTCGGCCTGATTGTTTGCAGTTTTGTCAGGGTGCAGCAGAAGCTCCTAAGTAGCTGAGAAGTTCATGGAATCTCTTCATTGGCACAACTTACACTGTTATTTGTATTTCAGTGTGGGGTAAGGGTGAACAGACATTTCTCAAGGCCACTCTTTATGAACACAGCATGCTGCCACTTGACTTTAGAAGGTCAAGAGAAATAGGTTTGAACAATGGGTGAATGCACCACAGACAGGACATTTCATTTGATAACAGGAATATAGCTTTTGTACTAATAAAGTGCTTTAAAAATTAGTGTGAAATTTTTAGTAATTAGCATATAATTTTAGTTATCAATTGGTTCATAACAAACAGATTAATTAGGAACCCCACTCAGTCATTTATCTAAATGAAAAGTTCTGTTAAATTGTATTTGTGGGCATTGATCAAAGCTAATGGGAAAAAGAGATTAAGATGAAAATCATGGGATTAAATTTTTAATTAGTTTGCCCCCTGAACAATTGCTTGGTGTGACACAGTGATTGATTGGATACTTACGCCTGCCCAGGAAGGATGTGGCTCTACTACAAAACCTCTGAACATAAAAGTGTTTTACAAAAGACTGAATATTTTATTCAGTTATCTTTCTCTTTATTCCTGCTTAACAAGGAATTGAAAAGGAAGGCAGCGTCTGGGATCTCAAAGTCCTTTGTCTGGTGATACATATAAAGTATGAGATGGAAGTTAGTTCATTAATATAAAAAACTCAACATGTCTAAAATAAAACTTTCCGTTTCCATTTCCCAACCTCTTCTCCTCCCAGGGTTCTTTCCTTTTAACCAGTGGTAACACCACACATCAGTGTGCTCAAAGCAAAAACCCAGGAGTAATCTTGAAATCCTCTTTCTCTCATTCCCCACAGTTCGTCCATTAACAAGTTCCATCAGCTTTCCTGCAAAACATATCCAAAATCCACCTGCTTTTTGCATCTCTACCTTCCTAACTCCAGCACCATCATCCTCTAGCTGCGTAACTGCAACCCTTCTTAATCTGGACTCCCTGCTTCTAATCTGATGACACGTTTCCTCTAGCACCCACCCAGTCCATTTGCCACATAACAAACAGTCAAAATATTTGTTTAAAACATGTATTAGGGACTTTCCTGGTGGTCCAGCGGTTAAGAATCTGCCTGCCAATTCAGGGGACACGGGTTCTATCCCTGGTCTGGGAAGATTCCACATGCTGTGGGGCAACTAAGCCCGAGGCCCACAGCTACTGAGCCTGAGCACCCTGGAGACTGTGCTCCACAACAAGGAGAGCGCCCACAGTGAAAAGCCCGCGCACCACAACAACGAGAAGCCCCTGCTCACCACAGCTAGGGAAAGCCCGCGGGCAGCACCAAGACCCAGGACAGCCAAACACGACTAATTAAACAGATATATTATATTCTATAACTCCTCTACCTTGAACCTCTCTTTGTCTTCCCACACTAATTGCCGAGCCATGTAAGGCTCTACGTGACCTGGATTTGCCTGTGACCATCCGCCACCTCCCTGTTCACTGGGATCCACCACACTGTCAGTCTTCCAGGTCTGGATCAGCCTTGGGGCCTTTGCACGAGTTACTCACCTGGAACCCTTGTGGCTCAGCTGGTAAAGAATTTGCCTGCAATGCGGGATACCTGGGTTCGATCCCTGAATTGGGAAGATCCCTAGAGAAGGGAAAGCCTACCCACTCCAGTATTTTGGCCTGGAGAATTCCATGGACTGTATAGTTCATGGGGTTGCAAAGAGTCGGACACGACTGAGAGAGTTTCACTTCTTTTTTTCTAGATGTTTGCAGAGCTGAATCTCTTGGTTTCTGTCTAAGTTTAAATGCTATCTCCTCAAATAAGCCCTGCCTCTGCCTCCCACACTTCAGTGGCCCCCAGTGACTCCCTGTCACACCACCCCAACTCCCTCTCATCACAACACTCCTCATTCCAGCTGTCTTCTTGTATCTTTCTTCCTTTGTTTATTGACTGCGTGCCAAGTCGCTGCAGCCGTGTCCGACTCTTTGTGGCCCTACAGATTGTTTATGGATTAACCCCACCCTAATCATACGTAAACAATGAAAGTAAAGATCTTTGTCTTTCTTGTGTGTTACTCTATCTCCAGGGTCCCAAATAGTCTTCAGTACATGAATGAAAGAATGCATGATTGAATGGATTCTGTTGGCACCAAGCCATTATCATCTCATCTCAGGTGCACCGAAACCTGAGGAAGATTGGGGAGGGTGAGGGGACCAAGTGCCGTATAGACTGGACCTTAAGACATGAGAGGAGACAGACAGGGGCACAGAATGGAGAGTCAAGAGAAGCACTGGCTGAGGTGGAGAGGGTGGAGGATCATGAAGGAACATGGAAATGATAGTGCGCAGTTCTTCAGAGACAGCCTAGAAATGCTAAAATGTGTGCAAGCATGTGCCTTGCACACACATACTCACCCACGGCCTGACTTGAAGAACACTGGCTCTCACACTGGCTCTGCTGCACCTGAATCTTCCAGAACACCTTCCCGCTAGAGACACTTAAGCTGTAGTGTCAAAAAGAGTCTGAATCAGAGGTCTGGTGGGGCCCACACGTCTGCCACTGTGTAGAGCTTGTCAGCTGGTCTCATTCTTGGTCAGGACAGTGAGGTTGCAGTGAATACGAGCAGCTTGGAGATGTCAGTGTGCCATCCTGTGGTGGTTCTATGAAGCCACCCCATTGGACTTTCCCTCCATGGACCTCAGTTCAGTTCAGTCGCTCAGTTGTGTCCGACTCTTTGTGACCCCATGAATTGTAGCACGCCAGGCTTCCCTGTCCATCACCAACTCCCGGAGTTCACCCAAACTCTCATCCATCTAGTTGGTGATGCCATCTAGCCACCTCATCCTCGGTCGTCCCCTTCTCCTCCTGCCCCCAATCCCTCCCAGCATCAGAGTCTTTTCCAATGAGTCAACTCTTCCCATGACGTGGCCAAAGTATTGGAGTTTCAGCTTCAGCACCACTCCTTCCAATGAACACCCAGGACTGATCTCCTTTAGAATGGACTGATTAGATCTCCTTGCAGTCCAAGGGACTCTCAAGAGTCTTCTCCAACAACACAGTTCAAAAGCATCAATTCTTTGGCACTCAGCCTTCTTCACAGTCCAACTCTCACATCCATACATGACCACTGGAAAAACCATAGCCTTGACTAGACGGACCTTTGTTGACAAAGTAATGTCTCTGTTTTTTAATATGCTGTCTAGGTTGGTCATCACTTTCCTTCCAAGGAGTAAGCGTCTTTTAATTTCATGTCTGAAGAAGGCTGAGCGCCGAAGAATTGATGCTTTTAGGTTAGGTGGTCTGGTATTCCCATCTCTTTCAGAATTTTCCACAGTTTATTGTGATCCACACAGTCAAAGGCTTTGGCATAGTCAATAAAGCAGAAATAGATGTTTTTCTGGAACTCTCTTGCTTTTTGCATCATCCAGAGGATGTTGGCAATTTGATCTCTGGTTCCTCTGCCTTTTCTAAAACCAGCTTGAACATCAGGGAGTTCACAGTTCACATATTACTGAAGCCTGGCTTGGAGAATTTTGAGCATTACTTTACTAGTATGTGAGATGAGTGCAAATGTTTGTTAATAAATGCTAATGTGTTTTTCTAGTGTCTACAATTTGTCACTGGTATTAGGCTCTACATCTGTCATCTCAGTTCTATTTTAAAGTAGATGTTATCACCCATTTTACAGATAACGATCCTGAAGTTTAAGGAAGCAAGTTGCTCAAAGACATGTGGCAGAACCGGGACTTGAACCCTGGCCTGTCTAACTCAAAGCCATGTTATTTCCGTGACACCAAGCTCGCTCCCTTCTATGGGCCAAGCCCTGTGATCAGTGCTGAGGACACTGAAGCACAAGACACGGGTTCAGGAAGAGCTGCTGCCCCACCATGGGGGGCGGGGGCGGGGGGGCTTTGGAAGCAGCACAGAGGGCCTGGGGAGGAACCATTACTTGGGTGTCATCTTTTTTTCCCCGAGAATCACTGAGCCGATTTTTCTCAAGTTTTTACTGAGTCAGGGTAGACTTGCCAGGCTGCCTTCAGCACAAATAGTTACCCAGAAAACGGAGCTGACATTGATGGAGTGCTTACTGCTCTCCGTGATTTATCTCAGCCACCCTGTGAAGTGGGTACGTTTTCCCCACTTAGCTCATGAGGACACCAAGGCTCAGAGCGGATAACATACGCAAAGTCACCAGCTGGTAAGCGGTTAAACTGAAGCTTGACCCCAGATCTGACTGCTTTCAAGGTTTGCAGGACCCCTTGGTCCTCCAGGGGCCCGGATTCCAGCACCCTCGCCACCAGTGGGACCGTGCCTCTGTCGTCCTCTCGTCTGTCGAAAGGACGCTGGTGATCACGTCGTGCCTGATGGTCGCTGGCAGCAGTGCACTTGCAACAGCCTTTTTTGTTCAAACCGAAAGATCTTTGTGCAGCTTTTGCTTTTTTAAACCACCTCCTCCCACAGTCAATTCATGTCAACAGAAGGAAAATGGAAAGTGATGACTCTGAATCATTTGTGACATATAAAATCCTACTTTACAAACAAGCATCTTCCCCAAGAGGCTCAGCACAGGGCAAGTCAGGTCTCCTTGCTCCCTGGCATTTGATGAGAGACTCTAGTTCCTCCTAAAGTCAGTGCTTGAAAGTGAAGTGAAATTCACTCAACTGTGTCCGACTCTTTGCAACCCCGTGGACTATACAGTCCGTGGAATTCTCTAGGTCAGAATACTGGAGTGGGTAGCCATTCCCTTCGCCAGGGGATCTTCCCGACACAGGGATCAAACCCTGGTCTCCCACACTGCAGGCAGATTCTTTACTGTCTGAGCCCCCAGGGAAGCCCAAGAATACTGGAGTGGGTAGCCTATCTCTTCTCCAGGTTATCTTCCCCACCCGGGAATCAAACCGGGGTCTCCTGAATTGCAGGCAGATTCTTTACCAGCTGAGCTACCAGGCAAGCCCGCAGAGTCAATGCTTAGTAAATAACATTTGCTGCTGCTGCTAATAGTTTGTGACCTTCATGTTGCCGGGCAATGGCTGAACCGTCCAGTGAAGGAGGGGATGAAAAGTTCTGTCATTCTCCTGCCTCTTCCATTTTGACATCTCCCTTGGTGATCTTAGGTGACTGAGCTTTCTATTTTTTTAAAAATCAGTTTTGAAAATGAAAAAGCAAGGTGGAGTAGTTGTACTTAGTGGTTGGAAAAGAAAGGAAAACTGATTATTAGCAAGGCCAGGGATTGGGATGGAGAGGTCAGTTGACTATTTGGTTTATTACAATCATTCCATTTTGTCTCTACCACATATAGTTCACTGATTATCTTGACTCTGCTACTACCATTCTGGTAGAGGCGATGAGAAAGAATGGCCAAAGATAAGATGATTAGTGGCTGTGAAAAAGAATAGGGCATAAGACATTGGAAGATGCTCTTGTTTTCCTCATCTTAGTTTGGAATCCCCCAGACTAGACTTAGAATCAAGGATTCAAGTGTAGGTAATTTATCTGGAAGGTGCCAAAACCATAGGCAGGGAATTGGGAAGAATGAGCTGGAAAAGGGAAAAGGTCAATAAAAGGATGTGTTATCAAGCTAGCTGATGCTGGGGACTAGGAACTAGAGCTACTGGTCAACCCCGAGATGCAGTGGCCCCAGGTGGGGCCAGTAGTAAAGAATCCGCCTGCCAATGCAAGAGACGCCAAAGACGCAGGTTTGATTCCTGCGTCGGGAAGATACCCTGAGTAGGAAATGGCACCCCTCGCCAGAATTCTTGCCTGGAAAATTCCGTGGGTCAGACACGACTGAGCAACTGAGCACACACACAGGCACATGTCAGAATCATCCAATGCCCCCCCTCTCCACCCACCCAGGGAAGGAAGCTGCGATATTTATCCATCAACTTCAGAGTGTCAGGGATTGACAGCTGTTCCCATGAGGTGTGCTGGGCCCACAAAGTGGTTTCCACAGCTTGGGAGAAAGCTCTCAGGCAAAGAGATGCAAATGCTGGCAGTCAGAAGTCAACCGGTGTTCACTGAGGTGGAAAGGCTGTGAGATGGGCACTGAGAACGTCCTCTGCTGCTGCTGCTGCTGCTGCTGCTGCTGCTAAGTCACATCAGTCGTGTCCAACTCTGTGTGACCCCAGAGACGGGAGCCCACCAGGTTCCTCTGTCCCTGGGATTCTCCAGGCAAGAACACTGGAGTGGGTTGCCACTTCCTTCTCCAATGCATGAAAGTGAAAAGTGAAAGTGAAGTCGCTCAGTTGTGTCCGACTCTTAGCGACCCCATGGACTAAAGCCTACCAGGCTCCTCTGTCCATGGGATTCTCCAGGCAAAAGTACTGGAGTGGATTGCCATTGCCTTCTCTGATAACATCCTCTATGTTCCCTTAAAACAAGCAAAGCAGCTAAGCTTCCCCCAGGGCTCCCCATATCATTAAATGTACCTCTATATACCCTGCTTCTGATGCCGAAGGTGTTACAATTTTCCTTTACATGCTTTTTGGTTTGGATTTTTGTTTTGTTTTGTGTGTGTTTTTTCTTGCCACACATTCAATCTAACCCCAAATCCTACAAACTTTATCTCCAAAATGTATCTTGGATCCTACTACTTCTCACCATCTCCATCACTATCGTTCACTAGATTTCTGCAATAGCTTCCTAGTCTGAATTCTTGTTTATATGCTCATCCTCCACATGGTAGCCAGAGTAATCCTTTAAAACTTAGGTCACTTTACTCCCCATCTCGAAACTATGCCCTTTTCACTCTTGGAATAAAACCTGAAGTCCTTACCAAGTTCCACATGATCTGGCTCCTGGCTGCATCCTTGATTTCGGTTTCTATCCGCTCTCCTCCTCACTCTCAGTGCTCCAGCCAGACCGATTTTCCTGGCTGCATTCCTGCCCCAGGGCCTTTGCACTTGTCCTGTCAACATAAAACTCTGCTCTCCATGGTCATGTCACTCAATCAGTTTATTCAGGTAGTTGCTCAAATGTCACCTCTGGAAGGAGCACTTTTTAAAACACTTTATCTAGAAAATAACCTTTTGTCACTCTTTGCTCATAACCTGGCTTATTTATTTTTTTCATAACAGTGATCATGACCTGGCTGATTTTAGTTTATGGTTTTATTTATTGCCCTCTTCTGAACTAGAATATAAATGCTGCCAGGTGGAGGATTCTGCTTGCTGCACTAGCCCAGCCCCTGGAATAGCATCAATTCATCATAGGTATTCAATAAATATTTGCTAAATGAATGGATTAATAACTCTTTACTGGTCCTGCTGAGATCACCCATCAGTCAAGAATTTTCAGAACAGACCGGAGAAATTGGAGACCTTAGTGTGATAACTGCCTGCCTGCATCTTTCCCCCAAGCTGGCTCTAATGAAAAATACTCAGTCTTAGCAGGGTCATGAAGGTCCCAGGGCTACGGGCTACTTCCAATATGTTCTTTAGGGAATATATTACAAATCACAACTTGTTCGTTCATCTTTCTGCTTGCCTCTCTGGAACAGTAGAGGGAAAATCAAGATCATTAATGCTACCTGTTTGGTGATGGAGATGAAATGTAGTCTTGATTTTTAATAAACTAGAATGCAAAGTTAGTTATCTCCCCAAGTGCCTCGCAGACAATACATGCACGCCACATGCCGAGTGAGTGGACAGTATCACTACTTTGGCATTTCTGCAGAAGATATTTCATTTTATGGCCCACACTCTTAAAAATGCCAAAAAGTGGGGGGACTTTCTTCATCACAGCCCCCCCAAACCCAGAAAACCCTGAACTGACCACACCCATCTCTTCTCATACATACTACCCCATGTCCCCCACAATGGTACAATCAGCTCTATCTTTTGTGTGTGGTTTAAGATTATCTAATTTACTCCATTGTAAAAATAGCACAGGCTCATTTTAGAAAAATTTATAAATTACAGAAAAATAAAAGAGAAAAATTAAAAATAACACATCATTCCACCACCCAGGGATAACCACTGTTAGTATGTGGCTGTATGTCTTTCCAGTGTTTTTATGTATATTCATACACAGTTTAAATATGCAATTAATCTTTCTTCTTTACTTAACATTGTAACATAAACAGTTATTCTTAGTATTCAACCCTTTGTGCACATCTCTTTAAATAGCTCTGCAATATTACATTTCCCCGTTGTAAACCATTTTGCTTATTTTATATTTTTCAAAAATTATAAATAATTCTGGGATAAGCATCCTTTGATGTATATCTTTGCTGGCACTGCTGATTATTTCTTTAGGATAGAGCCCCAGAAAAAGGAATCACTAGTTCTAGGGGATACAAACTCTTAAGACATTTTGTGAGATTTCATTTTGATTTCTAAAACTGTTTGAATGTGACTTCCATAAAAGAGCTCCAGGAAAGCAGATTGCCTCCAAGAATTTACTTCCAGTTTTGAAACGTTTCAGGCTCAGACTGTTTTAGCATTCAGTTTAAATGAGCGCAGAATTCTTCTGTAGCCTGTCTCCACTTCAGACTTCTTCCCGCTCTAATAAAATGCAGCAACAGCATTATAAAATTGTTCTTTGGTAAACAGTCTCTTTTTGTGTTCTCAAGGATTGTTTTCTAGTCTTTCTGGTAGGTATTGGGTTTATGTCTAGAACTGCGTGGAGAATTTTTGCATGCCTGCTCATGATGGCTTAAGGGTCTAGTTATGCCTTATGGTTGTGTGTGTGTGTGTGTGTGTTTCATTGCCAAAAGGAAGTTCAGATTTCATGGCAATGAAACCTGCTTTTACAAGTCTGTCTGAGTCCAGTCTCAAAAAGCCAGGACTCCCCTGGCAGGGACTGCTTTGGGGAACGCCATATGAGTAAGGACTTTTCTTCCTAAGGCTGGGTCAGCCTGGAAAAGGCCTTGCCAAAGACAGTTTATCAATGGAGGGAAGCCATGGCTTTTTCAGATAGGATGGGTCAGACATGATACAATATCAAAATATCCAGGAAACATCCAGAAGAGTCAAGGGTTCTAGGGTGGTTTGGAAAGTTATGGTACAGCCATACTCATGCCATACTCATGGAATCTCATGCAAAAAACCTTATTAAACAGAATGAACCCAGCATCTCTGTATTGACTTGAAAAGATATCCAGGTTCTTTTGTTATTCTAAATAGTAAGTTGTAGAAAAATATGTATGGTTTGATTCCATATTTGTAAAAATAAAAAATAAAAAAGGCAAAAACTGAGTTCAGGGGAATCTTTACTATCCACATGAACTGCAAGAAATACATGAAAAACATACCTGAGACTGTTGGTAACTGGCTCCTTTGCTGCTGCTGCTGCTAAGTCGCTTCAGTCATGTCTGACTCTGTGCGACCCCACAGACGGCAGCCCACCAGGCTTTCCCGTCCCTGGGATTCTCCAGGCAAGAACACTGGAGTGGGGTGCCATTGCCTTCTCCAATGCATGAAAGTGAAAAATGAAAGTGAAGTCGCTCAGTCGTGTCCGACTCCTAGTGACCCCATGGACTGCAGCCCACCAGGCTCCTCCGTCCATGGGATTTTCAAGGCAAGAAATCCAGGATTTTCCAGGCAGTGGGGTGCCACTGCCTTCTCCAACTGGCTCCTTAGGAATGCGAAATTTGGGTCAGAGAAGACCGAGGAGACCTCGGCTTTACACGACTCAGTTGAGTAATGTGTTACAAAGAGTAGGTATTACTTTTATAAGTTATAAAATAATAATAGAAAGCCCCCAAAAAGGGGGGAAAAGACAGTGGAGAGGAATGGCCTGAGAAGGGAACTTGGTTCAGGAGCTGGTTGACAGGTGCCCTGCAGGGTTGGGTATCCCCTCTCGACGAAATGGGTTCATCCCACAGAGGAAGGCTCCACTTCCAAGATAAGTGGGGCTGGGCGGGCCGTGTCCTTTCCCCTGGCAGCTGGTAGAGAATCAGCTGTGCTGGCATTCACCTGCACTATCACATTTGAAAGGGCTTCTGGAAAAAATAATTGGAAAGATCCAGGCAGAGGCAGGAGTTGTTATCTCAGGTGGTGCTAGAGGTGAAGACCCTGCCTGCCAGTGCAGGAGACGTAAGAGATGCGGGGTTCAATCCCCAGGTGGGGAAGATCCCCTGGAGGAGGGCATGGCCTGGAGAATCTCACGGACAGAGGAGCCTGGTGGGCTAAAGTCCATGGCGTCACACAGAATTGGACACAATTGGAGCGACTTAGCATGCACGTACACATTCTGAGGGCTTGAGGAAGGGTGACGAGCAGCTGAGAGGAGAACAGCCTCTAAAAGTTCCAGAATGGGAAAGATGGATCCAGCCTCAGCCTCTGAGTTCTAGTCATCTGCGAGACGGACCACAGGCTTTGAACTGGAGACAGTGCCCAAGGATTTCATTAACCTTCTTCCCTGGAGCCAGTGCCGAGGTGTGTGTCTTTGAAGAGGGATGGCTCAGAAGCGACACGACTGTCAAACATGGTTTGTTTTATGTTCTATTTGTGAATTAGGGTGTGTTTACAGTGAAAGAATGATTTAGATGTTGACGAGTCAGCTGGAAATATAAAAGCATAATTGAGTCTCCAGGTCTATTAAAGACTCCTGTCTTGTGTCTTGTGGGTTGACATTTTATTACAGAGGCCAACTTGGCTCTTGCTTTCAGTTTCTTTTCTTCCCTTTGGTATCTTTCAAATATTAGATTTTCCCTTCCCCCAATCAGAAATTTAAAAAAAAAAGAAAACCTCCAAGGAGAGCCAGGATGTCTGAAAGGAGCACCCTGGGGGGGTGGCATCACGTGGCAGGTTGGCACAGGGACTCTGGGCATTGGCACAGTGCCTGGCACCCTGCACAGATGCCCGGTCAATTGTTACCCTCAGAACCTCTGCCATCCCCAGCCCTGCCACCAGTGCTCCGTTTCCTTGGGCAAATCAGGTCAGTCCTGGGGTCCCCTTGTTCCTCCTACCAACGGAGCTCTTGACAGCTAAGAGCTCCAGCGAAGCCCAGAAAAGCACCACAAGAGGCGCACAGGCCAATGATCAGAATAACCCTCCCTGATTCCTTTGTAGAAGGATAATATCATGTCACTGGCGACTGCTCTCAGTAAGTGGGTCTTTTTTTTTCTCTCTCTGAAGAGGCTGGAAACTGTTCCTCAGGGCTGCTAAATTGGGCCTTGTTCTGAGATCTGATCTGCTGGCGACCTGTGTCCACTTTACTAAAACTGGCCGGGGGCCCTGGCACCGTCAGGCCACGTGGGCCGCCAAATTGCAAGGCCCTTTCTTTTGAGCAAATAGCATCGCACACGCTGCCATCGAGAAAATGAAAGCATTCACAGTGGCACAGCGTCCAGCTTCTCTCTGTGGCCTTTGGAAACAATTTTGTGACCAGGGAAGGGCAGGAGACAAAGGTCTTTCTATCTGATCTGCTCACCAAGCCGGCGTTGGGTCGTGGCGGGCCTCTTTCCCTGGTACCATGCGGATCTCTATCACCCCGTTTGTCTCCTCTCTTTGAGTAGACAAGGCAGGCAGGCAGGCAGGCAGAGGGATCTATTTCAACTGCCCTTGACTCTGTTTATAATCACCAACATGAAAGGAAGGGAAAGAGATGGAGTTTATAGGACTGGCTCTTTGTGTAACCTAATTTATCTCTCTCCAGCAGCAGTGGGCTGAGCAGTTTCCTCTTTTGTTTCCGATGCGGGAAACTGAAATATGAATCTATGTTGATGAGCGAATAAAGGAACTGAAAGAGGCATAAATCTTATCTTCTTGCAACCCTCGAAGATCAGCTTCTTGTGAAGAAGGGGATTATACTTCTGTAATTAACTGCTTTGCAGCTCCTGGTGATGGCTCAGAGCTGAATAATAGTCAGCCGCGGATCATGAACAATGGTCTTGGGCCTGACATCCTTTCCCAGTGCCCAGCTCACAGAGAGTCAAGCCAGGAGATATTTGTTCCCTGTCTAACAGCATTCACAGCAGAGAGAATAGAATTCCAGAGCAAATAGCTCCCAGGAACCTGTTCTGCTGTAGGTTGGGAGCTGCCACGAGGTACCTGGAAGGCCTCAGCCAGGTTTTCACCCTCCATGTTCCAGCTGCTTACTGAAGCTCAGTGGAGGGGACTGCCCCTTTCCAGCTGTGAGATCTGGGGAAAGTCGTCTCACTTCTCTGATCTGTAGTATTACCATCCACGAAATGCAGGGGGTCTTGTAGAGTTTGGGGGAGGAAGAGTTTAGATCACGTGTATAAGCAAATCACTTATGACACTGCCTGGCGCCTGGCAGGTCATCACTAAATGCTAGCTATTATTATGATTACTTCGTGGAATACAAATGGGTGGTGAACTCGTCACTGTTTACAAGGCTTATCATGGAAGGCACTGTATATGTCTTTCAGTGGCTAAAAGCCTCCCATCATCCCTGTCAGGTAGGATTCTTCCTCCCATTTCACGGATGACAGAGGAGGCTCAAAACACTGACCTGCTCAAGGTACAGGGCAGTAGAGGAGCCTGGAAGCTGGGCCAGCCCCCTGCCCCCTCCCCACTCAGCACCAGGCTCCCAGGCCCTCAGCTGTTCCTCTGCGGGTTCATCTGCCTGTCACTTCCAGGCCTCATCACTGGTTTGATCTTCCAGGATCAAACCCCTGGGCCGTCTTTGCTTCCGCTCCTCCTCCCTGCCCAGTGCTGGCATCCCTGAGCCCTATAGATTCTTCTCTTGAGATGTTTCCAGAACCTCTCCTTTCTCAGTCCTGCTGCCACCCATGCTGGCCCAGAACCTGGTCTCTCAGGCTCCTGAGTGGTGTCCGAGGGAGAGCGGAGCTCTCTTTCCATCACCCCCAACACTGGCGCCCCGTGAGTGGCACCCAGCCCCGCCGCCCTGTCCTTCCCTGCGAGGGGCCAGCAGTCACGGCATCAAGTCTGCCCTTCTTTCTTGGCATTCAAGGCCCTTCAGCTGACCCACCCAAAGTCAGCTCTTCTCACTTGAACCCCCCTGTCTGGCTGAGCCTGATTTAGTCTCCATCAGGCACCCCATAGTCTCTCTGAGGGCTCAGTGGATTAGATTCTTGATAAAGATGCAGAAGACTCTTGAGAGTCCCTTGGACCACGAGGAGATCAAACCCATCAATCCTAAAGAAAATCAACCCTGAATATTCATTGGAAGGACTGATGCTGAACTGATGTTGACTGATGCTCCAATACTTTGGCCACCTGATGTAAAGAGCTGACTCATTGGAAAAGACCCTGATGCTGGGAAAGACTGAAGGCAAGAGGAGAAGAGGGCAACAGAGGATGAGATGGTCAGATGCCATCATCGACTCAATGGATATGAGTTTAAGCAAACTCAGAGCGATAGTGAAGGACAGGGAAGCCTGGTGTGCTGCAGTCCACGGGGTTGCAAAGAGTTGGACAAGGCTGAGCGACAAAACAATATCAAAGATGCAAATGCCCCATAGAGAAAGCCCCACTCAATGCATAGTCAAGTGTAGGACAGCCACGGAACACGGAGATCACGCATTCCACCAGTAGAGCTTGAGGCCCAGGGAAGCTCAGTGACTTAGGTGAAGTCACACAGCTTCAGAGTCAAGTCTCAAACCTAGGTGTTCTAACTTAGAATTCAGGGCTCCTCCATTAGAGCAACAGACATACCCCGCTCATTGGTGACAGCAGGCAGGCCAGAGATGGGGACACTTAGCTCGTCTACACATGGGCCATGGACCTGTGTGGTTCAACCACAGAGACAGCCTAAAAGCCTGCCTGCTGAGGGGAGAAAATGACTGAGTCAGGCCCTGGGGCAGGGGTGTGGTGGGCAGGAACTGGGGGTGGGAGGTGGAGACTGAGATTTAGGCAGATGGTCATGGAAATAGCGACTAGAAGGCAGATGAAAATGCAGGTGGATACTAGTCTGAGCAATGCGCTATGAAAGAAAGTGAAATCGCTCAGTCATGTTCGACTCTTTGCAACCCCGTGGACGCTAGTCTACCAGGCTCCCCTGTCCATGGGATTTTCCAGGCAAGAGTTCTAGAGTGGATTGCCGTCTCCTTCTCCAGGGGATCTTCCTGACCCAGGGATCCATCCTGGATCTTACGCATTACAGGCAAATGGTTTACCTTCTGAGCCACCAGGGAATTCCCCAATGTGCTTTGGGAACATAGCAATTAACTTCTCTACCCTGATGGGAGATGGGATCCAGGAGGGCTTTAGGGAAGAAGCGGCCTGTGACGTGGGTCTGAAGAAGCCGAAGGATGACTCCCAGTGAAATCAGGGGCAAGGCCCTCTGGATTGAGGGAGCAGCTGGACAGAGGCAGGGGGGGCAGACAGGCTGGGCTGATGTGGGGAACAGCACAGCCGGCTGCAAGGGAGCCTGGAAAAACAGAGAAACCTGAATTCAAGTTCAGACCCTGCTCCTAGTCGGACCAGCTCAGGACCTAGGCCAGTCACTTTACCATTCTGGATCTTGGTGGTGGGGGTTTAGTTGCTCAGTCTGATTCTTTGCAACCCATGGACTGTAGCCCACCAGGCTCCTCTGTCCATGTTATTTTCTAGGCAAGACTGCTGGAGTGGGTTGCCGCTTCCTTCTCCAGGGGATCTTCCAGATCCAGGGATCAGATGTGCATCTCCTGCAGTGTAGACAGTCTCCTGCGTTGCAGGCAGGTGCTTTACTGCAGAGCCACCAGGGAAGCCCCATATATGAAGCAGGCATAACCATCTTCCGTCTCCTGAGGGTTATTACAAAGAGGAATGAAAACAGTGAGGCACCAGATGAATCAAAACAGAGGCACCAGATGTAGGGCCTGCACATAGTAGGTGCTCGACCAAAGGCCCGCTACGGCAGGAGGGCAGGTCCTTCTGGAACACAGGTTAGGCAGGGGGTTGGGTGACGCTGTGCATTTTCCTTTGCCTTCCAGCCGGCCTTCCCCCCTTTCCTTCCAGGAGCTCACCAGCTGGCCTGGGAGGGCTGCTTGCCCACTCAGAGTTGCTCGGATGTTGGGTCATTCCCGGGTCCAGAATGGTCTTCTGGTTCTGTCGTCATCCTTGAGTTCTTTCCAGGCTGAACACAGCTGGGCTGGTATCCCAGGTCTGGACATGTTTGCTGGCAGAGCCCGTTTGGGAGAGACGGCTCTGTTTAGGTAGAAAGAGACACTGAAAACAGCTGCTGGCTTCTCTGCCACGGTGAACACAGAGTAAACCCAGCCACTCTGGGCTTTGCAAGGGGACGGGAGCACCATGCAGGCCCTGCTCACCATGGCCTGCGGGGGATAGGGGAAGGCCAGCTTTTCAGGGAGTGTGCCAGCCTCCCCAGGCCTGGTCAGGGTTGGGGTGAGGTAGGGGTGGGGGAATGAGTCAGAGACCCTTCTTTCCCCTTGGCCTCTAGGTGTTGGAGGACTCTCCAGGCAGTTCCTGCCACTTAATATCTGTGGGACGTTAGGTCAATTTGTCAACTCTCTGGATGGACCAGTCAATAAAGGCGCGTTCCTGTCTGCTGTTCCTCTTTAGTAAGTGGTGGCCCAATTTACCTATGCATCAGAGTCACCTGGAGGGGGGGGCTAACTAAACATTCAGATACTCAGAATTCCTGCGGGCAGGGCCCAGGAACCTGCCTTTTAATGAACTCTCCAGGTGATTCTGGTACAGCCATCTCAGGAACCACACCTCCACGGTCACTGTCTGAATTCCGACAGAGTCCCTGGGAAACCAGGAGAAAGAGTTAGGCAGAAGGAGGAGCTAATAGGTGACGTCAACACACCACTCCTCTTCACACATATATCCGCAGTGATGCTTTTCTCATGATGGCTTAGAAACAGATGCTCTTGGATGTATGTCTCCTTAGGACAGATGCCATCACTGTTTTTAGGATATAAAATTTAGAGTGAGATCCCATCCTCTAGACTTACTCCATTTCCAGTGCATCCACCCATTCACCACCCACCCACCCATCCTTCCATCCATTATCCATCATTTGTTTTGGTCCTCGCCTGTTTTGTGCCAGGCTGGGCTTTGGAGACACAGGGAATAACAAGATCTGGTTCCTGGCCAGAATCCCCCATCTACATAAATAAACACAGAAATCATCCTAATGTTGGGGGATCCTTCCAACATGCAATGTCTCAAGGGGGTACAGTGGTGGTACAAGGCAGAAATGATGCATTCCACGGGAATGAGGAAAGGGAAGCCCTCGCAGACAGAAATCTGTGAGTAGATCGTGAAAGGGAGTAGGAGTTTGCCAGATGGGGAGACCACGTGCGAGGGTATGCAGGAAGGTAGCTGACTCCCGTGAATGAAACCCCTTCACATCCTCTACGAGAGCGGAGGCCTCTCCTTGGGCTTCCTGGGGTCCATGTTCCAATGTTCATCTGTGGCTGCTTCCTCAGCCTCATCTTCTGGGCCTCAAGAGCGGAAAGAAACCATTCCCTCCTTTTGTGTTGCAGGCTCATGGCAGCTGTCTCTTGCACCGCAAAGTCGTTGTGCAATTAAGAGGTAAACAGTCATCCGAGTTGAGAGGCATGGGATCCTTAAGAGCTCGCATTCAGGTTCAAGCTTTGCCTGCAACTCACTAGGTAACTGAGGGCCGGTCTCTGGGGCTCAGCTTCCCCATCTTTGAGAGGGAAGATCGGCTTCCAGCTCTGACAGTGTCTGCCTGGAGCAGAGCCCTGACACTCTGGCTCCTATGCGCTTGTAGCTCGGTTACATTTTCTCCCCTCTCTAAGCTCATCTGTCTCAGCACGTCAGCAGCACAACATCTTGCAGGATTAGTGGACTGGATCTGAGTCCCCCCGCACGGTTCGCTATAGCCGAGACGGTTTTGCAGGGGAAATGCAAGGCGGATGCAAGCCTGAAGGTGGCGCTGTGGCTCCAGTGGCCGAGCTGCTCTCCGGAGCGGGTCTGCGGGTTTCAGAGCACGGTGGGGACTGGGCACTGCTGAGGGCAGGTTCTCTCCTTTCGCGGGGCCTGCTGGTTTGCAAGAAGCCGCCGGGCCAGCGCACTCGACCTCCGCACCTGCTGGCCCCCTTCACACATCTTCAGGGGTCTGTTTTCTTCTGGGTCCTCCCTTCAGAAGAGGAAGAGGAAAGCCTGCTAGTGGGTGGAGTGGGGGTCTTTGCTGGTGTTCCCTGGTGTTCGATGCTGGCAGGGGGCCCTTGGCGTGGAGCCCCGTGGGGTCTCTGACATAGCTTCCTGGACCCACACCTCCTACCCCCAGCATCACCCTGGGCTGATGACATTTTGAAAGTACTCCATACTCTTTCTGCTGCTGCCTTCTCTCCATTCATTTGGGTTCATCTTTCAGCTGAGCCACTGAATAACGGGGGCTTCCCAGGTGGGGCTAGTGGTAAAGAACCCGACTGCCAACGTAGGAGACATACGAGATGCAGATTTGATCCCTGGGTCGGGAAGATCCCCTGCAGAAGGGCGTGACGACCCATTCCAGTATTCTTGCCTGGAGAATCCCATAGGAACCTGGCGGGATACGGTCCATAGGATCGCACAGAGCCAAACTTGACTGAAGCGACTTAGCAAGCACACACAGAATAACAGCCCCTGGTGGGGGGAAGAATGATGGGAGTAAGGAGAACGAAAGTGGAAAACGGTAACGTTTATGAAGTGCCGGCTGGGTGCCCAGCACCTCCACACAGCTATAGCCATGAGTTGTATACTTCCAGCAGCATTGCCCTTTCCACCAATCAAAATCACCAGCCCAACCTGCTACTTAAACCAGACACACCAGGGGAGCCGCTCTGGTGGGATGGGTGGGGCACCGAGGACCCTGCCCCTCACGGCCCCACCCCTCTCCCCCCACCCAGCAGCCGCCCTGGTGCATCCACCCAAGCTGGATCTAAAGCATAGTGCACATTTATCCGCATACAACTCTTAAAGGAATTAGATAGTCTCCCTGTTTTTCAAATACAAAGGCTAAGGCCCAGAGGGGTGAGGTGATTTGCCAGGATCCCATGATTAATAAAATAAGATTATTAATAAAATAATTAATAAAGTGGAGAACCCGGCTGTGGACCCAGGCATGCCTGACTCCAAAGCCCCCAACTCTGCCTGGAAGACGGTGGCTGCTCTGCTTCCTAAGGAGGGGCAGATAGGGCGGATGGGGCAGTGGCTCCCCGTGCTGCCTGGAGCACCAGGCCAGACATACAGGACATGGTTGATGCTGGAGATCTGGGAAACTGCCTGCAAAGAAGGGACCCATATGGGACAGGAGGAAGGTGGAAGATGGGAAACAAGTGGGGAGTGCGTTCTGTGCCCCAGGGACACGACTATTCTTCCCCCAGGCAGGCTCCAGCGTGGTGGACTTCAGAAGACACCAGCCGGACATGTGCTAGACATTCAGATTCAAGCTTTCCAGGCCCTGATCAAGCTGTTTTGTTCCAGGGCAGCCAAGGTTTGGGGCTGTAAAACATGAACTGGGTCTCAGTCCCCACTTTGCCGGTGGAGGAGGGACTGTGGAAGAATAGCGAGATGCTTAAAAAAAGAACAACAAAAAAGTGAAGTCATTTGTTTGCGTGCAATGTTTGGTTTGTCTGAAATCTTGTGAGGAGCACAGATTTGGAGTCAGAAATCTACGGGCTCAAAGGCCATCTTCACGTTTGACCTGGCTTCTCTGAGCCTCAGCTGCCTCCTTGGAAAATGGCACCATCAACCGTCCCCGTGTCACCGGCTGCTGGTGGGGGCGGGGGTGGGGCGGGGGTGGGGATTACATGAGCGCTCATGCGGGGACTCAGCAAACCTGGGTGACCCTCTCCCTGCTCTCCTAACTCTTCTCAAAGCCCGTGGAATTGATGGTATGTGCCACATGGATGTGCTTCCAAGGGGCACTTAACGAACAGGTTATCACTTCTCATTGTGGTAGACTGGCTGAAGCAGTCACTCTTACATCTTCTACGTGAGACGTGACACTGATCCTCAAAATTGTAAGCACAGAGCCTTAGAGGGCCTTAGAGGTCTGAGTCCAACTCCATTTTTGGGGATGGGGGAAATGACTTAACCAAGGTCACCCATTGGGTTAGTGGCAGAGCTGGGGGTGGAACGCATATCTGCTGACAGCTAGCCCACGGCTGTCATCCCAGTGGGAAGGCAGGGCTGCAGGATGCTCTCTTGATCCTTCTGGCCCACGATTCCTGCATCTGTGAGGAGAATAGGGAAGGGGGTCTTCAAGGGAGACCCATTCTGCCCCACGATCCCCATCATGTGGGGCCACGTGTTGGGGGGGTCAATGGAGCCTCCGTCTTGGGTCCGAGATCTGAGGATCCAGGACCAGTCCCGTCATCACCCAGGGCTGGGGTGGAGTCGACACCTCCCGCAGGTGTAGGGGGATGGCTCCATCTCTGCCTCTTACCAGCTGTGTGGCCTGGCAGGGAATCGCTCTCTCTGAGCCTGTTTCCTGGTCTGAGAGCCAAGGAGAATAAAAGCACATACCTCGTAGGTTATGGTTAAGATTAAACAAGTGAATATTGTAATACTAACACTAGCAAACATTTAGGAAACACGAGAATCCTCATAACAACTTGTATTTCGTTACTGCGGAAAAAGGCTCAGAGTGATTAAGCAGAGTCCGAGGACACACAGTAGGGGTCAGGGCCAGATTTTGAGCCCAGGTGAACTGGCTAGAGAATCCCACTACCTTAATGCCTCTGCCCCTTGGCCTCTCAATTTAGGCAAAGCCCAGTGCTTAGCGTGTAGGTGCTCCAGAAAGGCCCCTCTCTCTCACCCTCCCTCCCTCCCTGGCGAGTCCCTCCCTTCCTCACCCACTCCCTTCTTACTCCCAGGAGTGGGCGGGCCCCAGAAACAGTGTGCTGGGGCTTTTCAGACACCTGAAGTCCACCCAACTCAACCATTTCGCCTTAAACCACTTTTCTGCTCTGTTTTGTTGTCAGTTTGGCTTTTCACATTTTTTGTTCCTTGATCAAAAGCACAGCTGAATTGCCAGCAAAGCAAATCTCTTGATCCTGTGCTCCTGGGCACCAGGTGAGCCTCGCTGCTCAGCTAAGCTCCCCGTGCCAGTCAGCCAAGGGGCACGATTGCCTGGGTTCTACTTGCACGCAGGCGTGCTGACCCCCAGCCCATGGCCAGCTTCCTGAATACGAACAACCAATTTGGGAGAAAACATGCTTTCTTGTTTGCGGCTTTCTGGATACATTCAAATTCCTGGTTAATACAGAGACCTGGTCAAGATGTCCAAATACTCTTCTTAGCACAGAAACTGGCCTTCTTACCAGGCTCTGCAGATAGCCCCGAAGAGCAGAGGGTCTCAAGAAGTAACAGGAAAGGCCAAGTCACTGAGTGTTCCCCCTGAGGCTCTGGTTCCCTTCCAGCTACTTGCAGGCCTTGGGCCCACAGAGGATAAGACAAGGAAATAGAAAAGAGCGCTGAGTAGTACCAAGCAGCATGGTGAATAAAGACAACTCAGGACAACGGAGAATCTGGCCAAGCTATTTAAAGGCCCAAATGTTTCACTTTTTCCAGTGGCCCAAGGACTAGCAGTCCACCCTGGAGATACGGATCCCTCACTATCATGGTTGGGAGGGGAGGACTGGGACCCTGGTGGATGCTCAGGTGGGTCTCAGACCTGCCTCTGGGCCTGCAGTGCTAGCATCCGCAGCGAAAGCGAAAGCGTCGGTCGCTCAGTCGTGTCTGATTCTTTGTGACCCTGTGGACTGTAGCCCGCCGGGCTCCTCTGTCCATGGGATTTCCTAGGCAAGAATACTGGAGTGGGCTGCCATTTCCTCCTCCAGGGGATCTTCCCAACCCAGGGATCAAACCCAGGTCTCCTGCACTACACACCGATTCTTTACCATCTGAGCCACCAGGTAAGCCCAGCATCTATGAGATGTTTGTGCAGATGGTCAGCAGAGCCCCCAGCTGCCTCTTGTCTTCCCATCTCTGCTTGTTGAAACCCTGTCCACGCTTTGGGACCCCTCTCCAATGCGACCACTTCCAGAAAAACTTAGAATCAATCCCATTTTTCTCTCTTGTACCTCTCATCATCCCCTCCTCTGCCCACCTTCTACCTGGCATTGTGGTGGTTTCTCCACCTGCCTTCATTTCGGAGATGCTCATCGGGCTGCAATTAAGTGGCAGACCAAGAGCTAGTCACTGGTGATGAGAAAGATACAATTCCTGTGTTACTTAAAGAGCGCACATGCTCACAGTCTAGCAGAGACAGACAAGTCAACACATAATTAAAACGCAGTGTGGAGGTGAGCTCTCATCCTTACTCATGAAACAGCAGGAATAGGCTCTTTTTCTTCCCCTCCACCCACTTTTGTTCCTCCCTTAGTGATTAAGAACAGGGCCTGTCTCTTATACACATCTGGGTGGGGGAGACCCCGGGAGACTTCCTAGAGGGGATGATGCCTTAGAGGGTGGGCTCCACAAAAGGACAGGGGATGGGAAAGAGAAATTCAGGGGGAGGTGGAACAGCAAGTGCAAAGGCAGGGAGGTGCAGGAGAGCGGTTCTCAGGGAGGGAGCTCAAGGAGCTTCTCTGGCTGGAGTGCAGGGGGTCCTCGGCATTGGCGGGAGGTGGGATCAGGCCAGCGGGGAGCTGTCAGATCACTGAAGACCCAGTAAGCACTGCTTAGCGGTCTGGGCTTTGTCCTGCAGGTAGTGGACCCCCATGGAAAGGGTTTTAGGAGGCATGAACCTGACTGGATCTGTGTTTTAAAGAGACCACTTGGGCTGCTGAGTGAAAAGGGATGGTTGCAAGGCAACAGGCGAAGCAGAGCGACCAGGCTGGAGGTGGTAGCAATTGTCCGGGTGAGACGTGATGGCTCGGTGATAGCAGTGGAGGGAAGAGAAGTGGAGAGACTCAAGGTCCACCCGGGAGGCCGGATCTGCAGGACAAGTTGCTGGCGGGATGGGTGAGGGAGAGAGCAGCTCAGAACGACTCCAAGAATCTCAGCGCCGTTGGCCAAGGTGGAGATGAGGTCTGGGGAGGAAAGATGGCATTTCGTTTAGGAAATACGGATCTGAGGAGCCTGGGAGATACTGCTGGGCGCCTGTGGCAGCCCCTGCCCCCTCTCCCCCTTCCTCCCCAGAACCCCTCTCTGTGGATCTTTCTCAGACTTACCGCCTATACCTGTGTTCAAGGGGTGGCCTGAAGGTGGGCTAATCTTTTTCACCCCCAGGTGCCAGACATGTGTAAAAAGCGAGCAGGGAGACGCACCTCTGCTGAAGGCGCTCGAACTGGACCCCAGCGTGTGATGCCTCTCTGCAGAGTTTGCACTTCAAAAAAGATACCTAGACGAGTTACTCAAAAGGTGGAACTCGGGCTGTGAGGAGGGAGACTTGGTGAGGGTCCCCTCATCGTGTCTCCGGGGCCTGAGAACACACTGGCTGGCGTTGGTGGGCCGGTCAGGCCTGGAGCCCTCCTTCCGGCATCTTTTCCCATTTGCCGGCTTGTCCAGCTGTGTGGTCTTAAGGAACGTACCCTGCACCCGCTCTCCCTGACCCTCTGCCTTCACACTGAGCCTGCAGCACCAGCTTCAAGTCCCCAGGAAAGTTCTCTGTCCTTCCTGAGCTCTCATCCTTACTCATGAAACAGCAGGAATAGGCTCTTTTTCTTCCCCTCCACCCACTTTTGTTCCTCCCTTAGTGATTAAGAACAGGGCTTTGGAATCAGGCTGATCTGGGTGTGAATTTCCGTTTCATCACTTTCTATCTGGATGTGGTAGGTAGGTAAAATAGGGAAAAGGAGCCCAAAATGGCAGTGGCTAAAAGACAAGGAAGGGAAAAGCCCGCGAAAATAGAACAAAGGAAGGTCCAAGAATCGGAGTGAGGACCTCACGGAAAACAAACACTCCTGGCTGGCCCAATGTACATAGGACAGGCCCAGGGAGAAAAAACATATAAAAAGAGGAGCCGAAGCTAGCTCTCTCTCTCCCCACTGCGCGCTGGGCACTCTTCTCGTCTTTGGATAGACGTGCCCTCACGCCTCAAAGATGGATTTTCCCGTTATCTTCTAAATAAAGTAGAGCTGTAACACTGAGCTGTAGCACAGATTTGTCTAAGAGCTATAACACGGTTCTTTTGCGACCTGAGAGCTATAACGCGGTCTATCCAAGACCTGAGAGCCGTGACACGCCGAGGGGGCTTTGATGTCCGTCATTCCAAATCTTTGTTGTGACGAGACAGAGAATCGAGGAACGTACACTCACATGACAGATGCTTCTTCCCCAGGGCCTTAGTCTCTTCATCTGTCAAATGGGCACAGGAATAGTACCTGCTGCTTATTATTAGTGCCCACGTTCAATGGGCTGGTGTTTGAAAAGTTCTGAGCTCACTGGCTGGCACCCGGTGGGTGCTCAGAATCTGCTAAGGTCATGGTCATCGTACCATCAGGATTCTCCACTTTCCTTTGCAAATACTCCCAATATAGGGGTCCCTCTGGCCTGGGCGGCCAACCTTCCAGTCTGGAGGCAGAAGGCTAGACTGGATGACCCGCCCCCCCGGGTCTTTTTGATTTGGGAGTCTGGGACCTCAAAGGCTTGGGAACATTCTCTGTGAACTTTCCTCCCTTGATTCTTGGGATGATTTGAAAGCTGGCCTCTGTGGGGTCTCTATTTAATTTTTCCAAGTTCTCGAGAGGCTCCGTTCCTCCATCCCCTGCTCTCAGCATCTCCGCCTGTGTCTGGACAAGTTAAGGCATGCCTCTCAATCAGCTCTCCCCGCCTACCTGCTGGCTCCCCAATTACTGGGCTTCTGGCTTTGCTTCACTCTGCGTTTCCCGAGAAGTTTCTGAGGAGCTTCATGGAATTGCCACACCTTCCAGCGCTCTGTGTTTCTGAGACTGACTTCAGAGCAGAGGCAAAAGGCTTTGGCAGAATGAGTTTCCACATTGTCTGTGCCGCCTCTATGCCTGGCAGCTCCCGGGGCCCGAGGAGCTTGACTCTGCAGAATGCTTCTGTTGATTGCCTTGGTATGTCGTCCTGCGTTTCAGTAACGGTTCTCCAGAGAAACAGAGCCAACGGGGTGTGTGCGCGTGTGTGTGCATGCATGTGTGTGTGTGTGCGTGCACACGTGTGTGTGCACATGTGTGTGTGCACGTGTATGTGCGTGTGTGTGTGTGCGTGTGCACATGTGTGTGATATTGTGTGTATATATATACTGCATCACCAGGTATAGTGATCAGGATGTATGAGTGTGTGTATATACACATATATCTATGTACATATACACAAACCAGTCAATCTTAAGGAAAAGCAACCCTGAATACTTGAGGTGTTAGGGGAAGCACACTGATTGAAACCGCCCACCCTGGCCAGGCACCATAGTGACTGTTTGCATGAGTTGTTTTATGACAGGAGGTCCTGGTAAGGAACATGGAACCAATAAGCCTCCACCAACCGGAAGTGCTCAGGAAAGGTCAAAAGGAGACACCACATGTCTGACCACCTCCCAGACTCCGTCTCTCTGGCATCCATCTTGGCTGAACCAGGCGTGCACCACCAGGAAGGACTCTGAGTCAGAATGATTGGCTAAAGACAACCCTGAAACTAATCCCATCAGCATAAAACCCGAGACTGTGAGCCACACGGCAGAGCTGTTCTCCTGGGTTCCCTTACCCTACTCCTCTCCACCCGGGTACCCTTTCCCAATAAAATCTCTTGCTTTGGCAGCATATGTGTCTCCTCGGACAATTCATTTCCGAGTGTTAGACAAAAGCCCACTTTCGGGCCCTGGAAGGGGTCCCCGTTCCTGCAACAGAAGAACTGATGCTGAAGCTGAAACTCCAGTATTTCGATCATGTGATGTGAACAGCTGACTCACTGGAGAAGCTCCTGATGCTGGGAAAGATTGAGGGCAGAAGGAAAAGAGGGTGTCAGAAGATGAGACGGTTGGACGGCATCACGGGTGCAATGGACGTGAACTTGGGCAGTTCAAGTTTCCACACTTTGGAAGAGGGTGAGAGATAGAGGCCTGACGTGCTGCAGTCCGTGGGATCACGAAGAGTCGGACACAACTGGGCGACTGAGCAGGAACATACACATATGTGTGTGCACATACACTCGATTCAACGAATTGGCTCACACAGTTATGAAGGCTGGCGAGTCCAAAATCTGCAGGATGGGTCAATAGGCTAGAGACCCAGAGAAGAGCCAAGGATGTGACTCAAGCTTGAAGGCTTCTGCTGCAGAACTTGGGGTGGAGGGGGTGTCAATGTCGTGTTCAGGCCTTAACCTGATTGGCTGAGGCCCACTCACATTATGGAAGGCAAATCTGCTCAAAGTTCACCAAATTAAATGTTAATATCACCTGAAAATACCTTCACAGAAACATCCAGAAAGATGTTGGGCCCCATATATGGGCACCACAGCCCAGCCAGTTTGACACAGATAATTGATCACCATTCCCTGTTGTTGATGGGGCTTCCCTGGTGGTTCAGTGGTAAAGAATTTGCCTGCCAAGGGAGGAGCCGTGGGTTCCATCCCTGGGTCAGAAAGATTCCCCTGGAGAAGGAAATGGCAATCCACTGCAGTCTCCTTGCCTGGGAAATCCCATGGACAGAGGAGCCTGGCAGCTACAGTTCATGGGGCCACTAAAGAGTCGGACATGACTGAAGCAACTTAAATAGCAACAGCAGCCTGTTATTGCCAGACATACTGGAGAAATAGTCTGGGCCTCAAGGATGCTTCTCCCCACCCTGTATTCCAGACCAGGTGATGGCAACACTTGGTTCCTGCTTCCCCAGAAGATCACGACGGAAAGGGACCAACCAGCAGGCTTAAGTTCAGCCTCTGCAATCAGGGTCCCCTGCCTGCAGCAGATCAGGTCTGGGGCAGAAGACCTGAGAGGCTCATGGGTTGAATGAGAGACACTGAGCATCTCTATTATGTGAATTAGGGGCAGGGGTTGAGGGTTGTCGGTGCCCCTATGACCTCATAGACAGGGACCTTCAAACCTGGATGCATAACAGGACCGCCTTAAAATGCAGATTCCAAGAACCCCGTTCTAAAGGGAAATGCCTGAGTCTAAAGACCAGAGCCGCTGACTTTTTAGCAAGCACTTAGTGTATTGCCATAGAAAATATTATAATGAGGATGGACTTATTTAGCATCTCCTGAGGCCGGACATTCTCATCTGTGGTGAGACACCTGGTCCAACTCAAAATTTCATGCTGATTCAGCTTTTTGCCATCTCCTTTGAATGACTCCTGCCACAGAGATCTAATTCCCACCAAGGGAGCCCCTTGTGTTTTTAGAGGAGACACGTGAGGCTTGGCTTCCTGTGCCCTCCAGCAGCTGGTCCTCGCTCCAGCTCTTAGAACCAGAAGGAATCTGCCTAATTGCTCATCCACTGGAGAGCCCTTGAGGTATTAATGACATTTCTCAATTCCTGATGTATCCTCTCTGGGTGAAAAATCCCCAGCCTCCTCATGAGACAATGTCTCTCTCAATGTGAGTTCCCAGGAGTGGACCCTGCTCAGACCATTGTTGGACCCCTGCAAGGCCAGCAGAATAATCACTCCTCCTTCTGGATACTACACCCCCATTAATGCGAACTTTGTATTAGTCCCATCATGCTGTGAATGGAATCCTCCAAGTCTGATCCCTGAGCCTGGATCCTTACCCTCTTCCACTTGACTTAACTGTTCTACTGGAAAGAAGAGTTTCCTCAAGGTGCTGAGCACCCCAGAACTTTCTCTTCCATTTGGAAAACATGGATTACAAAATGTTCTCCAGGCATCTGAGAACAAAGGGTTGGCTGCCCTTTGGATTGGTCATCTCTGAGGCCACAGTCTGACCCAGATTCTGGTGCCCTTCGTGGAAGAGACACAGCAGTGTAGTAGGAAGCTCACAGCCTTTGGGCCAAGAAGGCTTGGGTTCAAATCCCAGCTCTGAGGCCCCTGAGCCTCAGTTCCTTCGTCTGTAAATAGTACCTGCCTCCTAGGACTACGCTGAGAGTTCCAGATAAAGTGTCAAAGCAGCTTGCTTGGGGCCTGGCACGTGGTCGATGTGCTGTAAGTCTGATCCCATCTCCTCTTGAGGAACTTGGTCATCTTCTCCTCCCTTCTTTCCCCATCAGCTCCCCCAATTCTAGCCTCTAAGACTGCAGAGTCTTACTAAGTAAGCTGACCAGAGGCTCCAAGCAAATCTTGGGGCTCTGGACACGTGGCCCCTTGGGAGGGGACAAGCGTCTTCCTTCCCTGTGATCTCAGACCTGAGGAGGGTGGCCGGGAAGCCGCTCTAGAGCCCCTTCCAGCTCTGCCCATCAGGTTTACCCACAAGCCTCCCAGGCCTTTGGGACCCCGAGCCCTGAAAGGGGGGGAGACAGATGTGAAAATCATCCAACAAGCTAAGGTAAGGGAGGACCACTCCTCTCACCACTCGGCCCAGATTCATGCCCGAGCTCACCCCTCAGGCTTCCACCAGCCCCTCCTCAGTAGGAAGGCACGGGGACACAGATGGAAAATAAGATACTCACAGGCCAGGAGGGTGGACAGACAAGGAGACAAGTAACTGGAACCCAGGGTGAAAGGAGCTATCCTAGAAACAGGACACACAGAAGGTGCAGGGTAGCTTGCAAGGTGGGTGGGGGTTTGCCTGGGGTGGGGACCACCCTGGGCCAAGGGCACAGCCTGGGCAAAGGCCCAGAGATGGGAAAGGCCTCTCAGAGTGGAGTGACCTAAGAGCTCAGCAAAGCTTGAGGAAGTGGTTGGAAGACAAGAGTGGAGGCAGGGAGGCCAGTTGGGAATCTACTGTGGTGACCCAGACTGGAAGCCACAGGGACACAAACTAGGCCAGGACCTCGGTCTACACAGGCATTTGGGGACACAAAGACCAGGTGTGGACCCCCCTCTCCAGGGAGACACCCATCCAGCCATTCACTCATCGATCAGTGTTAACTGAGCACCGATACTGTGCCCGGTGTGCGGCAGCAGGGATCTTTCCAGGAGAAAGAAAAGACCTGTCCCCCAGGGTGTTCGTTTCCTAGGATTGCTGTAAGAAAGCAACATGAACTGAATGGATTAAAACAACATAAATTTGCCCTCTCACTGTTCGTGAGGCTGGAAAACTAAAATGAAGGTGTACAGCAGAATCATTGCAAATCAACTATCCTTCAATGAAAAACAGAAAAGTAAAGGTGTGGGCAAGGCCATGCTCCCCCTGAGATTCTGAATAGAATCCTATCCTGCCTCTTCCTAGATGCTGGTGGAGGCTGTGAAATCCCTGGCTTGCAGCTGCATGGGTCCAAACTCTGCGTCTGTGGTCGCACGGGGCTCTCTGTGTCTCTCCTCTTTTTCTTATGAAGACACTAGTCATACTATTAGACACGCCCCCTGCCCCAAACTAAGTAAAACCTCTTCTTAACTAATGTCATTTGCAAAGACCCAAATTCCAAATAGCATCACATTTATAGGAACCAGGGGTGAGGACATCAACATATCTTTTTGAGAGGGGACGCAATTCGACCCACAACACCAAGTAACCGCAATGCACTGTGGCAACCGCCTTAGATGAGTTGAGGGTGGACTTTGGGAAACCAGGCTAAAGACAGCCTTCGGCAAACAGGGGAATCTGGGATGACTTCCTGGAAGAGGCGGCCTTTCAGCCGTGTATTAATAGGTAGGATTTAGACAGGCAGCTATGGAGAAAGAAAGGCATTCCAGGCAGAGGGGGATGCAGGAGTGGAAGCACGGAGGAGGGAATTGCAGGGCAGTAATGCTAGACTGGATGAAGCACAAGTTGGAATCAAGATTGCCGGGAGAAATATCAGTAACCTCAGATATGCAGATGACTCCACTCTTATGGCAGAAAGTGAAGAGGAACTAAAGAGCCTCTTGTTGAAAGTGAAAGAGGAGAGTGAAAAACTTGGCTTAAAGCTCAACATTCAGAAAACGAAGATCATGGCATCTGGTCCCCTCACTTCATGGGAAATAGATGGGGAAACAGTGGCTGACTTTATTTTTCTGGGCTCCAAAATCACTGCAGATGGTGATTGCAGCCATGAAATTAAAAGACACTTACTACTTGGAAGGAAAGTTATGACCAACCTAAACAGCATATTCAAAAGCAGAGACATTATTTTCCCAACAAAAATCCATCTAGTCAAAGCTATGGTTTTTCCAGTGGTCATGTATGGAAGTGAGAGTTGGACTGTGAAGAAAGCTGAGCACTGAAGAATTGATGCTTCTGAACTGTGGTGTTGGAGACGACTCTTGAGAGTCCCTTGGACTGCAAAGAGATCCAACCAGTCCATTCTAGAGGAGACCGGTCCTGGGTGTTCTTTGGAAGGAATGATGCTAAAGCTGAAACTCCAGTACTTTGGCCACCTCATGCGAAGAGTTGACTCACTGGAAAAGACTCTGATGCTGGGAGGGATTAGGGATCAGGAGGAGAAGGGGACGACAGAGGATGAGATGGCTGGATGGCATCATCGACTTGATGGACATGAGTTTGGGTAAACTCCGGGAGTTGGTGATGGACAGGGAGGCCTGGCGTGCTGCAATTCATGGAGTCACAAAGAATCGGACACGACTGAGCAACTGAATTGAACTGAACTGAACTGAATGCTGTCACTCCAGTTACACCCAGGCCTCCTCCCACCCTTCTGCCTGCCCTCACCCCCACCCCCACTGCCACATCTTGTTTACCCCACATTCACTCCAGCCCCACCCCATCTTGCTCTTGGCTTTGCTGGAGTTTGGAGGAAAATTGCTGCCTGGGATCGTCATGACTTACACTCCTATTCAAGTCCAAACCTGGATTTGGTTTTTTCCAAAGCTGCAGTTAAGAAAAAAATAATAATAATAACAAACTTGGTATTTATCAAGCAGCAAACCAGTAGGAAATTATAACCTCTTTAAATAAATATGTATCCAATTATAGGGAAGCACAGTCTATTTTCGCAGCACTGTCAGGATTTCCCCTGCAAGCAGAGTCTGCAGATAGTGTTCCAACCCCCTAGGCCCCTGCCCACATCCCACTGGGCGTTAACCTCAGAAATACCATCTCAGCTGGTCTCTCTGCAAACAGTGAGCCAGGCTGTGCTGAAATGCCCTGAGCAGGCTTGAGAGGGGCCTGGGTCCCCTTTAAGAGTCCCCTGATTAGCACCCAAACATAAAGCCACAATCGCCCACCAGCCACCCTAGACTGTCTGGCCTGTCCACAGGCTTCTGCTCAGCATGCGTGTCTGGGTTCAGCAGTGGTTCCCCTTGAAGAAAAGTCAGGAGTTGCAGACAGCACTAGATTTAGCCATTTGGGGGGGGACCCGCACCCAGGCTGTTCCACAGGATGCACTAAGCGTTCCCTCCAAGCCTGCCTGCCCTTCATGTTCAAGTCCACAGACGTTTACTGAGCATAGAATGCCGTGTCCACACATGTCGTAAACGAAGTCCACAGAATGCAGAAGGGATCGCAGATTTCTGCTGATGGGTGGTAACCTTGCAAATACCATCACCCGGCGGGTCTTGGAACTAGTTCCTCCTTTTAGCAAAGATTTGCTAAGCATCTATTATGTGCTGGGTGGCTCCCTTCCGCAACTTTTTCGAGTCCTTGCTAGAAGGTCACCTTCTCACTGGGGTCTCCTCTGTCCACCGTCTTTAATACTGTCCCCTTCCCACCCCACTCTGGGCCCACCCGCCCTCCTTTACTCGGCATGAACTTTTCTCCAGCACTTACCACCACCTAATATATTAGGTGATTAACCTTTTGTCTACTATTTTGTAAGAGAGTAAGCTCTAGTAAGCTCATTAGAAAGTGAGCTCCACGGGGTGAGGGTGGGGCAGACTGGGGCGTCTCTTTTGCGTTTGCTGCCGTAGCCCCCCTAATGTCAAGGTTGGGCACATACCAGATGCCTAGTTAGTGCTGGTTGAATTGAACTCAGATCACTGTTTTTGGAGGCAGACACATCAGATTAAATTCCGGTTCAAGGCTGCGTGACGCTGGGCTCTGAATCCCTCTTCACTTTCCTAACGTGGAGTGTCCACAGGGTCTGGAGAGCCTAGAACAGTGCCCAGCACACAGATAGGACTCGGAAGCCGGCAGGCTGGCTTTCGAGGGTCAGGTTTGGAGTGGGAAGTGTGGCTTCACGGAAGCCTCATCCGTCAGGGAGGCCTGGGTCTGAGCTCTGGGGCTGCCACTTCCTAGCTCCGTAATCTTAGGCAGATCACAGAGCCTCTCGGAGCCTCAGCATCCTGTTTGTAAAGTGGGCCTCAAACCAGCACGCCAACCATCCCAGAGAGTCACTGGGATGTGGCACGAGGTGTCCAGGCACAGAGCAGGCATCCAGGCTCACTGGCTCCCCTTTCCCTCCTTCCAGGGGGGCTATGGGGAGCTGGGGAGCAGGAGCCTGCTAAGGCCCAGGGCCCTAGGGCAGGGCACTTGGTCACAGAAGGGCTATTGGCCCCCCGGCCCCCTGCCTATCTGTCTCCTGTTGCGCCTCCACAGTTACCCAGCCTGGGCTTCGCAAGGATGTCTCCAGCTCCCCCACCGTCTCAGGCCCACAGTCTCTGCTCTCCCAAGGCACTGTCTCTCTGCTGGCTTTGGCATTGATGGGCTCTAAACATGTCCAAAATTAGGGGATGGCTTCCCCCAGAACCCACAGCAAATCCCAGGAAGAGGGGTCTCCTGGGGGGTGGAGGGCTTCTCCAGGAGTGGGGGTGGAGGGTCGACTTCCAGGGACTCTGGCTGGCTCTGCAAGAGCGGAGGAAGACCAGGAGGGGCTGCTGCAGCTCTGCCGCTGCCAGTCAAGGAAGGGGGCGGGGCTTGGGCTGGATGGGATTCAGAACAGGCAGGTAGCCATGGCAACCTTTCCTGTCACTCCAAAACAGGAGATGCCCATCTACCTCCTGTGTCTAGGAGAAGCCCCAGAGAGTACTGGTGGGGCCAAGGTCGGTCACTGCTCCCACCTTACTGCCCTAAAGGGGCTGACTCTTTTAAGGACAGTCCTGCCTCCCCGTCATTAGCATGGTGTTGGGGTAAAGCCTGAGGCTTGCACACGATGCCCTGCAGCAGGCATGGGGGATGGGAGGGGAGGTGACATCACTGCCCATGCTGCGGGAGAGCTGGGAACTTAGGAACAATCTTAAAGTTGGCACTTCCACCCAAGGCAGGGATGTATCAGTCACCACATGGGTCTGGCTTCCCCATCGCAGCTGGCTTGGTGGGTACCGACTTGACAACATCCCTGCTCGGGAGGTGATGTGTTCCGGAGTTCAGGACCCTCTTTGGGCTATGGCAGGAAGCAGCAGAGGCCAGGCCAGTAGATGCGCATGGGAGAGTAGATTAAGAGTATTGGGGGAAACACGGGCTTC
Organism: Cephalophus harveyi; assembly: GCA_006410635.1. Lineage (NCBI taxonomy): Eukaryota > Metazoa > Chordata > Mammalia > Artiodactyla > Bovidae > Cephalophus > Cephalophus harveyi. The sequence continues at coordinate 651,910 of SJYT01000884.1, read as the reverse complement.
TCATCCACCTCTGGGCAGCCTGGGCTGGCCACCAAAGCACCGGGTTCATCCTGGGGTTGCTACCTCGTCCTGAGCTCCTCTGCTGGGCACTCTGCTGGGCATTTGCCTGCACGATCTCATCCCATCCTAGATCAGCCTGAGGGTGCTACTGCCAGGAGCCCCATTCTGCAGCCAGTGAGGCTTAGCCAGGCCCAGCCAATTCCCAGGGCACACCCGAGCAGCAGAGCCGCTTTTAAAGCCAGCTCAGTCCACCTCCCAAGCCCTCTTTGCAGATGAAGAAACCAAGGCCAGGGGAAGCCAGGGCCACTCACCAAGAAATATCAGAGCTGTGAGGCTCTGAGGCCAGCATCCTCAGCCTGGGGTCCATGAACATGGGTGGGAAGAAATACAACTTTATGTTCACTCACCTCTAACTGAAATTTAGTGTTTCTTTCAAGTGTGAATGTAAGCAACACACCAGTTATGGTAACAGCACCTCTGATTTTGTCACCAGTCGAAATCTCAGGTGTTTCCATGTCACACTGTGGCAGAGATCCTGAAATATCATCTGTGCTCATGTCTACTCTGAAAGCACAGTGGTTGTGACACCATTAGATCTTGTCATGTAACAGGAATAAGGAAGCACAGTCGGTTCAGTCGCTCAGTCGTGTCTGACTTTTTGCGACCCCATGGACTGCAGCACGCCAGGCTTCCTTGTCCATCACCAACTCCCGGAGCTTGCTCAAACTGATGTCCATTTAGTCGGTGATGCCATCCAACCATCTCATCCTCTGTTTTCCCCTTCTTCTCCTGCCCTCAATCATTCCCAGCATCAAGGTCTTTTCCAATATAGTTTGTTCTTCGCATCAGGTGGCCAAAGTACTGAAGTTTCAGCTTCAGCATCAGTCCTTCCAATGAATATTCAAGAATGATTGCCTTTAGGATGAACTGGTCAGATCTCCTTGCATTCCAAGGGACTCTCAAGAGTCTTCTCCAACACCACAGTTCAAAAGCATCAATTCTTCTGCACTCAGCTTTCTCTATAGTCCAACTCTCACACACATACACGACTAATGGAAAAACCATAGCTTTGACTCTACAGACCTTTCCTTTTCCCCTTTGCTTTTTGCCTCTCTTCTTTTCACAGCTATTTGTAAGGCCTCCCAAGACAGCCATTTTGCTTTTTTGCATTTCTTTTCCATGGGGATGGTCTTGATCCCTGTCTCCTGTACAATGTCATGAACCTCATTCCATAGTTCATCAGGCAGTCTATCTATCAGATCTAGGCCCTTAAATCTATTTCTCACTTCCACTGTATAATCATAAGGGATTTGATTTAGGTCTTACCTGAATTTTTTCCTCTATTTCTTTGCATTGATCACTGAAGAAGGCTTTCTTATCTCTTCTTGCTATTCTTTGGAACTCTGCATTCAGGTGCTTATATCTTTCCTTTTCTCCTTTGCTTTTCGCCTCTCTTCTTTTCACAGCTATTTGTTAGGCCTCCCTAGACAGCCATTTTGCTTTTTTGCATTTCTTTTCCATGGGGATGGTCTTGATCCCTGTCTCCCGTACAATGTCACGAACCTCATTCCATAGTTCATCAGGCACTCTATCTATCAGATCTAGGCCCTTAAATCTATTTCTCACTTCCACTGTATAATCATAAGGGATTTGATTTAGGTCATACCTGAATGGTCTAGAGGTTTTCCCTACTTTCTTCAATTTGAGTCTGAATTTGGTAATAAGGAGTTCATGATCTGAGCCACAGTCAGCTCCTGGTCTTGTTTTTGCTGACTGTATAGAGCTTCTCCATCTTTGGCTGCATAGAATATAATCAATCTGATTTCGGTGTTGACCATCTGGTGATGTCCATGTGTAGAGTCTTCTCTTGTGTTGTTGGAAGAGGGTGTTTAAAGTAGTACATTAATGTTCACAAATAACCACTAATACCTCACTATGTATTGGCTCATAATCTCAACCACTTCGCAAAGTAACTTCCTTTCTTAATGTTGGAGAGATATTGCAAGATGTGAAATTGCAGTAAAGATAAAAATTTGATGTGGCAATTAACTGACTACATACTAACTTACTGATATATTTCTTTTTCAGTAAGCAGTTTGATGACCCTAAATACCATTCTTACTGGTCCAATTTTAAATAATGAAAATATGACATCTTTACAATTCAATTTAATGTGAACTCAGAATTTACTGGATGAGTATTTCTACTTTTAAGGTTTTACCACATAATTAAATAAAAATTCTTCAGAATGTTATCTTTTAGGTCCAGAGAAAATATTACTGCAATTATTTTCCTCTAGTATGGTATG